>CM043376.1:31655434-31812934 GCA_023718395.1 Leucaspius delineatus
AAAAAAAGCTGACAGGAAAAAGCAAACAATCAGTTATTAATATTTCATTGGTTCTTGTTTTTTTGGTTAATAATTTCTTTGAATGACCAAAATGATGTCAGTACAATTTGTCATGTTTCATTGTGCTATTATTATCACAATTATAACAATCGACTCCAACCACAACTAATGTGATTACAACATCTCAACAATAATATCTGAGTGAAGTGAGTTTTCCGAGGCCGGCCGTCAGGTTTGTCCTCTACTGTACACTAGATGTTTGATCATCAGTGAAATGACATGATTTCCTCTTCCTCTGGATCATCAGTGTTCATTTACTCCATGCCGGGATACAGCTGTGGGATCCGTGAGCGCATGCTTTACTCCAGCTGTAAGAATCCTCTGCTGGAGATGGTGGAGAACACACTGCAGATGGAGGTGGAGAAGAAGGTCCGTTTGCTTCCGCTCCTTCCGTAATTCTGTGGTTAAAAATTATTTATAATGATTAAATGACTTCATTTCTTTTTCAAATTGAAATCTTATTGTAAAGTGATACCGTAAATTAATTTTTATATTAGAAATATAAATAGTTTATTTTTATTATGTTAAGTTATTATTTTATATATTTTTTAAAGTATCCTAAAATAGTTTTAATCCTAGTTATACCAAAAATAATGTATTACATTTTTTTTTTTTTATTTTTTTTTTTTTTGTTCTAATTTTATTTGATTTTACTTCTTATTTTATTTCTTATTTTAGAAATAGAAATAGTTTATATTTATTTATTATTTTACATACATGTATGTATCTATTAGTGCTGCACGATTAATCATATCGCAATCGCGATGTCAAGCCTACGCGATTATATGACCCAAAATGCTGCGATTTTATATTAAATAAACAAATTAGCACTGTTAACGAAATTAAAGCAGCATCTGTTAATTTTTGGCATCCTTTGGCTAGTGTTACATGATCCTGCTCTTATTCATGCAGATGCTTTTAAACCATTCATGCGCAATAAGACAAAAATGAACGCGCTGCCTGTGAATGTCCTGACTGTGACACACAGAAAGACTCGCGCTAATATCGTGTGTGCGCACAAAACAGCATGCCAGAATACAGTTCTCTTTCGAGCTTGAACGAACAATAACACACACAATTATGCCAAAATGTCTTTTTGTCGAGTATCTTCATAACATAAGAGTAGTCTTATGATGAACGTGAAGATCCGCGTCTCTGACAGCAGCGGCTGGTCTTAAAGGGACAGTACACAGTAGTCACTAAATACTATCTGTGGCTAAAGTTAATCAAAGAACAAAGGGAACAGAGAAAAACACTCACTGCTCTTGACTAAAGAACTTTTTCTTTAGGCAGATTATCACTAATCTGTGTGTGCATTTATTTTCCTTGAGAACAAGCAAGTTGACTCATGAAACCATTTGTTTATTATATCCCATATCGCAATCGCAATATTGACCTCAATTATCGCAATATGACATTTTCCCCAAATCGTGCAGCCCTAGTATATATATATATATATATATATAAAATAGTAATTAAAATATTAAAATTAATTTACAAAATAAAAAAATTTATACATTTATATAATGTATACAATACATAATATAATAATATAATATATGTATATTTATTAATATGATCCTAAAATAATATACATTTTTAAAAATAATTCTAACATGATTTCATTCCTAATTAAATTAGGAATAAAAATAGTATATTTCTATTATTTAAAATTATTTTTATAATTTTATTTGATTTTACTTCTTATTTCTTTTTTTATTCTTATTAAATTTTATTTTACATATTTACATGTATTTTATTTGTAGTTGTATTTTATTTGTATTTTAATTCCAATTTTTATTTATTTATTTCAAATTCTAAACAACCCCCATCTAAATGTTTAACGTAATCTAAAAATGTACGCTAAACTCTGCGTGTTTCTCCCCGCAGTTGGAGATCGATAACGGCGACGAGCTGACGGCTGATTTCCTGTACGACGAGGTTCATCCGAAGCAACACGCACACAAGCAGGCCTTCGCTAAACCGCGCGGGCCGCCGGGCCGGAGAGGAGACCGCAGGATCACACGGCCCGCCGACGACTAGCCTAGCGTTAGCAGCAACCCAAGAGGCCACCAAGCTGTCGAGCGCTTACTTCCCACAATCCCCTGCAGGAAGCCATGCGCTGAACTATGCACCATAACACAAACGCCCATCATGAGGTGTGCTTCAACTCAACAGCGACTTTCATATTAAAATGAACAAATAATTATTTTAACAAATGATCAATCAAATTCAGAAAGGCTTTTGTGATTTTAAACCGTGCCAAACTCACAACTGCAGTTACTGAAACGAAAAGACCTGAACATTCGCCATTCCTTTTATCGCGTCTTATTTTGTTACATTGTTGTACATTGTCTTTTTTACCAAACACGAGTCACATGTTAATCACAGCTCTGACGGATCGAACCGAACTCACGTCACACACTTTTTTACGACATTCACATTTTTTGATATGATGGTGTTTTGTTCTCATGTTCCAGGATGCTCATTTTTCTATGCAATTTTGTTTTTGAACATGTTTTTTTCTCTTGTGTTTCCCACTCGACTGTGAAGCCGCATCAGGACACACAGAATTATTCAGTTAAGAGTATGTTAAAAGGGAAGACGGGATTATATGTGTGTGTGTGTGTGTGTGTGTGTGCGTGTGTGTGTGAATTCACTGCTAGGTCAGAACTAGCGCAGGTCATGTTGAGTATCTACTGTCGTTTGGCAAACCACTGTTGAACATCTGTACTGACGCAGACGCTCTTACGTTTCACATGTAGCCTGTCTGTGCTCAGACGTCTCAAATACTTGTTTTTTTAGAGAAAAATAAAGTATTTAAATCATTGAATGGACTGTCCTTTATTACATCACACAGGAGAGACTCGGGATCATGGGAAATGAGCGTTTGTGTCTAAAGTTCAGTTCAGGATTGCACTGTAAATGTTGATTTACCTCGAGCGGATCATCCGGACCTCTGGGAATGTTTGAGATGAAGATCCTCCAGCTCAGAGAGAACCTGACCATTCAAAAATCATAATATATTACATACATATTTATTTAAACATTACACATTTACATACAATTTAACTGCACACACTCTCATGCACACACCCACATACACACACACTCACTCACATACACACACCTGTGTGATCACAAGTCTTCTGTTCTTCTCACACAGACACTGAGATGCCATGTCATACATCTCACACACACACACACACACACACCTGTGTGATGGTGGGTCTTCTGTTCTTCTTCTCACACAGACACTGAGATGCCATGTCATACATCTCACACACACACACACCTGTGTGATGGTGGGTCTTCTGTTCTTCTTCTCACACAGACACTGAGATGCCATGTCATACATCTCACACACACACACACCTGTGTGATGGTGGGTCTTCTGTTCTTCTTCTCACACAGACACTGAGACGCCACGTCATACATCTTCTCCACCTCCTCCATCTGCCATCCCTCCATCTTACTATCAATGAAGTCCGGCAGAGAGACCTCGTCATCATCGATCTCATCCTTCATCTCCATCTGAAACACACACACACACACACACACACACACACTGACTGAGCTGCACAGACAGATGAGGAGAGTTTGAGAAGATCTGACTGAACGTTCACACACACCAGTAGTTTAGGATCACGGCTTTCATCCACCGGAGGAAGACCAGACAAAATCTCCAGCAACACCTGCACGATAAACACAGAAATATAATTAATGTTCCTGTTAATCGTGAATCAAAATAACTTCCCCTCCCTCATGAAAATAAAATAAAATAAAATAGGGTCTTTGGGGAACCAAAAATTGTTCTTCTGTTTCCAAAGTTTCCTTTATTTTTAAGAGTGTATTTTAAAAGCTCCTGCAGTTTCAAACTGGCTGAACCTTCTTCTGTTCTGTTTTGTTCCTCCTGTAATTTGTGCTCATTAAAGTATTTCAATGAGACGCTCAGAGCGACTACAAACACCAAAACTACTGGTGGAAGGAAGCGGTTCCCCATTAACCCGGTTAGTGTTGAAGAGGAACGAGTGAAGCACGTCTGAATGATGCATGTGTGCTGATAAACCATCAGTCTCTGAAATACACATTTCTGTCTTAATGAAATCTAAATGGACAACTCTTGCTTTTGCAGTGTTTATCTGTGCACGTCATTATTGTGTTAAATTCCTGTTCCTGGTAATCTTGAATCAGAATAACACCTCGGTTTTGACTGTTACCTCGGTTCCCTGAAGAGGGAACGAGACACTGCGTTGATTGACTCCAAGGGAGCGCTTTGCGTGATGACGTCTTGAAGCACAAGTAAAATCAGTCCAATGGTGTGGCGGGTGACGTCAGGAACCAGAAAAACTACAAAGCCTGCCCAAAACAGAGCAGCGCTAGCTTCGTAGAAGTCTGAAGTAGTCGCTGACAGGCACGTAGGAGATATAAAGGAGGAGGACAGAAGGCCTGTAGCATAGTAGATCTAGCCACATTAGTGGGGACCTTTGGATTATAGCCTGGTCTAGGATGAAGGAACGCTTTAACCATGCCAGATGCAAATTCCAAGCTAAAGGGTGCAACCGACAGTGCTTGCAAATCTCCTAACCTTTTAAGAGAAGTGATAGCGAGGAGGAACACAGCTTTCAAGGTCATAAACTTGGCCAGAACCTCCAGTGGCTCGAGGGGAGCCAGGGAAAGGCCTTGCAGGACAATGGCCAGATCCCATGTCGGCACCCCAGTGCGAGCTGCAGGCCTCAGCCTCAGAGTACCACGGAGGAAACGAGATACCAACGGGTCTTTACCCAAAGACATTCCACCCAAAGGAATGTGGTAAGCACCTATGGCTGCCACATAAACCTTAAAAGTGGACAGGGATAGCCTTGTAGTGAACCGCTCCTGCAGGAACTCCAGCACTGGAGCAACCGGGCAGTTAACTGGGTCCAACTGACGGTCACTACACCATGAAGAGAAGACTCTCCACTTCAAGGCATAAAGTTGCCTCGTGGAGCTCTGGACTGTAGAGAGGTCTCCACAACCTCAGTTGAGAGACCTGTCCCTTTGAGCTGGGCTCCCTCAGAGGGCAACAATCAAGCTCCTTGCTTCGGACAGCAGAGGCCCGTCGAGGAGAGACACTAGATCGGGGAACCATACTTTTAAGAAGTAGAAGTAGACATAAGAAGCAGGCAAACCAGGTCCCTGCAAACTCTCTCCAGAACTCCCGGGAGCAGAGCGATTGGGGGGGAAAGCTTATAATCGCCTCAGCCAAGTTTGTACCATAGCATCCAGTCCCAGAGGAGCTGGATGCGTGAGGGAAAACCAAAGACGTCTCTCGAGACACAAACAGATCCACTTGTGCCTGGCCGAACACCCTCCATATCTTCTCCACCAGCTCTTATATTCTGGGGATGTAAGCTGCTCTGAGTGACAGTAGCTTCCCTGGGATCACAGGAGGATTTGATGTGCGAGTTTACAAAGTGGACGTGAGCGCAAACCCCCCTTGTGATTTATATAGGCGAGCACCAATGTGTTGTCTGTGCGGATGAGCACATGATGGCCCCTGAGGTCTGTGATTAAGTTCTTTAGGGAAAGAAATACATCCAACATCTCCAGGCGGTCGATGTGCCATGAGAGATGGTGGTTCCTCCAAAGACTCTGAGTCGAGCGTCCTTCCAGGATCGCTCCCCGACAAGAAGATGCTCCCAATATGGACCCTGGGACAGGAACCAAGGTTTCTTCCACATAACCAGGGCACGTAAGCATTGCTGCGTAACGCTGATCATGCGAAAGGGGTTGCCCCTCAGGGAAAAGTTGCCCCACTGCAGGGGTCTCATTTACAACAGTCCAAAAGATATCAAGTTGGACGCTGCGGCCATCAGACCCAACAGTCTTTGAAACTGCTTGACAGTGTGTGACTGGCCTAGCTTTATTCTTTTCACAGCCGAAAGGATGGACTCTATACGTGCCGGTGAAAGGCGTGTACAGGTCCACTGTAGTGGAGAAAGCACACTCTTTTTGGCGTTTAGCCATAAGGCGAGAAGAACATCTCGATGCCGAACCGCCAACTGATACAACTGAGCTAGAATCAACTAATCATCAATGTAGTTCATAATGCGAATAGCCTGCAGGCACAGAGGTGCCAGAGCTGCTTCTACACATTTCGTGAAAGTGCGGGGTGATAGTGCTAGGCGGAATGGAAGAAATTAATTCGATATTGGTAAGTTTTGCCCCCGAAAGCAAACCTAAGGGACTTCCTGTGGTAAGTAAGGTTGTTAATATGGAAGTACGCATCCTTGAGATCTATTATGACAAACCAGTCATCGGATCTGATCAGCAGCCCCAAAAACATGAGAGCAACGGGGGAGGAGCTTCTGGAAAGCGGCCGCCTGTTTAGCTGCCTCCTAGAACCTCTCGATGACGAATTCACAGTGAAATTCCCCCGAAGAGGCCAGAAGGTGACAGGGGCGCATCCATAAGAACATTTTTGTCTTTTTCCTTAATATTGCTTAAAAGAGCCACAGATGCCTCTCAGTGGCCACTAGGGCTGCTATAGAGTGGCCAATGGGTTTAGCCGTCTTCTTGGTGGCCCTGAGAGATAAATCTGTGGCTCGACGTAATTCGCAAACTACGTCCCGGACAATTCCCCCACCCTCATCCATATCTCCTAACAACTCATCTTGGTAGGCCTGCACTAGTGAAGATGTGGTTCTGACTGGCTTAGTGGGTAATGCCGGGCCTTTAGGGAAGATGCCGCTTCGGGGGAGAGATAGCTCGCGAGCGTCTCTTCCACTTTTGCCATCTTCCCATGACTGTGCTCTTTATAATTCGATATAGAGGAATAGTTAGATGTTTGTGCACTATACACTCTGTATGAAACCGGTTTCTCCCACGATCTTGACACCTCGGTGTGGAGATCGGGGAAAAACAGTAAGCCCCGGCGTTGAGGTTGTGACCGTGATGGCAGGAAGCGTTCGTCGTCTTGCTTTTGGAGAGAACGTCCTGCTTATCTGCTGGTCAGTCAATACTTGTCTTTCAACTACTCTTGTCACAACCTCAACCAGAACCAATCCTCAGAACTAGACAGTTGCAGTGTCCGGTGCCTCAATCGGGGTGGAAGGAACCGCAGTGCGTGCTTCCAATCCCTGAGAGAAGGCACTGGATCTACCAGGTGAAGGCAGAGATAAGGCTGTGCCCGTCTCTAACCCCGCTGATAGATCCATTTGCGAACCCCATGAATGCCTTGGGGAACGCAAGCCTGAGCGTCCTCGCGAAAGAACGCCAGGCGGGATCGGAGCGTCAGCATGGGAAGCACATCACAGTACTCACAGCCAGCACCCTCGAGCGCTGACTGTGCATGATCCTCACCAAAACAAGCTACACAAAGAACGTGTGTGTCCCCACCCATTAAATAACGGCAGGGGTCCACACACACTGTAAACTGCTGCTTGCTCGCCATGACTTGCTTCCCTTGAAAGGGAACTTCCTCTTGCAGCATCTCTTCTCTTCTCTGATGACGAGGGCGGGACAACCTGTCACTCACATGAGATCAGCCAATAGCAAACCACAACCTGGATCAATTCCCCACAGACAAATTCAAGCCACGCCCACATTTGTTCTTGTTCCAGAAGTGTTTCATTCGGATATACGGCACAATAGGGGAAAAAAAGACAAGAAAATCACCCGTTTGATGCGGACTGTAATAATGAACGCACCACGCCGAAGCTGAAGATGTCTGATTTAGGAGTGATCTCTCCTCTCAGCGCCTCCTGTGCCATGTATGCCGTAGTTCCCACAATCCTCCCTGTCATGACCGTCGAGCAAGACTGTTTGGCTGAAGCTCGCGTCAAACCGAAGTCGGAGATCTTCGCAACCAAGCCTTCATCCAGCAAGATGTTCGCACTGTTGAACAGATGAAATAACGGGGATGTTTGTTTTATAAATCTCTGAGTTACTCTGGATTCAAACCCCACAGACTATATTGTGAAACATGATGTCAAAAATGTTTTTAAAGTCTCTTCTTCTCACCAAGGCTGCTTTTATTTGATCAGAAATACAGTAAAAAATTGTGAAATATTATTATGATTTAGAATAGCTGTTTTCTATGTGAATATATAGTAAAATGTAATTTATTCCTGTGATCAAAGCTGAATGTTTAGCATCATTACTCCAGTCTTCAGTGTCAACATTCAACAATCAACATGTTGATGCTCAAGAAACATTTATGATTATTAATAATTTTGAAAACATCAATAATTTTGTGGAAACTGATATATTTTATTTTTCACAATTCTTTGATGAATAGAAACGTTTTAAAAACATCAGAATCTTATTGTTAACTTATCAAGACACTAAAACAAAATTTGACTTTTGAAGTTTAATCATAATTTTACTATGATGTTAAAATTAAATGTTTTTGAAAACCTACTAAAAATACTTGTGTCTAAAACAGAAAGCAGGTCACATTAGAGCTGAAGTTATTAGTTGTAAGCTGCCGTGGTCGCTCACCTCTTGACGTCTCGGTGGATGTGGTTGTTCTGGTGCAGGAAATGCAGACCTCGAGCCGATCCTGCGCTGATCCAACATCTGCTCCGCCAGGAGAGAGGAGAAGAGCCGTCCAAACACGCCAGCCGGTCCAGCAGCGAGCCGTGGGGCATGAAGGAGTACACCAAACACATGTGCACCCCGTCACTGGAGGATCCCAGCAGCTCCACCAGATGCTCATGCTTCAGACTGAGTGAAGAGAGAGAGGGAGAGAGAGAGAGACAGAGAGAGAGAGAGACAGAGAGAGAGAGACCGAGAGAGAGAGAGAGAGAGACTTGACTTTAAAGGGACACTATGCAAGTCTGAGTGTTTTTTCTCTACGAGCTCCCCCTAGTGTCTGGTAGTATAATGCTTTCAAACACTCTGTCGTAAAAACAAACTGTTGTCCCTCCCCCCTTGCCACGAGCAACCCAGCTGATCAGCTGTCAACCCAGCTGAGCAGAGGAACCGGCTATTTCAAAACCAGTTATGTCTACCGAGGCAAGTAAAGCAATACTTTCTTTCCAACTGATGGCGATTTTTTTATTTATTGTGTTGTCATGCATACTAGTATTTTTACCGGGAACGAACGATATGAACGAGGCGAACTACTGCTTTCGTGTTTGTTTGTTTTTGGGAGAATGGGCATGAGCATAAAAAATATATATATATCGGAGGCTAATATTTGTCTAAAGTTATATTAGCAAGGTCTATAAGTTCATCTGGTAGAATGATGGTTTACCTTTGCTTGTCTAAGAAAACATCAGAACGTTTTTTCTAGCTCGATCATGATATGTGCAACATTTTGCGCGTCTGATATTGCCTACTATCAGACGCGTTGACTTAGTGACATAAAATAAAAGTGTAAGTTACACAAATAAAACCGACAGAGGAACGGCCAAACAACTACAGAAATCAAACGTGTTTGCTATGACAATGCTAACATCAAAGTTATAGTATCTAGCGTACTAGTAAGCCCCTAACAGACAGCGATGATAATAAAAACCTTTACAGACAATAGCAAACATCCTGAGGTCGCAATTACTTGAAATTTAAATATTAAACACAGTTTATTCCAAAGATACTTAACTTACAAGTGCAACAGCAGGATCAGCATCCGTTTTGCAGGCTTCTGTTTCTCTCAGTTCTCACCATTCTGAAAAAGCCGGTCCGATATATTTACTCGAGTCTGACTTCTTGCTCGGTCAGTCTCCCGTTTCCTCTTTCGTTGGTCCTCCGACAAAGATTTCCTAGCTTTCTGCTTCTTTTTTACAGGCTCAGCCTCAGCCATAACTAAATCTATCGTTGCCCTTTGCTTATAGCTAGCCCGCCGGTGCTTGAATAGGGGCGTGTACGTGTGCAGTGCCGTCAAGCAATTCGTTACATCGCGAGACCTGATATCACGCGATACTTCCTGGAACACGACCCGCGTCCCAAAGTTGCAAGTGAGTTTTTTCGGCTCTCGGGCACCAGGGGGGTGCGAAACCACCACCATTCAACCCGAAATAAGTAATATAACCATTCCACTGACTCCGAAGCTGTTCAGTTAAGGTTAAAAAGTTACCTAGAGCACCTTTAAGATCCCTTTATTTACAAAAACATTAAAGATATAACGTTTTTAGTAAAAAAAAAAAAAAAAAAAAAACTTTTAAAAACAACTAGAATGAGAGCAATGGATTTAAACAACAACAACAGAGTCTCAAGACATGAAATAGCATCTTTGAAACGCAAAATACTCGTTTCTAAAAAAATAATAAAAAATAAAAATAAATAAATCATATCAACCCACCGCCACAGGAGATCACATAAACACATTTATTATGCTTCCACCACAATCCTGTATGGAGTTTGTCACTTTGGGATTGTTTTCTCTGCGAAGGATTCATGCATTTATTCTTTTTTTTGTCAATACTTTTGTCCAAAGCGACTTAAATGAGGAATAAAACAAATTCATATTCAATATAAATTAAATCGAAAAACTGCTGAATCAATGAAAGATGAAATGACAGACGACTTGAAAGATATATACATATTTTTTCCACTATACATTTATTCATTCACATATGAATAAATATGTTTATATGTGTGTGTGTGTGTGTGTGTGTGTATATATATAGAATAAAATAATATTTATTTATAAATATCTTATATAATACATAATGTTTTATATATAAGCAAATTACGTAATAAATAAATATAATATTTTTTTATATATAATCAACATGGTTAAAGAATACATATATATATATTAGGGCTGTCAAACGATTAATCGCATCCAAAATAAAAGTTTGTGTTTACATAATATACGTGTGTGTATGGAGTATAATTATTTTCTATATATAAATACACACACATGCATATATATTTAAGAAAAATGTGTTATTTATATATAAAATATTTATATATAATATAAATTATATATAATATAAATATATATACACAGTATATACATGCAAATATTTCTTAAATATATACATGCATGTGTGTGTATTTATATATAGAAAATAATTATACACCGTACACACACATGTATTATGTAAAAACAAACTTTTATTTTGGATGCGATTAATCGTTTGACAGCCCTAATATATATATATAATATATATAAACATATGTTGTTTTGTATATATATACAGAACAATGTTTGATTATTTATAAAGATATTTTATATTACATATAATATTTATATATAATAAAATTACATATAAAAATACATTTAATCTATATTTTTTTCATAATGTAAATTTCATAATAATTATGATATTAACATATATACAGTATTTGTACCTCCTGAGAGTTTGAATCTCTTGATTAAACTGAGTCTTCAGGTCTTCCAGTGAGCCGTCGTCCATCTAGAACAAAACAAACATTACCATGATGTTTTTTTTTACTTTGTTTAGATCATATTTACTCATACCTGTCAACATTTGAATACAAAAATATGGGAGATCTGAACGTGTGTGTGTGTGTGTGTGGGGGGGGGGGGGGGTGCTGGATGGCAGAGGCAGGCTAAAAACACATTAATTGCGCAGATACTGACATAAATAAATACATAATCTGTGTATTACATACATAATACATTACATACATAGTTCGTCTATCCTCAGGATGCTGCTGTTCTTCTTCGCGCGATTTTTTATCCCCCAAATTAGTTCAGCAGAGCCTACACCAAACAATGATCCCTAAACCTTCCCGTCATTTAACCTTTACCAATGAAATTAGCTGCATGGCGGGATTTCTGCTTAACTGGTGTGCGCCCAGTGGGATTTTATTTTAAAACTTCTTATAGAAAGATTAAAAATACGGGAGAAATACGGGAAAATATTTAAACGTGATGATAGCGGGATAGCAAGGTAAAATACGGGAGAATCCCGGGAAAAACGGGAGGGTTGACAGGTATGTATTTACTGTCTACTTTCACTCAAATGCAGAAGTAAAATGGGTTGCACAAAACATGTTGATTTTATAGTTTAGTGGTATTTCGCAGCACTACTGAGCTCAAACTCACAGGATTGAGCTTCTTCACAGCTACATAAGTGTCTCCCATCCGGCCTCTGAAGACGACGCCGAACCCGCCGGAGCCGAGCCAACAGCCTCCGTCCACCAGGGGGCGATCGTCCCAATCGCTCGTGATGACCGTCAGCTCGCGGTGAGAGAACGTGTGGAACCCTGTGTGAGAGAGGGGTTTTAGGGGCTGATGGGTAACTGGTGTCTGATGTGATTATATAAAGACCTTCAGAGCTGCTCCATGTGTTTTCCTCGGGTCCGGTGCTGCTGTCCGGCTCCATCACACGCGTCTCCTGCTGAACGGGTTTGATGACCTCGGGACAGGCGGACAGACGAAACACTTCTTCACGCTGCGCTGCGCAGACGGACACCCCAGATGAGCCTGATTTCAAAAGTGTTTATTATAAATGATTTATCAGTGCAAATTATCATTATTGTGTTAATAATCTCGAATCAGAATAAGTTCCTCTTGCAGCATCTCTTCTCTTCTCTGATGACGAGGATGGGGCAACCTGTCACTCACTGACAAAATCAAGCCTGGGAACATTCTGGGAATACCCGAGACATAGGCCATGTCCACACTAATACGTTTTCGTTTGAAAACTTATACTTTTCTCTCCGTTTTGGCCTTCCGTCCACACTGAGACAGCGTTTTAAGTCAATGAAAACGTAGCTTTTGGAAGACGCTCTCCAAAGCGGATAAATTTGAAAACGCTGTGCTTTTGAATACGATGATTTACTCATGCGCAGTACGGGGATGTAAGCGTTTTCAGACGTTTCAGTGTGGATGAGCAACTTTTGGAAAACGATTGAAAATGATAGTGTGGACGCAGAGCGTTTTTAGACGAAAACTTATTGAAAATGTATTCGGATCAGTGTAGACGTAGCCTTATATTACATCTTGTGAAAATGGGCATAACAGGTCTCCTTTAAGCAGCTTTCGATGTTTCAGTGTGGACGAGAAACATTTGGAGTACGCTTGAAACGCCAGAGTTGACAGAGTTTGTTTTGGAACAAACACAACGTTTTCAAACATATCCGGATTAATGTAGACGTAGCCTGAGATTGTCAGATCAGGTCATGGCGGTCAGAATACCTGCTTTAGTGTGGCAGATCTTGTCTTCTGGCAGCAGGACGCTGACGGCGGCGAACAGCTGGTGTCGGACCAGAATCTCCACCAGATCTCCAACGGTGCAGTTTGTGGTTCCCCAGTCGAACAGCATCTCCATCGTGGGACTCTTTCCCTGGAGAACAGCTGCTTCAAACCTCCTGAAATCAGACGCCATAGCAACCATACAGAACATCTTAGCAACCGCATAGCAACCATCCCAAACACCCCAGTACTGGAGCGGTGAGTTTTGAACAGGCGAATACCACCAGTGTTGAAGAAATCGTTAACTAAAACTATTAAATAAAAATTGTTTTCAGTATTTGAAATTAGGCAATATAAAATATTATAAAAATAGAAACATAAAAAAAGACAAAACACAAAATTAATTTTAAAACTAAACTTAAAACTTAAATTATAAAAATAAAAGCTAATTCAAAATATTATGAAATACTATAATAGTATATCAGTAATGAAAAAATAATGATGGATAGAACAACTGATGGATGGCTGGATGGATGGATGATGGATAAAACTATGGATGATGGATAAAACTATGGATGATGGATAAAACTATGGATGGATGGATGGATGATGGATAAAACTATGGATGGATGGATGGATGATGGATAAAACTATGGATGATGGATAAAACTATGGAGGGATGGATGGATGATGGATAAAACTATGGATGGATGGATGGATGATGGTTGGACAGAAAGATGGATGGATAGATGGATGGACAGAAAAGTGGTTGAATGGATGGATGGATGGATAGAAGAATGGATGGATGGATGAAAGGATGGATGGATGGATGGATGGATGAATGAACAGAATGTTGGGTTGATGGACAGTGACAGATGGATGGATGGATAAATAGAATGATGGATGGATGGATGGATGGATGGATGGATGGGTGGATAAATAGAATGATGGATGGATGGATGGGTGGATGGATAGAACAATGGATGGATATAAGGATGGATGGATGGGTATGGATAGAATGATGGATAGATTGATGGACAGAACGATAGATGCAGATGGATGGAGAGAATGATGGATAGAACAATGGAGGGGTGCTAGATAGATAGACAGATGGAAGGATAGAATGATGGATGGATGGGTAGAGTGATAGATAGACAGATAAAAATGAAAAAAACATCAAATTAAATGGTAACACTTTATTTTGATAGTCCGTTTGTTGAGACTTTACTAGTTATTAGTAGCCATTCAGTAGCTTGTCAACAGTGCATCAGTTGACATTCAACAACACTGTTTCAACAGACAAGTAACATACGTTCAACTGACTGCCTTTAGACTATAAGGTACAATTCACGTGTTAATCTACAGATTTTACGAAAAAGTGCCTGTTGACTGTCAATATTATTTTGCAACAGGTTATTAACCAATTGGCGACTAACTTTCAATTGTCAACTAACTCTCTGTAGATTGAGTACCAACAACTCAAGATCAATCTGTCAGTTAAATGTCAACAGTCATGTCAGCATATGAAGTATATGATACTGTATATCCTACTCAAGGGGTCTCATGTGCATCAAATTTATGATTATTTTAGCTGATTTAAAAATGTTTTAACCATTTGTAGATAATCTGTTGATAGTCAACTAAAGATTACATGTAGTTGCTTATTTGTTGCTTGTCAACAAATAAATTGTTTATGATCAGTAGACTATTAATAGACATTCTCAACTAAGCGTTAGTAGATATATTTTAGGACTATCTAATTAAAGTGAAAAACAGTTTATATCAGTAGAAAGTCTATAACCTATCAACAGATTAATATATTGTTTATGATCAGTTGACTATTAATAGACATTATCCACTAAGTGTTAGTAGATATCTTTTAGGACTATCTAATTAAAGTGAAAAACAGTTTATATCAGTAGAAAGTCTATAACCTATCAACAGATTGCATACCTATCCTGACTGAAGTAGAACAAACACTATGGCCAGCACATCAGAGAAAAAAAACCAAATTTAAAAAAAAAAAATTAATAAATAGTACAACCCATTATTTAATAGGATATCATGATCACATCTGAACCATCTGATTATGTGAAAAATTATACTGAGCATTCCAAATGAGAAAACTCTCAATAGTCTACAATCTACATCATTTCAAATGCCAGAGGCCAAGATCAAAAGTTATAAACAACAAATAACAATAATTATTAATTAATACATTTAGCCTTTCATGGCAGTAAGTTTTACAGAAAATCGCATTTATTAAATGCAGTTTAACGTTATAACAGTTACTCATTTAAGAAATAATCTCTGTTCCTGCTACAAACTCGCTTCAGAGGATTAACAGACAGTATAGTTTAAACCCTTAACAATACCTTCTTTAATCGTTTAATCATTTTGTAACATTTAGCGTTAGTTTATTTAACGTTACGCGCCCTGCTGAAAAATCCAGCTAAAACCAGCCTAAGCTGGTTGGCTGGTTTTAGCTGGTTTAAGCTGGAAGTAGCTGGTTTTAGCTGGTCTCCCAGCCTGGCTTAGCTGGTCAAGCTGGTCTCCCAGCCTGGCTTAGCTTATTTTAGCTGGTCTCCCAGCCTGGCCTAGCTGGTCAAGCTGGTCTCCCAGCCTGGCTTAGCTTATTTTAGCTGGTCTCCCAGCCTGGCCTAACTGGTCAAGTTGGTCTCCCAGCCTGGCTTAGCTGGTCAAGCTGGTCTCCCAGCCTGGCTTAGCTTATTTTAGCTGGTCTCCCAGCCTGGCCTAGCTGGTCAAGCTGGTCTCCCAGCCTGGCTTAGCTTATTTTAGCTGGTCTCCCAGCCTGGCCTAACTGGTCAAGTTGGTCTCCCAGCCTGGCTTAGCTGGTCAAGCTGGTCTCCCAGCCTGGCTTAGCTTATTTTAGCTGGTCTCCCAGCCTGGCCTAGCTGGTCAAGCTGGTCTCCCAGCCTGGCTTAGCTTATTTTAGCTGGTCTCCCAGCCTGGCCTAGCTGGTCAAGCTGGTCTCCCAGCCTGGCTTAGCTTATTTTAGCTGGTCTCCCAGCCTGGCTTAGCTGGTCAAGCTGGTCTCCCAGCCTGGCTTAGCTTATTTTAGCTGGTCTCCCAGCCTGGCTTAGCTGGTCAAGCTGGTCTCCCAGCCTGGCTTAGCTTATTTTATATATATATAAAATATAAATTTTTTATATTTTATATATATATAATTATGTATAATAATAATAATAATAATAATAATTCACACACACACACACACACACACACACACAATGTTAATATAGATGAAGTTGATTATAATATACACTAGTTAATTATTGGAACCGACTGGAACCCAGATTTTTTGTTGTTGTTGTTTGCTTGCCATTTAGTAATATAACACAATTATTAGTACTGCAACGCAACTTATCATTATATAAATGTAAATTAAATTTTTCAAAAATAAAATAAAAAACTTTTAATACTTCTGTCACAATTTTTTTACTCGCGTGCCATAAACCTGGCATATTGCACATGAATGGGTCATAGAACTACACAATGAGTTTAAAATTCATGATTTAATATTAATGATTTTTTTAATTGTTATACGTTTTAATTCTAGATGTTTATTTAAATGCTGCGTGACTTTGAAGTGTTTTAATGTGCGTGCGCGTGAACGGTGAACATTCGAACATTGGCATTCAAACACTGGAGCGAGCGCGCTGCGCGAGAGCAAGAGCAGATGGAAACGGGAAACGTCATCAACTGACACACAGCAAAACTCTTGTCTCTCGCTGTTGTTTTCACTGCTTTCAGGTGAGTTTAGTCTACAAATTCACACAAATAATACATACAAACGTCCCTGACACCTTTATTACGTGTAATTGACACGCTCCTGTTGAATATTTACTTTATAGAAATGGTTTTGTGTCTTCGAAAAAGTCCGTTAGCATCTCAACCATTTTCAGAAGAGGTAAGTTAGGCCTACGTTATTAACTATAGACTGGAGCTCTTGTTTATGAAAGTTTGGGGTTTTAACCACATCTTTGTGTAGATAACAGTTTTTGATAGTTTTGTTTTGCTGGTAATTTGTCAATGGGTGATTGGAAGTAAGCTAATTTATTTAACCTAAAAGAATGCACTGCACTGTTAATCAGTGACGTCACTTAATAACAGTGCAGTGCATTCTTTTAGGTTAAATAAATTAGCTTACTTCCAATCATTTTATTAATTTCATATGCATCTATTTATATTAATATATAATTAATTATTATATTAATTAATATATTATCTTAAGAAATATATATATATATATATTATTCTTTCTCTTTTCTGCAGTTCACCTCTGCTCTAGCTTGGTTTCTTGTAATAAACCCTATTGTAAATCCTATGTAACATTGTTGGCTCTGTGAAATTGCATGTTATGTTCCTACTGTATCATGCTGAAGGCCTGCTGCACCCCCGTCCAAGAAAATCTCCACAGCTATGAACCATATGACTAGTAAGCAAAACCACCTCAAACATACAATGCACTACTGTCCAAAAGTTTGGGGTCTGTAAGATTTATGCTTTTGAAAGAAGTCTCACATTTTAAAATCATTAACCCCAGGTTTTTTCAGTGTGATTGTCCTTGAGAAGCCTGTAGGCTAAATAATAGGCGACAAATATAATGGTATAATGGTCGTAGTTATAATAATTTATTTAACTATTATGATAACAGGATATCATGGTCATTGGTATATTTTATTTTATTTCTCTAGGTCTGTTTTGAGTTATGTTGGCCAGTGAGACAGACACCATACTCAGGGGTATTTATTTATTTGTATGTATTTTTTACTGATAAATACTGATTTTTTTTTTTTTTTTACTTTTAAATGCTAAATGTGATTCAGGCATGCAAGTTATTTTTCACAGATATCTGGCCAGCTTACTCATGGCTCATACTCTTAGCCTTTAAAATGTTTGAATTGATATCCCCAATGCAATATCAGGGGCTAAAGATATCATTAGAGTTCTTCAACTTATGGCTATGCTCTTGTTATCAGATGAGATATAATCCCTAGCGTTTGGCCCTGTGATTCTTCAGGACAAGACCTTGATGCCATCCACACTCAGTAGATGAAGAAGGTGAGTTTCACAATAGCTGCTACTATCACAAATCAAGAGACCGAACACAACAGGCTTTCATCCATATGCACACACCCATATGTAGGCATGGGTACTGAAACCCAGTATTAAATGGGCCCTGGGGCCAAATTAGGGATGACCGCAGTATCGATAAGCTTGGACGTTATCAGTTCTGCTGACGGTACTGAAGAAATTACACGCACTATTTATTAAATACATTGTCTCGCAAATTGTATTTCACGCCATCCTTAAAAAAATTTCAAATCTTAAAGGTCCCATGACATGAAATTTTCACTTTCTGAGGTTTTTTAACATTAATATGAGTTCCCCTAGACTGTATATGGTCCCCAATTTTCTAGAAATTTCAATCGGTGTAAATCGAGCTTTTGCTATCTTTCTCTGCCTTTGAGAAAATGGAAGCTCAATCGCGCTGATCTTGAATCTCCTCCTTATGACGTTATAAGGAGGAATGTTACCTCCCCTTTCTCTGCTTTGCCCGCCCAGGCACCCAGAGAATATTTTCCGCCCAATGCGCCAATGAGAAAATAAGCTAGGAAGTAGGAACGCGCGCGCGCGATTTTAGTTTATCTACGAGAGATAACATGGCTTTTGAGCGAGCGAAGCATAACAATTGCTCAATAATTGGATGTACAAATGAACACTGAAGGGTCAATACAGAGCTGGGCTTGCTGAACGTCTGAAACTAAAGTCTGGATCACTCTCTTTGGCTCAGCTACACACCTCGGACAAGTAAGTCAACAAATGATATATAAGTGTGTTGCTTGTTTATGGTTACCTAGATTGTTACACGTAGAATGTGGCTGTAACATTAGCTATGCAGCTATGCAGTTTATGTGTGTGAATACACACACTGTAACGCGAGTGTTGTACCCTTTTTTGTTATTTGGATAACCGTTTTCCTGTTGGTTATATGGCGCGCGCGATATTCGCATTTCAAGATCGCAGAGCTTGATGTAATTTTAATAAGATAAATACAGACGTTACAGATCTCTCATGAAAAGGCAACAGTAGGTTCGCGTTAGCTACATGATGATAACTGTAAACCATCCGAATAAAGTACCGTATCCAGACATAATATTTTAAACTAACCATTCGGAAACGTCCTGCTGGAGCCGCTGAGTTGCAACTTCTTCATCCGTTGCTTCTCCATCCGGATCAGATTCTGGGTCAAACTGAAATGCTTGAAAGACTGCGTGTCTTCGTGCCATTGCTATATCCAACGTAAACATGCACGCCGCGGTACCGTTGCGCAAGATGGTCAAGGCCACACCCACCCTCCACCTTGCGCCGCCTTTCTCCTCCTCATTAACATTTAAAGCTACAGACACCGAAACGGCCTGTCTGAAGGAAGCTCATTCTGGGACTGGCTTGTAGTGGCTATAATTCTGCACCGAGGCTGAATTTTTGGAAAGAGATTTCAGATACAGTACTAGGGACCACTAAGGCCTATATTAAAGCCTACAAAAAGTAGCATGTCATGGGACCTTTAAAATATTTGTTTGCCGTAACCCGACCGACCCTGTCAATTTAGTACCGACCCAATTATTTATTTATTTTTCCCTTTTAGTCCGACCGACTTGCCGGTTGTAAACTTGCGTTAAGACCGACCAATTTTTCTTTTAACTCTTCAAACAACTAATACAAATGCAATAAAAATAATATTAGTTATTAAGTATTGTGAATATAAATTGCCTAGACCTACATACAAACATAAGCTACATTCTTTCTTTTAAATAAAAACCCGTGGCGTGTCATCTATGATTATGTTTACACCATTGGTTTACGCATGTCACACTATGGCCTGCAGGCTAAGTTCGCTTCGTTTCATTCACTGTCAATGGTTCGCGCTTGGTAATGATGGCTGCGGCTTTTGTCAAATTACTATAAAGATTATTTCATTTTTATATGTTGTTGAATATGGTTTATTAAAAAATAAACATGTGAGAGCGTGTTATAGGCTATATGCAGAGATGGGAAGTAACGAAGTACAAATACTTCGTTACTGTACTCAAGTAGATTTTTCAGATATGTTTACTTTACTATTTATTTTGTGCCGACTTTTTACTTTTACTCCTTACATTTTAACATGAATATCGGTACTTTCTACTTTTTTTATTCTAAAAAATTGTCTCGTTACTTTAGTTTCAAATAATTTCAGTGGAATCGTTATTATTTTTGCGTCATCAACCCTTCACAGGGAGTATGATTGACAGGCGATGTGACCAATCATAATCCGCCATTTTGTCCGACAAAGCAGTCAGGAGAGTTAGTAGATTAACATTGGAGGATTTAAACTTGAAAAATGAAGTGTACCGACATCTTTTCGCGTAAAAACATCATTCCCTATTATGTTCATTCATGTTTATTTGATGCTATAAATGAACTAGAAGGAAGAGATGATCGGTTCATGAGCAGCTATAGCCCTTACACGGATGTCCCACAGACGTCAACATTAGACTTGCGGTAGACGTCGAAAAAAGACGTTGCCTGGCGTTAACTGAGGCTCTACAGCGATCTGTCACGACACATTAAAGAGACACAAAGCGGTGTTTATGGTTTACATTTCTTTAAAAAATGACAAAATTTGAAAGGTGAGAATTTGTTTCATATAAAAAAATAGCCTGGTCTGTCCTGTCTCTCAGCTCCTTGTCAGTGTCCTCTCTGCTCCGCGATGTGTGTTTAAGTGTGTGAGAACATGGTGTGGCGTAAGAGCGGCGTCGCTTGTCGGACATAGCAACAGTAACTAAAGGGAACGGAAGGGTTTGGGAATGGGAATGGCACGGTCAAATGAAAGTGAATATACGTTGCACATCACTACAAGACGACTCGACAGATTCGGCGGCATTGATTCGCGGAAAAAATCATTACATAGCCTATATGTAGATTCCTTTAAATTAGGGATGCACCGATCCACATTTTTTCACTTCCGATCCGATTCCGATACCTGAATTTGGATATCGGCCGATACCGATACTATTCCGATACCAGAGCTGTGTTTGCTTTAATATTATTATTATCATTATTGTTTATTTTATATGATGCTGAAATAAACTTCTCTCAATAGGCAAGTATGATATGTAACTTAAAGTACGTATGTCCCAAAAGGCAACTTGAGGTAAGAATAAGGTCAAAAAAGGAAGTCAGAAAAACAGGAAATCCTGTTAACAGGAAAAATCCCATTCTGAAAACAAATATGCAACTGTAAGGGTTTCAAATTTATTGTCATGTCAATATTTATTACGTTCCCAAAAAGTAAAATACTTGAGTGTTGAAATATAAGAAAAGTGCAAGTGTAAACATCTTACACACACACTTTCTGAAGGGTGATCCTCGCTCCGATGCAGTAACGTTAACTCTCTCGATGAATGCTCGATCAACATCAGCATCTTGCAAACAGACAAACGGATTTCGCCTCAGACGCGCGTCAATTTCGCTTCAAACGTTTGCTTTTTATGCGCGTCAATTTTTCTCTGGACGCGCGAATGGATTCAAAATATTCAAGCGTCCAACTAGACGCGGTAGACGAGAATTTGACTCGCTATTCATGTTTGGGGTGAACGCACAGTAACGTGGTGCTTTTTTAAATGTTTGATTGCGTGCGTTGTGTTGTACGACACGAGGGAGCTTAAAAGAGCTCTGAATTACGGCTTCGCAAACATTGCATTTTGCTGTCTTGCTCTGCGGTGTTTCCAGTAAGTTAAGTATTTCCACACAGCGGACGTTGTTGGCTAGCCGCAAACTGCGGAATGGAATTCCTGAGCGGGAGCGTGTCTCATAACTCTGTGTCTCATTGAGCCGCGCCTCTGTTCCGGAAATCCATTCCGCAGTTTGCAGCCAGCTAGCAGACTAGCCGGCGGGAATCACTTTTGGATTTCAGCAGACAACGTTAAAGCGCAGACATGATTCATGGATATCGGATATCTCCGCAGGTTGGATCGGGAAAATCCGATACGTGAATTATGCTGGTATCGGGTCCAGATACCGATACTGGATCGGATCGGCCCCATCCCTACTTTAAATGTTAAAGGAGAACTCCTGTCAATTTTAACATTGAGCTCATGTTTTTGGAAATATGGAGTGCTGTCAATACAGAGAACAACGACAACAATCAGTGTTGCCTACACCATGTTATCCTCTTTTTAAAATTAGCACCCTGTTGACTTCAATGGGGCAAGTTTTAAACCTGCTTTTAGCCTCTTAACATCCTTGATGTGTCATTACAAGTGCCCAGCCATGTTGAGTGATTCCTTCAGAGTGAACACGGTGAATCTGACTGCAGTAGATGTAAAAGATATGAATAAAAATGATGTTATTTAAGCCAGCGCAAATACCTGTATTTACATCCTGTTTTCGGTCGAAATCCAAAGTAGTCGATTGTCGAGTTCACGCGCGTGATCATAGGTAACTAAACCTATGCGTGTGAACTCGACAATCGTAATGACACATCAAGGATGTTAAGAGGCTAAAAGCAGGTTTAAAACTTGCCCCATTGAAGTCAACAGGGTGCAAATTTTTAAAAGAGGATAACATGGTGTAGGCAACACCGATTTTTGTCGTTGTTCTCTGTATTGACAGCACTCCAAATTTACAAAAAAATTATCTGATAATTCTGATTATGTTCAAGATGGACATGCACATTTCTATCATAGCCCTCCTCTGAGAAAACCTAGTGATACGTTTTTTTCAATCTCATCTGAAATGATCAGTGTTGGGGGTAACGCATTACAAGTAACATGCATAACTCATTCAGATTACTTTTTTGATGTTACAAGTAAAGTAATGTGTTACAAGTAGCATGCATTACCTAATCAGATTACTTTTTGATCTAACAAGTAATTAACTACAAGTAATGTGAATTACCTAATCAATTACTTTTTGATGTAACGAGTAAAGAAACGCATTACAAGTAACATGCATAACGTAATCAGATTACATTGTGATGTTATGAGTAAAGAAACGCATTACAATAACGCACATTATATAATCAGATTACTTTTTGATGTTATGAGTAAAGAAACGCATTACAATAACGCACATTACATAATCAGATTACTTTTTGATGTTATGAGTAAGGAAACGCATTGCAAGTAACATGCATTACGAAATCAGATTACTTTTTGATCTAACAAATAAAGTAATGCATTACAAGTGTCATACATTATGTAATCACATGACTTTTTGATGTCAATGAAAATTACATTCTAATAATACAAGTACATTTATTGACAGTAAAAAAAAAATCACTGCAGATTAAGTTTTTAAGTTTTAAATTTCAAAAACAATATTCACATTATAATTATGAATTGTAGCTGAAATATAGCAATTGATGCATGACGTCCACTACAGTGGACATGTGATTAATCAGAGTTTTCTCTCAATCTAAAATCAAAACTTGGAAAATTTTACTGTGATATGACTCATTAGATATTGCTTGATGCTGCAATATATTTTTTTTTTACCTACAAGAGTCTCCTAGGATAGAAGGAATGGGTGTTTTTGAAAACATATTGAACTCTTTAATAGTCAAGTCAAGTCAAGTTTATTTATAGCGCTTTTCACAACACAGGCTGTATCAAAGCAGCTTCACAGCAATAAATTAGAACAATACATCAATGTTTGTTTCTAGTGGAACGTCCACGTTTGGTAATGCTGATCAATAGTATCGTTGATTGATTAATTAAATTAAATATCCCCAAATATCCCCAACTGAGCAAGCCAAAGGCAACAGTGGCAAGGAACCGAAAAACTCCATCAGGAGACCTAATGGAGAAAAAAAAAACCTTGGGAGAACCCGGGCTCAGTCGGGGGCCAGTTCTCCTCTGGCGTTTATAAACTAGAGGTCGGATTTAACTGTAAGATTAAAAGTATTATATGAATGCCTGGCTGAAGAGATGCGTCTTTAATCTAGTTTTAAACTGGGAGAGCGAGTCTGAGCAACGAACAGTATCCGGAAGACTATTCCAGAGTTTTGGTGCTAAATGTGAAAATGCTCTCCCTCCTTTGGTGGATCTGGATATCCTAGGTATGACCAAAAGCCTCGAATTTAGTGACCTTAAAGAGCGCGATGGATTATAGGGCGATAGAAGATCCGTTAATATTGCAGTAATATTAAACATTTTAATACTACAGTAATATTAAACATCTTTAGTATTTCTGTTTCAAATAACGTTGTGTTTGAGCTGCGTGCGCTAAAGCTAAAGAGCTGAAGGAACACCCCTAAACCTATATGTGATAAATTAGATATTTATACAAAATAAACACAATATTACAACTTACACTTGCACAAAATCATGCACAGATTAACTTGAGCTATTATTAATAGTAATCAACTATTACATAGTGAAACTCCTGTTGTGGATGCGCTCCTCCTAGGACAACACGCTGAAACACAGCAACTAAACCCAAAGAATTCACAACGTTTTTAATGCAATATTTTGCTCATTATAATGTATGTATATATCAAAGCTACAGCTAACACTGTCTGTAAAAGACAGACTTACAATCGGTTAAATGTACTGTTATGTTGATGAAATGTTGAAAAAAAATCAACTTTAGAAAACATGGGTGGTGATGAAGTAAAAAGATCCAGCGTATTTAGATGGTACAACCTTTTGAACTGACTGTATGCATATCCCACACAGCCTCATTTTTGATTCACTTGGAATTAAATATGGCATCTACCTAGACTAAAGTTACTTGACACATGCTGAAAGGTTCCACACAAATTGTTAAGATCTCACTGAAATGACTAGATATCTTTGTAGGAAGAAAAATACAGCTTCTTATTTGTAATATTGTGATCTGTAAAAAAAAAAAAATGCAGCTCTTATGTGGTAGCCAAAGTAGGAGTAACGTCACAACATTTAAAGCTACCAACTGGAATATGTTCTGTATAAGTGTCTTTTTTCTGTAGAACATAAAAGATGATATTTTGAAGAGTGTTTTTTTTTTTTTTTCATACAATTGAAGCTCATTTTTGTTTTGTCTTGATCCACATAGGAAACAAAGTTTGGATCAGAGAAAAGGCATGGGAGAAGATTAATTTATCTACAAAAGATTCTCTCTATGTTAAAGAGATAGCTGTGGCACTGTGGGGAACAAACACTTTAAAGAGCAGAAGTGTGTCAGGAAAGGAGTGTCCCACGAATAAACATTCTGCAAAGCCTCCCCTGACACCCTCCAAGCTGCAAGTTTTGAGAGGTAATCTGTTATTTCATTCATTCGTTCATTCATTCATTCATTCATTCATTCATTCATTCATTCATATACTTTATGTAGCCGTAGCCAATTTAGTAAAAGGGTTTTACATTAGTTGATTAACTTTCTAAGTTTTACTAGTTGAAAAGTGACAAATTAATAATCTAAATTATTTATCTTTCAAGTCTGCTTCAGTGACTGGCTCAAACAAAAAGAACCCGAAAAAGGAGAGAGAGAAGCGGGAGAAGCAAGTGGGGTATTACATATCCCAAAAAATACAAGATGTCATAAAAAAAGAGAAGAAAAATGTAATGTAAAATGTATCTCTATAATTCTGTTATTGTTCTCCTTTAGTTACTATTATAGTTTTTAGCATTTCAATCATTTCAATTAATAATTTTGTACATTACTGTTAGCATATCAATGGGTTGTTTTAAGGGGCTGCAATATCAAATAAAAGGAATTTGTTTGAATGGTTGCCTGTGCTCCTGAAGATTATTTTTAAGTATACTTGGAATTGTTTACATTATTTGTCACAACACCCAGTGGCAGGAAAAATAGAGAAGACATAGAGTCAGCCAGCCTGACCAGCTAAGACCAGCCTGACCAGCTAAAACCAGCCTGACCAGCTAAAACCAGCTAAGCCCAACAATGACCAGCTAAGACCAGCTAAAACCAGCTAAGCCCAACAATGACCAGCTAAAACCAGCTAAGACCAGCTAAAACCAGCTAAGCCCAACAATGACCAGCAAAGACCAGCCTGACCAGCTAAAACCAGCTAAGACCAGCCTGACCAGCTAAAACCAGCTAAGCCCAACAATGACCAGCAAAGACCAGCCTGACCAGCTAAAACCAGCTAAGACCAGCCTGACCAGCTAAAACCAGCTAAGCCCAACAATGACCAGCTAAAACCAGCTAAGACCAGCCTGACCAGCTAAGCCCAACAATGACCAGCTAAAACCAGCTAAGACCAGCCAGGCTGACCAGCTAAAACCAGCAAAGCTCAACAATGACCAGCTAAGACCAGCAAAGCTCAACAATGACCAGCTAAGACCAGCCTGACCAGCTAAGACCAGCCTGACCAGCTAAAAAAAGTGTTCAAAACCCCTCTAAAACCAGCCTGATAAACCAGCTATGACCAGGCTGGGAGACCAGCCAAAACCAGCCTGACCATCTTAGGCTGGTTTAAGCTGGATTTTTCAGCACCGCGGTGAGACACAAAAGGCGTTTTCTCCTATAGAACCATAATAACGTTACACCAAAACACAATATAAATTAACAAAATACATAATTTTTATTAGCTAACGTAATGTTAGATGTAATCCAAATCTTTATAATCCATACGCAAGCAAGAAACAGATCAAAATTCAGCCCTTCATCCACATCCAGCGATCTTCATCTCATCAAATTCGTGATGAATTTAAATTCAAAAATTGCGCCCTCAAGAAGCGTTACGACATGTTTTACGGCAGTGATATCAAACGCTCATTGGCTCTCGCCTGCTTCGTCACAGATTGCAGCATGCCGTGTTTCAGTTGAAACAACATTGAAATGCAGACAGTGTTGCCAGATTGGGCGGGTTTCCCACCCAATTGGGCGGTTTTGAATTTGATTGTGCGGGTAAAAAAGGGTTTGTGCGGGTAGACAAAATTTGGGCTGGTTTGGGGTCAGTTCGGCGGTTTTCAAACATCTACATTTTAAAGTCTAATTGGTTAAAAAACTAAACTAAAGTGTGCATGTAGTCCATAAAATCAGTCATCATGACATTACTGTACACACACGCCCATGCAGAGTCAGCTGGCGTTGGTGTTGACATCACCGACGAGCACGCACTTTTAGCCAATCAGCGATCAGCAGGCAGATGCGATTGAGCGCGATAAGTTGTAGCTGTATACTCAAGTGATCGCTAATTCCAAAGTGATATAGCCTACTAAACATTAAGTTGTATCTACACAAAGAGTGAGATAGTGAGCAACTCTAAAAACGTACACGTGGTGGGAGATATCGAAGGTGACTATAACTCTGAGAGGAGAGCACAGTTGAATGACTTGAAATGAAATCAAATATGGGACGTGAAATATGTCCATGGTCATGTGCACACTAGCCTAACCTTACCAGACATCGGCAACTTTAACACCGTCCAGACTGCACTATACTCGGCCCTGACAGCTGCTGAAAAAGGTTTGAATCAACGATGAATCCGTTTTTGACTGCTAAATTATGCGTTATGTTCTGCAATGTGTATTTCCGAGGGTTAAAGTCATCGGTTCATTTCTTGATTGCCGTTTTGACAGTGTACATCTGGTCATTTTAGTCATATTGGCTATTCTCCTTAATTATTGCCCTGTTTTGATCTGTTTTCCTGGAATTTTTTTTTTTTATTTATTTATTTTTTATCATTGTTATTTTGTTTTAAGGAGATACAAATTGTGCTTATCAACCTTCAATGACATGGTAATGAAATTATATCATATTATTTTGGCAGTAAAATTTTGGGCGGTTTTTTCTTGTAGTGGGCGGGTTTTGGTGAGCTTTTGGGCTGGAAATCACCGTCCCAATCTGGCAACACTGAATGCAGAAGCGCCGTCTTCATGCAGAGGGAAGCTGGGTTAACATTTTCATGGATTAATAACTTAAATTCTGCTCTGTCCCTTATACAAAACTATTATATACTGCCAGAGAGGACTGCAACACATCGTCATTTGAGCGACTTGTGGTACCGATTTACATTTTCGCAATAAATTATTATGATTACACATCTGTTGTTTTTCTTCATAATTTTAGCCTGCATAGTTTTAAGAAATGGTTAACGTTAGGCCTATGGGTAGGTTTAGGGGCAGGAGTAGGATTAATGTTAGTGGCTCAAAATATATTTTAATGCTATTAATAAAACTGGCATTTCCCTACACATCTCTGTCCATAAAGTGTTTTATTCTTTTTATATTCTGTTTAAAATGAGTAATTTATATTTAGGTTTGGGAGTAGGGTTAAGGGAACTTACATTTATCTATAAAACAGTATAAGGGAAATGATACAGATATCTTTATGATTCGTAAACGTTTTGTAGCTGTGAATTCGTAATAATTCTACGTTGCAGACATGTCTGTATCATACGTTTCAGCATCTATCCAAACGTACAAAAAAAGTATGTTTTCAATCTGTTGATAAGTTATAGACTTTCTACTGATATAAACTGTCTTTCACTTTAATTAGATAGTCCTAAAATGTACCTACTAACACTTAGTGGATAATGTCTATTAATAGTCAACTGATTATAAACAATTTATTTGTTGACAAGCAACAGATCTAATCTTTAGTTGACTATCAACAGATTATACAAATGGTTAAAACATTTTTAAAAAACATTTTTAAATCAGCTAAAATAATCATAAATTTGATGCACATGAGACCCCTTGAGTAGGATATACAGCAGGGATGGGCAACTTCGGTCCTGGAGGGCACTGTCCTACAGAGTTTAGCTTCAACCCTAATCAAACACACCTGAACAAGCTAATCAAGGTCCTCAGGATTACTAGAAAATTACAGGCAGGTGATTTTTTCAGGGTTGGAGCTAAAATCTGTAGGACAGTGGCCCTCCAGGACCGAAGTTGCCCATCCCTGATATACAGTATCATATACTTCATATGCTGACATGACTGTTGACATTTAACTGACAGATTGATCTTGAGTTGTTGGTACTCAATCTACAGAGAGTTAGTTGACAATTGAAAGTTAGTCGCCAATTGGTTAATAACCTGTTGCAAAATAATATTGACAGTCAACAGGCACTTTTTTTGGAAAATCTGTAGATTAACACGTGAATTGTACCTTATAGTCTAAAGGCAGTCAGTTGAACGTATGTTACTTGTCTGTTGAAACAGTGTTGTTGAATGTCAACTGATGCACTGTTGACAAGCTACTGAATGGCTACTAATAACTAGTAAAGTCTCAACAAACGGACTATCAAAATAAAGTGTTACCAATTAAATTATCTAAATTAAAATAATAACTAAAAATATAAAAATAAATTCTAATAAAAACAATTATATATATATGAAATCACTTTTATTTCATTTTAGATTTTGTAATATCATTTGCCAATACATAGGTCAAAACCATCATCAAGAGCTTCTCTTTAAAGGTCTGCTAGTGTGTGTGTGATGATGATGATGATGATGATGATGATGGTGTACCGGATGTGCAGCTGTGAGTATCTGGGTTCTCCGGAGGTTCCGCTGATGTCCATCATGACGCTCCTCCAGTTCTCCTGCGGGTCCAGCTGGTCAGATAAAGCCCTCAGTGTGGAGAACCGGAGCTTCCGGACCGGCGTGTCCCGCGTGACGTCACACATGCCGAACCGAACCGTGTTTACTCTTCATAAACGCGCGCAGAATCTCTCCTGAAGGACTCGCACACACTCAGGGCTTTTCTTCTTGTGTTTTCCGAGATTGAGTAACTTCCTTGATCTGTTGTCATTTCCCCTTCGTACAACATCCGCTTTAAACCGAAACTAAATGAGACTACACGCTAATAAAAGGTGTAAACAGGGATCTGCACGCTTGACCTGGTATAAATGTCAGTTTAATACATAAAAATCGAATTTTTACCTTAGAGATTATAGAACACAACGAACTATGAGACAAACTTGCTAAAAAAAACAAACAGTTCTGCAGAGAAACACACAGTTCTTCATGAGAAAGGAAGTTTTTAGTGCTTTTGATGATCGAGGTGCCATCTCAGAGGAGGACAAAGACATCTGCAAATATTGTCAAGTAAGTTAGTAAATACCTTAAGTTACTGACATGTTTGTCATGTTTCCAGACAGTAATCACGGAAGATTTGTGCAGCACATCTTGACCTTAATGCCTTTTACGCGTTTGAATCCAGTCTCTGATTACAGTTACAGTTTCATCCACTACTAGATCACATGCAAAGGTGGAAAGTAACGAATTACATTACTCGAGTTACTGTAGCCTAATTGAGTCTTTTTTTAGTACTTCTACTTAAAACAGTTTTTAAAAACTGAAATTTTACTTTTTAGTATGTTTTGTTTGAAGTATTATATATACAATTTTAAATCATATCCGTTACTGAGTAAAATAATAAAATTAATATTATACTTATTATATCATATTTATTATATTATATTCTAATAAAAATAATAATACAAGGGACGGAAACATCGTGCTCCGGAAACAGCATATTGGGGGAGAACAAACGCGCCAAAACCACACACACCAAAAAAAAAAAAAAAAAAAAAAAAAGATGGAGACGGACAAGACCGACGCCTGAGAGACCAGCTGAAAGCGAAACACCGTCAAATTCTTCATTTAAAGCCGAACTCGGCAACTCTAGCCACTCTGGCCCTGTCCCAAATGGCACACTCCGGACTTGTGGACTTCCTCAGAGTCCACACTTTGGTGACGTCATGTAGTGCAGACCTATAGGGCCCTTGGCGCGAGTCCACGAGGGCGCATTGAGAGGTATTTTTGGGACAGACTCGATCAGCACGCCGGAAATAATGGGCTGTATAAACAATATAAATCATTACAATGGAAATAATACAAAACAATGAACATGTGGGGATACAGAGAAAATGAAAGTAAATAATAACAGTAAATAAAATATTTTTACAATTTATATAAAACTTGTTCTATAATACAGGATATTTTCTAAGCTCTTTTATTGGAGGGGATTTTTTGAAGTGAAGAATAACTGTAAATCATAAGCAAAAAATGTGCAACTAGGTTTGAATTTAAGGTATCTTGCTTTGTGAATATGATATTTACCCATCGTACAGAAAAAGTTTAATATATCATCTAGCTTTTTATTTTCAGAGACATCAGAGTGAAAAATAACCTTACTGACAGAAATATTACAGGTCTGGTTGTTGTTGGACAGGAGAAATCACATTTTTTGCGCTCCAACGTCTTATCTCCATGTCAACTACACAGCCTAATTTTGCAGTTCTATATTTTGATATTGTGCATATCACCTGGGCATTAGACAATAGATATATCATGCTTATTTAAATGATGTACAGTTGTACATAATAATACATAATGTTCCATTTGAACTAAGATTGCAATTTTAAAACATAATGAAAATGTGCATGAGTTTCAGATGAATTTACAGGTTTCAATATTCATACTTTGTTTACATATGACTCAGTAAAGCCCTGCCATTCGGTTCTATTTATTTAATGAATAATGCGATCGTATTATTAAACGCGCTATTATTATGTTTGAGACATCAACCACTGGTCGATGACCATAATGTTTGTATAAACTGTAGGTAACTGGTAAAATGTACATTTAGGTCATAAAAACCGTAATATTTTCTTCTCAGCCATGTCAACAATTATCCGTGAGTAAAATCTCCTCCCATCCGCTGTCTGATTGGCCTTTCGCAAGGATTCCTGGGTAGTTAAAGTGCGTGGAGCCTGCTTCTATGCGGGCTTCGCGGAAGACCGCTTCAAGGGTACAAAGGGGGCGCTGCTGAGCACACTTCAGAGCGGTAAAATGCTGAATGGGACAGCCTACGGACTCGTAGACTCAGCGAGCACGCGCAATTCAAGTCCACGAGACCGAAAGTCCGCATGAAGTGCGCCATTTGGGACAGGGCCTCTAGCGAACTCTAGTCACTTCTTTGCTGATTTTCCCTTTTGTTGTCGCATGTTTTCCCCACGAGCTCCCCCTACAGCTGTGGTGGGGCGTATATTTCACAACACAGTCGTAAAAAACTCACTTGCGGCGGCCTCCTCCCCCTCTCTACCGCTGCTCATGTGTGTTTGTTTTGATCGGAGCAAGCCAACTGTATCGCGTGGAGCTATGTCTACCGAGGTGGGTAATCTGGTAATACATCATACATGCGTGTGTGTTTATGTCGAATTGCCGTAAAGCAATTTGTGTTTCGCGCTCGTTCTCGTTCTCGCTTTCGCTTCTCACGAGACTTCCAATTTCTATCTTGCCGGGACGCGATATTTTTTTTCCCAGGAGGGTAGGGGAAGACTCATTAATATTCATTAGGGAAGTCATCACTGATTGGTCTTTACCCCAGTGACGGGTAGGTTTAGGGGCGGGGTTGGGGTAGGTCATCACATAGACCCCAGTGACGGGTAGGTTTAGGGGCGGGGTTAGGGGTAGGTCATCAGACCAATCAGTGATGACTTCCCTAATGAATATTAATGAGTCTTCCCCTACCATCCTGGGAAAAAAAATATCGCTGCCGGGACGGTAGTGAACAAGTTGCAAGGTTGGTTTTCCGCCTGGGAACGCTGGGGGGAGCGGGGAAAGTCACCAATATCACCAGAACAGGTTGTTTAACCATCCAAATGATTTCTAGACAGTTTTATTAAGTTAAAAAAGCTACCAAGTTCTCCTTTAAGCGAACCATGACCAGTTTGGGAATACTTCTTTGGATAGCCTAAAGACAAAACGAACGTGTGGTTATCTTCGAGAAAAGATGATTAGTGGATACATCAGGGTTCTCAATTCTCACGCATTGTGAGACACACGCAATTCAACCAGTTCACACGCTCACACGCCACACCGTGTATTTCTCACGCTGAAAAGGCAATGCCAACCAAGTTGTCCTGCGAGCTTTATATATAACGTTGTAAACGAGGCGCAGGCACACAAAGTGAAGTTTCCCGCCGCCAGCACGTATCTCGACCAGATTGCGTTCGTTACTAGGCAACATAGATGCGCGAACACACGAAAGTTGACGGAACATTCTTGGCCACCGTACGTTCGTTACTAGGTAACCAACAACATCGCGCGAACACACGTCATGATGGAGAAGGTAAGTTGGAAGAAAGCTCGTCTAACATTTTTAGGCTAGAACATTTAATATATAGCCCATCGTATACATTATTATTGATGCAGTCAAAAACTCTAAAACTCTACAACTACTTTGCAACCAGGCCAGAAACTTTGGCTCAGTTTGGCTAGCTTACGTTATCACAAAACACATTTCATAAGCTGGAGTGTGTACTCTTGCACACACACACACACACACACACCTTGATACTCTAATATGTCATTTGTTCACAATGTCCCACCACACAATAAATCATTATACCATTTCGACTAGACACATTCAAAATGCAAAAAAAGATTTGTTTTTCCAAACTGTTTGGAGCAATTTGTTATATTTTTGTATTTTTTTGTAATTTTGAAATATAACATTAAAGAGTATATTTGATGTGATGAATTGCTGTCATTTATCAGATTTACCAGTTGTTATAATTTCAATTTGTGCTGGTTGATTATGAACAATGGGTAAAATTGGGGGGCGCCGACGGGCAGAGGCGGGGCTCCATTTGGGCTCCTGACCTAACCGCATGTGATCTCACTCCAAGCTTGTGATAAAACTTGAGAACCCTGGGATACATATAGCCTATTTATTATTCAGAATGAACAGTTGGAAAGAAAATATATTTATAGGAACATTTCAGCAGCCTCAAGATAATTAAGACAGATGAAGTGAAGTGTCAGTTTTACTTCAGAAAATCACCGTAAGAGCTGAGTAAACACATTAAGTTATTAGAAGTGCGCAAGTACATAAACGAATTTCGGTAGAGTTGAAGGAGCATTCCTGTGGGCGGAGGTTAGTCAAAAAACGGTTTTAATGACGTCATTAAAGAAGGAAGTAGAGGGATGTAGTCCAAACGGGCCGTTCGATGTAGTCAACTTCTGTTAAATAAAATATCTCGCTTGGCATTGAACTTTGAGCTTTATAATTTTACAGATATTGGGTCTCATTCATGAAACACGAGCAGAACGAATTTTTGTGTAAATCGTGTGTAAAGTGGTTCTGGCATAAATTTTCGGATTCATTAAAATGTTCGTATTTCCCAAATGTTAGTTGGTACGAAAGAAATCTACACCTGGTCCCAGCCACGCGTAAATAGTGCGTTTAACATCCGAACGTTTTGCTCATTAATAAGGCTGCCTTTTAATTCACCGTAATCGGGTACATATTTACACAGCATTTTGAAAAAATATTATATATAGTAATTACATACGGTTTTTCTATTTACTTTTATTACGAGAGCCAGTAATAGCATCTGCAAACGGAACACAAGTCCGCAAGTTTTTTTTGTTTTTTTTTATATTCAAGCTGTTTTTTTTTTTGTGTGTGTGTGTGTCCGCAAGTCACAAGTGTTGCAGTCAAGCTTCATGTCGAACCATTTTCTTTTCACTTCTGGGACTGTTCGATTAACAGATGAAACTCCATTAACTGCATCTGTAATATGCTGCCAAGCATTTTTACCTAAAGCATTTAGGTATTACCTAAAAAATCCTTTTTTTTAGGACCTGATACACCACTATGTACGCTTGAAAATAAAATGTGGCTTTTTGAATGAACTTCTGATAATAAAACTTCAATTTCTGCATCTGAGAAATTTCTCTTCTTCATTCGCTTTTGAGAAGACATGTTGAAATCCTTCGTTTCGTGTCATAATATGATGCCCATATTTGTCAGTCGGTTTTAATGGGCGGGATTTATGGTAATTGTGAATGAGCGTGCACGCGCGTCCCATTTACGACTGATTGGAATTCATTAACCCACACACACATTTCACTATCAAATCTGACGTTTACGAAGTATTTGTGAATCAGGAGAAGAGTTTTCGGGAATGTCTCTTTACGCGCAAATCACTCACATATTTACTCGTATATTTACGAATGTTTCATGAATGAGACCCAATATTTATACTCTAACAACAACATTACACACTAACTAAAGTTTGAAACATGGGATCACGAAGAACGGGACCTGTTAGAGAATGTACTCCGCCATCTTACTCCGACGAAAGTGACTTGAACGCGCCTGCTGTCGTAAACGACGTAAACACAACTTCCCACCTCGTATACGAACTTCCCAGGAGGACTTGAACGCCTAAGTCTATAACTTAGGGCTGAATGATTTCAGTGATGCAGAGGGAATCCTGAATCAAGTCATAGGCTACCAGTGGAATTTACAGTGTAACGCAGATGTCACGTAAAACACGCAAAATGATGGATGGATGAATAAATCGAAAGGAGAGCTGTATAATAAATCAAATCCCAACATGGTATGTGAATATTAAAGTGCAAAAGACTGCTATACAATCTGCTTCTGCGTGTGTTTCGTCTACTACGTCCTCAAGTGTTACCATACTCATGGTGTTTTCAGTGTCTCACAAACAAATTATATGAGGACATGAATACATGAACCTCTCCAGAGCTGCTCTGAGAGAACACCTAATGATCATTTTCATCATTTTATTTGAGAAAAAGCATGGTCAAATCCACCCTGAAACAGGTCTTCACTACAACCCGTCAAGATCGGTTTAACTATGAGAAATTATGACAGAAATATTGTATGCCTACAATACAGTGTACTTCTCATAGTAATAATAATAATATAATTTATATACAACTTTTACTTACTTTCAAAACTGTTTTATAAAAGAAGTCCAACAATTGACACGTCACAGCCTCGTTTACATTTCTGTCAAACATTAAATATGGTTTTAGGTTTATGAGGTCTATTTCTTAACTAAACTTTTCTTGCTTTACCTCCAGTTCTCCACTCATGAAAAAACAGAATGATTCAACATTACAACTTTTATTTTATTATACAGATTCATTTTGATATTGTGAGAGAGAGAGGGTGAGAGTGAGCGAGCGTGCAAGAGTTTGTGTGTGTATCTGGCGTCTGCTGGACTATATAATGGACTATTTTTTCCATTACTCATACTTTTTCGTATGAATTATTATCATTCATAATCACAATTGGAGCTTTTAGTATTTTCAGTGTCACATTATTCTTTTTATTCCAATCTAGTCTGAAATGTAAAAGACAAGTCTTACAATGAGATTGACAAAATGTGAAACTACATCTTGAGTCTAATCCTGTTGAGACTCAATAATTAGCAGCATTCAGCTGAATATATCAGACCAAACAATAATCTACTAATGAGCACAGACTCTTAAACTGAAAAACAACCGGATGAATTAGTTTTAGACCTTTAGACCTTAAGAGTTAAAAAAATAATAATAATAATAGTTGGACTGATCACAGTGTAATTTCATTACGCACATTTATTTGCACATACTGCATAGATCTCTACTATAAAAGTGCATCTATTAGTAATCCTTTTCCTTTTCTCCAACAGTCCCTGAAGGACGATGGCAACAGAGCTGATTTATAAGACTCTAAATGAGCTTAAAAAAGATGATCTGAATGATTTTAAGTGGTTCTTAAAACAAGATAAACCCGTTGGAGCTACTAAACTGGAGGATGCTGGTGTCACTGGTATAGTGGATATAATGATGGCCTTTTTTGGACCGGAAAAAGCTGTGGACAAAACACTGAACATCCTGAAGAAGATTAACCAGAACCAGCTGGCTAAAGAGTTAGAGAACAACTACACTGAAGGTAATACAAGAGAGAATAGAGAACGAGAGGCAACATAGATTCATAGAAATGTATATTCTGATTATTTATTTTTTAAGAATCTTTAAGAATCTTGTTCACCAAGGCTGTAGTTGCTTATCAAAAATAGTTGTTATTTTATTTTATATATTACAATTTAAACCTAGATGATAAAGTTTTTAGACAAACTTTAAGTTGGCTTGAAAAAGCCTAGCCAGAAAGTTTGAAGTAGTTTTAAAAGCTTGAAGTTTAAAGGTTTTCAGTTTGTAATAGTTTTAAGTTTTAGTTTATTAGTTTTAAAAGCCAGCCAGCCAGATAGACCAACAGACAGTCAGACAGGGTGTCCAAAACAATCCGAGTTATATTTAAGAATATTCTGGCTCTTCCAAGCTTTTTAATCAGGTAAAAGGGGGGTGAGATATTGAAGCCCAAAAAAATACATCCATCCATCATAAAAAATAATCGATATTGCTCCAGGGGGTTAATAATGGCCTTCTGAAACAAAGCCATGCATTTGTGTAAGAAAAAAATCCATATTTAAAACTTTATTAGCTATAATGACTAGCTTCCAGCAGACGGCCGTATACATACTGTGCAAGTCGACTTGCACCACAAGAGTAACTCCAGACGCGATGAATGACATAGGATGTAGGAGTATCGTAAGCTTGTTTAGCCTCTAGCGGTTTAAACAAATAGGGCTGAGCAATAAGCTCAAGTTCCTCTTCTCTTATATTGTAATCCTCTGACATTTCTCTTTAACATTTCTCATTTTAGACTTCTAATTCGTGACCAGTGTTTTGTTTTGCTCTATCCTCTGCGCTTCCGCGTTCATCAGTGCTTCATGTGTCAGGTCAGGGGTTACTCTTTCGCCCTAAATCGCTGCTTAAGACCGTCTGCTGGAAGCTAGTTATTATAGCTAGTTTTAAGTATGGATTTTTTTTTTTACAAAAAAACATGGATTCGCTTCAGAAGGCCTTTATTGACCCTCTCATTGTATAAAAATCAGCTGGTCACGAGAACTAAGACTATGTAAAAATTCACACATAGTTATACTCTAAGTAGGAAGATCAAAGACTGACAAAACCCCCTTACTGGAAACTACATTAAATCTAATTACTAAATTGATGCCACCATGTTCACCTTGAATGCCCAATTCAGTGTAGTTCACCTAAGTTTTTCATGTGATGTAATGCAAGGATGTAGGATCATCAGATCTTAAACAGATTCTTTAATGTGTAATCCCACAAGGTCTAGACTGAGTTTGGTGGATGTAGCTTGAAAATTCTAGGTGGAAACGTATTTAGAAAATTAGTAGAAGTAAATAAAAGAAGAAGAATAACAAGCTTTTTCAAGCCAACTTAATAGCTGTTTTCTAATTGAATTTCCTTTTTTAAAATCCTGTTGCCACAACAGTAAAATTTTCACTGCTGAATTTTCAGCATCATTACACCAGTCTTCAGTGTCACATGATTCTTCAGTAATCATTCTAATATTATGATTTTGTTAAGTTTAATAGTTGTGCTGCTTAATAAAGTGTTGACACGATGCAGAGCCTTTTTCAGGAAACATTGATGAACATAAAGTCTCATTCTTTTCTTTCTCTTCACAGTGCATGAATCATTAGAGCCACATGAGAAAGGGAAAAGAAATCAAGGTGAATTAACCTTAGACACGTCCTTACAGTGGTATCAGAAATGATGAAAAACCTTTGTTTTATTTTCTTGTGTTTTGTTCACACCTTTTCCTGTTTATTTATATTTTTACATAACAGATGATGTCTGGCTGCAGGAATTCTTGAAAACTCACAAAATGAACATGAAGGAGAAAGTAGAACAAATTTTTGAGGGTAAAAGGGAAAATGAAGCACATCTCAAGGATGTTTTCACAGAACTCTTCATTACGGAGGGGGATCTGAAAGAAGTAAATCAAGAACATGAGATTCTGCAGATTGATAAAGCCATTAAACCCCATAATTCACAGAACAGGTCAATCAAATGCAATGATGTATTTAGTCTGAAAAAAAATAAGAAAAAGATTGTGCTGACCAAAGGTGTCGCTGGCGTTGGAAAAACTGTCTCAGTGAACAAGTTCATTCTGGACTGGGCAGAAGGAGAAGCCAATCAGGATATAGACTGTGTTTTCTTTCTTCCATTCCGAAAGATGAACTGGATTAAAGACAGAGAGTTCAGTCTGCATGAGTTTCTACAGAAATTTTATCCAGAACTGAAGGACCTGGAAACAGCAAAGATATGTAAGATATATAGTCGTGAGCTTGCGTTTATCTTTGATGGACTGGATGAGAGTCAACTGACTTTGTATTTTGACAGAGGAATGGTGACGAGTGTTGAGGAGCGATCATCTGTAGATGAACTGTTTACAAGTCTGGTGAACGGGTCTCTGCTTCCATCAGCTCACGTCTGGGTGACATCACGGCCAGCAGCAGCCAATCAGATCCCTCCTGAGTATGTAGGGTTGTTCACAGAGGTGCGAGGATTCACTGACCAGCAGAAGGAGGAGTATTTCAGAAAGAGAATCAAAGATGAGACTCAGGCCTCCAGGATGATCTCACACATTAAGAAATCTCGTAGTCTCTATATCATGTGTTACATTCCCGTGTTCTGTTGGATCACAGCCACTGTTCTTCAGGACGTCCCCATTGAGAACGATGCAGAAAAAATCAACACGACACTTACTGAAATGTACATCCACTTCCTGCTGATACAGATGAACATAAAGAGCCAGAAGCATGACAGAAAAACAGAAAGAGAACGTGCCAAGCTCTTAGATTCCAATAAAACTATGATTCTAAAGTTAGCTAAGCTGGCGTTTGAACAACTGAAGAAGGAAAACATAGTGTTCTATGAGAAAGATCTGACAGTATGTGGTATTGATGTGAGTGGAGACTTTGAGTCCACAGGAATGCTGACTGAGATCTTTCAGCAAGAAGCTGGACTTCATGAGGTGAAGGTCTTCTGCTTCGTTCATCTGAGCGTTCAAGAGTTCCTCGCTGCAGTGCACGTGTTCCTCTGCTACCTGGACAAGAACATGGACGAGCTGCAGTTTTTCCTTGAAGAAACACAATTCGAGGTCAGGCCTGACAACATCGACAAGCCAGATAAAAATATTGCTTTAGATGATTTACTAAAGAAGTCTGTTAATAAAGCAATGCAAAGTCAGAAAGGACATTTAGACCTATTTGTAAGGTTTCTGCTGGGCATTTCACTGGAATCCAATCAGAAACTGCTCAGCGGCCTGTTCACACACACTGAAGACAGCAAAGACAGCGTCACAGAAATAACCAAACACATTAAAGAAAAATTACAAAACCAGGATGATAGCATCTCACCTGAAACTTCAGTCAACCTGTTCTACTGCTTACTGGAGCTCAGTGACAATTCATTATATACTGAAATACAAAAATACTTCACATCATATCCAGAAAGAGAGCTCCCGCCTTCCATGTACTCATTAATTGCTTATGTTCTTCTGATGTCAGAGGAGGTGCTGAATGAGCTCAACATGAGTATGTACATGAGTAAATCAAGTGGAAGACACACAAGGATGTTCAGGACATGGGGAGGCCACATGAATCTCCTTCCAGCTGTGAGATTCTGCAGAAAAGCAAAGTAAGAAACTTGTTGATGGCTTTTTAATAAAAAAATGTAACTCTGAAAATCAATTTTAGCGCACAATGCATTGTGAAGTATTATGTTTTTAATGATTTTGGAGAGTAAAATATGTATTTAATAAAATTGATTTACTAAACAATGATTTTAAAGAACGTTATTTTCACTTGACTGTCACATCAGTTCCAGCATATATGACATTTATATTTTTCCAGAAAGCTTGAATGTTCACAGAGAACATAACACAACCTATCACTGTTACTACTAATACTGTTCATACAAGATGAACACACAATACATGCAATGGACAATTGTCTTGTTTTTACAGACTGTCCTGCTGTGATCTCGATGACTCCTGCTGTGAAACTGTGGCTTTAGCCCTGCAGACACCAAACTCTCCCCTGATAGAGCTGGACATGAGTGAGAATGACCTGAAGGATTCTGGAGTGAAGCTGCTCTCTGATGGACTGAAGAGTCCAAACTGTCAGCTGAAGATATTGAGGTTTGAGATTCATTCTTACAGCACCCACCTCAGTATTTCATCCACTAAAAACTGAGTATGACATTATAAAACGTTTAACATGGATATGCTTAACGTGCCTTAATGCACAAAGACCAGTGATTTTAATATATCAAACTCCATACACACTGTATTGATGATGCTTGATATACACTCACCTAAAGGATTATTAGGAACACCATGCTAATACTGTGTTTGACCCCCTTTCGCCTTCAGAACTGCCTTAATTCTACGTGGCATTGATTCAACAAGGTGCTGAAAGCATTCTTTAGAAATGTTGGCCCATATTGATAGGATAGCATCTTGCAGTTAATGGAGATTTGTGGGATGCACATCCAGGGCACGAAGCTCCCGTTCCACCACATCCCAAAGATGCTCTATTGGGTTGAGATCTGGTGACTGTGGGGGCCATTTTAGTACAGTGAACTCATTGTCATGTTCAAGAAACCAATTTGAAATGATTCGAGCTTTGTGACATGGTGCATTATCCTGCTGGAAGTAGCCATCAGAGGATGGGTACATGCAGAGGCGCCGCAATAGGGCAGGCAAGCCAGGCAATTGCCTGGGGCCCCACATTTTAAGGGGGCCCCCCGAGGGCTGATCATTCAAATAAACAGGAATGTTAATATAAAGCCGCAGCGACAGCTCTGCATCCCCCTTAATGGGGCCCCTTTCTCGTTACGCTGGTTATGCTTTTACCGTCTCGCCTCAGCCGCCTTTTTCAAACCGGAGCAGCGATTCGCGGGTATGTAGAAAATCCATGATTCGATTTGTTAAAAACGAAGAGGACTTGGCAGGGGCATCCGTCTGGCAGGGCACTGCATGAGGCGGCAACGCGATTACTTGCATTTTGCTATAAACAGTGGAAATGACTAAAAAAATACTATATTTTTGTCCATACAGAAAAGAATGATGCATCAGTCGCAACTACTTTTACTTGTGTAAACTCACAATAACAAGTAAACGTTGTGCTTTCGTAAAATAAAATAAACAATCAGGGCGCGCTTTCGTGGTCTCCGTGAACTGGAGCGTGTCTCAAAAATAAACAGAAACACGGCGTAGGGTATACTAGCCTCACATACATGATATAGCCTATGCTTGATATGTCCACTTTTAAACGAAAAAATTTGAATGGAAAGCAATTATCATCTGATTATGTAATCCGTATGGTATGAAAGATAAATTTCTTTCTAAAGGCACATGCACTTTACAGCAGAAATGAATGAAGATATGTTTGCAGCACGCTGAAAATAACAGCAACATTTTGTCACATTTAGCTTCAAACAATGTTTAAAAAACTGGTATGAATTTTTGGTATGTCACTTTTTAGCACATTTACAACAATATTTGTCAACTTAGAGATATTTTAAATAGTTAAATCTAAATATTAAATGTTACACCTAAATGTTAAATTTAAATGCTGAATCTAAATCTAAATGTTAAATCTAAATGTTAAATCTGAATCTAAATCTAAATGTTGAATCTAAATGTTACGAGTGAAACAAAATATTTAACTAATATGCAAATTTAAAATGCCGGTGCCAAAATAAAAGCTCGAGGAGGTCGAAATCACTAATTTAGAATAAATTAAAATGCCTCGTCATGTAAGACATATTTAGCCTGCTTTTGCGGCGAGATTTATGCATGCGCTTGGGCGCAGCATGTATTCCTCCATTCACCCAGTATTTAGCAGAAATTAATATAAACGTGCTATTAGTATTAGTAGAAAAAAATACTAATAGCTTTAAAAAACAATTTAATTATTAACTAAAAAAATAAATAAGATTAAATTAAGATGTTAACTATATATTTCTATTTAGCATTGTTCCACCACGTAATTTAAATTACTGTTTTAAGGTGACAATCTGTTACATGTTAGAAGATTTACTGTATCTTGAAGATTGTTGAATTGCATCTTCTGTTATAAAGATGAAGATGGACCTTTCGTTAATTAAAAAAATAAACACGTTGTAAAAATTAAACAAATGCTCTTTTAGATGTTTTGTGTAGATGTATTAAGATGTATTAACAAAACAAATCTATTCTAAAGTGTATATATTATATATTACCACAGTAGCCTGATGATACATCTCACTGTCCTTTAGGCATGGCCATCTCGACTAGCCTACCGCACACGCACGCACGTAGTGTATAAAACATATATAAAATACATATATATTAAAAAAAGGGCCTCATTGATTAATTTTGCCTGGGGCCCCCACACAGTGTTGGTTCGCCTCTGGGTACATGGTGGTCATAAAGGGATGGACATGGTCAGAAACAATGCTCAGGTAGGCCGTGGCATTTAAACGATGCCCAATTGGCACTAAGGGGCCTAAAGTGTGCCAAGAAAACATCCCCCACACCATTACACCACCACCACCAGCCTGCACAGTGGTAACAAGGCATGATGGATCCATGTTCTCATTCTGTTTACGCCAAATTCTGACTCTACCATCTGAATGTCTCGACAGAAATCGAGACTCATCAGACCAGGCAACATTTTTCCAGTCTTCAACTGTCCAATTTTGGTGAGCTCGTGCAAATTGTAGCCTCTTTTTCCTATTTGTAGTGGAGATGAGTGGTACCCGGTGGGGTCTTCTGCTGTTGTAGCCATCCGCCTCAAGGTTGTGCGTGTTGTGGCCTCACAAATGCTTTGCTGCATACCTCGGTTGTAACGAGTGATTATTTCAGTCAAAGTTGCTCTTCTATCAGCTCGAATCAGTCGGCCCATTCTCCTCTGACCTCTAGCATCAACAAGGCATTTTCGCCCACAGGACTGCCGCATACTGGATGTTTTTCCCTTTTCACACCATTCTTTGTAAACCCTAGAAATGGTTGTGCGTGAAAATCCCAGTAACTGAGCAGATTGTGAAATACTCAGACCGTCCCGTCTGGCACCAACAACCATGCCACGCTCAAAATAGCTTAAATCACCTTTTGAACCAGTTTGGAGTTCAGGAGATTGTCTTGACTAGGACCACACCCCTAAATGCATTGAAGCAACTGCCATGTGATTGGTTGATTAGATAATTTCATTAATGAGAAATTGAACAGGTGTTCCTAATAATTCTTTAGGTGAGTGTATATAGACAAGCAGATGAACCCAGAATTTGAATACAATCCACTAAATTGCATGTTAATTGTTTTACTTTATAATGGTTTCCTATGGGGAAACAATTTACATCACATGTGTCAAACTCAAGGCCCGCGAGCCAATTCCGGCCCGACACATTATTTTATATGGCCCGCGAGAGCATATGGGTGTCTTAAAATTAGGGATGCAACGAAATTTAGGCTGCCGAAAATTTTCGGCCGAAAATAACATTTTCGTTTTTTGGCCGAAATATACTAAAAAGCCGCCGCGCCCCTCCGTGTTCGGCGATGGTTTGACTCTGGCTCAGCGTGTTTTAAGACTTTGCGTGCTAGTCCGCTTCCGAAGATGCATAACTTCTGCGTTACGCTGTGTGTGTGCGCTGTGCTCTCCGCTCCATGTTCACAGCGCTTTCTGCTCAATGTTCCGCAAGCAACCTCCGTGTGTGTGTGTGTGTGTGTGTGTGTGTGTGTGTGTGTGTGTGTGTGTGTTGTGAGCTCTACTCACGCTCATCGGAAAGGCAAAGTCTGCTAAAAAAACGTGCCGACATGAAATTTCTCTGGACTTGTTTCTTTTTGCAATAGCACTACTGTGCTGTAACATGGTGTGTATAACACTGGTAAAGTTACACGAATCACGATCCTCTCGTTCACTGGTCCTCTCCCTGCTCTGCTCATGCTCTGATAAAAATAGCTTTGTAGGACTATACTTTATTTTTACAATTGGTCCAAAAAAATCTGTTAAATCTGATTCTGCTGCATAGAACTGATTGAAGAATAATATATTGATATTTTATATTATTTTAATATAGGTACCAGTATTAGCCTTTTCACCATTTGTATCACCCCGCTTGTCTGTGTTTGCGCCACTTGCATCATTAAGCCAGTAGGTGGCGATAAGTGACTGTCTTTATGAGTGAACAATTGAACTTTAAACTGATTAGTGCCAAAAACATTGATTAACTCAGGAAAGAAACAAGTTACTGAAACCAATCTTGAATGCTAATATAAATTGCTCATTTGCCTCTGGACAAAAAAAGATTGCACTGGTGTTTGATTGAAATGTAATATCTATGCAAAATAATCCTTGAAAGATTTCTCATTTAAGGCCATTCCTGTTTGGAATATGTGATTGTGTATTGTCAACAATAAGCAGAAACATTCTGCATTTCCATTTTGTAGTGTGGATGATTCATTGCAACATTTATCCTCATTCTCATTTTTAAGAATTTGTTATCTTGACAAATAATTTATGCTACTGCCCACTAACATGCTTTTAAAGCTATTGTTATCCACATTTTTTGGCCTTTAAACACCTTAAAATGCACATATGTAGGTCCGAGAAATCCAAATTTTATCGGGGAGCCCCCGAACCCCCCTAACTACCTCACATTTGACTACGCATGACTGTGTGGTAATGTGTGCTGGTGTGGCTACAGTGCCAGGGCTGAATTTTTTAGCCAGTTTGCCCCTGCATATATACAATATACGTTATTCTCTGTATGAAATCATTATTACCCAGCCCCTGATGTTTCGGGCTCATCCCCTGATGTTTTTAAAACCTAGAAACACCCCTGCAAATGCATATACAATATTTGTAACTTAAATAAGTAATAATCAAATAAAGAGACAATATATTAACATTTTAAAAGTCTTACAGTTACAACCGGCCCTTTGAGGGCAGCCATAATGCTAAAGTGTCCCTCAGTGAAAATGAGTTTGACACCCCTGATTTACATGAAACTTTGCACTTTTGCGTTCATATTCAGATTCATCTATTTGCCTGTATATTGTATATTTTATTAAAGCTACACTATGTAATTTTTTTAAGTTGATTCTTATAAAAAAAACACTTTGTTGTTTCAAAATGATATGTGCTCATTCATGTGTAATTACTTCCACCAACTAATCAAGTATTCTCTTAAGCGTAGAATCTGCAATTCTAACTGCATACGAGCGAGTCGCTCGAACGCGTCAGCCATGTTGCGCCTCCATCTTGAATATACATAAGCCAAAGAAGGACATACCTGGAAATTAAATTAATTAAATTAGAGCACAAATGAAAACTGTTAAAGAAAAAAATATTTTAAAACACATAGTATACTAAAATATACTATTGCTATATACAGGGGCAGACTGGGACCAAAAAGTTGCCCTGGACTTTCTGGCCCAGAGCAGCCCACCACATCCCACATCATAACACATTGGCTCATTAATGTGCAGAATAATATTTAACACCACTTATAGCATAAAAATATAACACAATACAAAAATAAATGTCAAGTCAAGTCAAGTCATCTTCATTTATATAGCGCTTTTAACAATGTAGATTGTTTTAAAGCAGCTTTACAGAGATAAGCGTATAATGTAAGGTAACAGAGATTGTTTTGGCTTTACAGCAGAGTTAAGTTATTTTCAATCTAAAGTTAGTTTTGATTGATTTGCTTCCGTCGCAACGGTCATTTGTTATTAAATTAGGGGCCGCTAAGACGACACCATTCTCTCTACACAGACTTTAAACGCGAACCTGTGAGAAATGCTGATGGCGTTCACATGCGCATTTAGAATGGGTTCTATAGTTATGTGCGTTTGAATATACGCAGGTTTGGAATTCCCTACAAGCCAAGCCTAAACAAAGTACTTGTCTTTCCTTATAGATTTTGATAAAGAATTTTATTTTATTTTGTTGCTTTGGGGTAGGAACGCGAAACGAATTTTCCCGACAACGCCTTATCTGTATAGTGGTTGAGGGATCCTCCATAGAGAGAGACTAGTTGGCACTTCAGCACTGCGTTGTCATCGGCCCAGGCGAAGGTCCTTCGTCAGATCTGGATACGGCCTGGATCCGGCAGGCTGCAGGAAAACCTCGGGATAAACACAGACACTAAAATTAGCGTAGATGCCATTCTTCTCATGATGTAACTAGTACATCACGATTTATGGGAAATGTTCCCGGTTCCGGCTGACCTAATCTATGCAGCCTAACATTAAATTATAGAAGTCTATAATGTATTATGTGAATGCTAGGTCAAAGAGATGTGTCTTTAATCTAACTTTGAACTGACAGAGTGTGTCTGCTTCCCGGACAATGGTAGGAAGACTGTTCCAGAGTTTTGGTGCTAAATAGGAGAAGGATCTACCGCCAGCAGTCGACTTTGATATTCTAGGTATTAGTAACTGGCCGGAATTTTGAGATCGCAATAGACGTGACGGACTATAATGCGTTAAGAGCTCGCTCAAGTACTGCGGAGCTAAACCATTTAGTGCTTTGTAAGTGATCAGCAATATTTTAAAATTTATGCGATGTTTAATAAGGAGCCAGTGCAGTTTTGACAGAACCGGGCTAATATGGTCATACTTCCTGGTTCTGGTAAGAACTCGAGCTGCTGCGTTTTGAACTAGCTGTAGTTTGTTTATTAAGCGTGCAGGGCAACCACCCAGTAGGGCATTACAATAATCTAGCCTTGAGGTCATGAACGCATGAACTAATTGTTCCGCATTTGTCAATGAGAGCATGTGGCGTAATTTAGATATATTTTTAAGATGGAAAAATGCGGTTTTACAGATACTAGACACGTGACTTTCAAATGAAAGATTGATATCAAAGAGCACACCCAGGTTCCTAACCGACGACGAAGACTTAACAGAGCAGCCATCAAGTGTTAGACAAATGCTATTTAAACATTTATTTTAAGTAACACAACATATTTTAGGTCATATTTGTAAAACAAAGGGAAACAAACTGAAAAACATTAGTTTTTTTTATTCGCTTTGGTACTATTTTCACAAGTTAGGTGTACATTTTCCAAACTCTTAGTGCTAATATCACAACTTGAACTTCTTCCATTTTCTAATAATTGCGCCAACAGTTGATGCCTTCTCACCAAGCTGCTTGCCTATTGTCCTGTAGCCCATCCCAGCCTTGTGCAGGTCAACACTTTTATCCCTGATGTCCATACACAGCTCTCTGGTCTTGGCCATTGTGGAGAGGTTGGAGTCTGTTTGATTGAGTGTGTGGACAGTTGTCTTTTATACAGGTAACGAGTTCAAACAGGTACAGTTAATACAGGTAATGTGTGGAGAACAGGAGAGCTTCTTAAAGAAAAACGAACAGGCCTGTGAGAGACGGAATTCTTACTGGTTGGTAGGTGATCAAATACTTATGTCATGCAATAAAATGCTAAATAATTATTTAAAAATCATACAATGTGATTTTCTGGATTTTTTTAGATTCCGTCTCTCACAGTTGAAGTGTACCTATGATAAAAATTACAGACCTGTACATGCTTTGTAAGTAGGAAAACCTGCAAAATCGGCAGTGTATCAAATACTTTTTTTTATTTTGCCCTCCTTCCCCCTATTACTCCATCTTTCCCTCTCATTTCTCAGCAACACTTCTTTCAACTCAGGCTGGCTATAATTTTTTTTTCGCCTTCTTTTTTGATACTCCCTATTCCTTCTCTTTCGTTCCTCCACTGATAGCTTCTCCCTAGCCATTCTAGCCTGAAATGCATACCATTATGCGGTCAGTATACTTTTCTGATGGATAAGCATAAGCTGCAAATGATGGGTAATCATAAGCAATACCTTATTACATATCAAGTACCCGAGAGGCTATGAAAATGAGATTCAATTCAAAACATAAAGCTATATGGCAATTGGTTGAAATTCAAGACATAAAACTGAGCAACAGTAATATCAAATGTTTGGTAAGTAACTTCAAGTAATTGAAGTAAACTACACAAAAATGAGGAATAATGCACATAATGGCATTTGTCAACTCCGTCTTAGAGTCAACACTGTCAGACACAAATCCTGATGGTGTTGACATCTGACGGAGTTGACAAAATACCATGTTTCCTCTCATAACACATGTGCTTCTCACAGGAGCCATCTTGTTTATCATTCGTTGCTTGTAACCTTTATATTTTACATAAATTAGCATTTATAACAGAAAATATCATACAAATCTTACATTACATTGTTTATGGTGTTGACACACTATGGTTGTGACTTGCAAAGTATTAACAAGTAGGTATAAAATTAAAAGAATATTAAAAACTTACCAGAGCTAGAGTGGTCTCATGGCATTTGAAAGAACAAGGAAGTGATAAAGGGGTCCTCAGAGTTTTAGCTGCCCTCAATAATTCCTCAATAATTTCTTTTATTTTAAAAAAAAGGTCTGACGGTGTTGACAAAAACTCAGGACACAAGTTAAATCGTCTTAAAACTACATTTAAATCAGTTTTACAGTTGTAACTTTTGATGCTCATTAAATTAATTACTGAACTAGTAAATATAACATTTAATTTAAAATGACTTTTAATTGTTTTTAAGATATTGTAATGTAATGACACCTGCTTCCGGACAAGGGTTTTTACAGACACTGGTCACATATCATATCATTTAGAATTAAAAACATTTATAAAACAACATGAAATAATATTTAGTTGTGCTTTCATTATTCTTTTTAGTCTTCTGGTTAAGTATATGTGTAATACTAAGTAATTTTTTTACCCACAAACTGTGTTTTATCTGGTGGACATGTTTTGTCCCTGATCTCAAGAATCACTGATATATGTAACTAGGGGTGCAACGGTACAGATAGCCCACGGTACGGTCCGTACCTCGGTTTTTGGGCCACGGTCTCGGTTCGGTTTCGGTACATGTTTTGTGCAGAAAGAGACTGCTATTTCATCCCAAAAATATGTTTTATTTTTCTTATGAGCATAAACAGAATGTCACAGTAGGAAGAACATTAATGTATGGAATAAATTAACACTCTAGTCTGTACTGAACAACACTAAGTAATACAACCTCTTCAACTATCACTTATATGAAATACAAAATGTAAACAAACACACTTCAAAATATTCAAGTGGATCCCAATTCCAAACCTTGATAACTGGTATATGAAGTGATCAATGTGAAAGAAAAGTGCACTTTTACCTTTAACAAACATAAATTAGCTTGTGCTTTGAATAAAAAAAAGCAGAGCAAAATAATATAATAAAAAAATACTGCATTCAGGATACAAAGTGCAATGTTATTTACTCATCCACTATTGAGAGATTCTTGTGCAAAAAGATGAGTCTATCAACACTGTCTGGTGCAAGGCGAAACCGGTTGGCACTAACGATGTCCCCAGCAGAAAATTCTCAACTTTTCAGAATGCCGCAAGTGCACCGTAGGTCACGTGACAAGAACCAACCAGAGCGCAGCTGATGGTTGCTTTAGCAACGACAGACGCCTCCGGAGCGCAACCGCCCTAGCGCTTTGGAAAAAGGAGAACCGTTATGTAACGCCTATAATCCCTATATGTAACGGTTGCTCTGTTGATGAAGAAATGAAGACGAAGATGAAAGGTTTCCAAGATAATTTAATAATCCACAAGGTAATACAGACGGATAGTGCAGACACAACCAAACACATACGAGACCGGACAATGAACATCAGACAAGCAGATACTTAAGTAGTGCAGATAACGAGGTGCTAATTAAACACAGCTGAACTAAACTAACTCATAATGCTTGTGACCATGGAGACAGGATACATGTGATGAAACAAACTAAAAGTCCAAACTAACAGAACTGTGACAATATAAACGTTCCAATATATAACAGCTTTTGACAGCACCTCACAAGCTCAGCTTTTTGTTCATCTTCTCACTGTTACACGCACAGCAGCGGACTGGCGCGTTCACATTAGTAGCTTGTGATCCCGTCCGCTGAAGAGGTTTTTTTTTTCTATGGCGAGCAACTTCTATGTTGGGCTTTGTTCCAACGGTGACAAGTATGATGGATTTTTTAAATTAATCATAGCTAACATAATTTTTCTTGCAGGATTAACAATTATATGCTTTTGAAACCTGAAATGTCCCCAAACACTCAATCAGTCAGTGTATCTGAATCATGTCTGAATATAACAAAAGGGGAAATGAAACTAGACAGATTTCTAAATATATAAACCCGCGATTTTTAAAAAATCAGGGTAACTATTAACAAGAGGAGATTCGTCTGTGTACTGACAGTATTATATCTTTAAATGTATTTGGCTTTAAAATGTAGGGAAGAAAAAGTTTCAACAAATTAATATCCTCAAAGTTCAACAGAACTTATATTATATGAAATTAGAGACCTCTTAGCAGTTTATATTAAATTGATGTGTAATTAATCAACAGATTTAACAGGCTTTTGTTGTGTGTTCTGATGTCACAGTCTCAGATATCTTCATTGATTCTGTGTGTGTTTGTAGATTACGGGACTGTAAGGTGACAGAAGAAGGCTGTGGTTATCTGGCTTCAGCTCTGCGTTCAAACCCCTCACACCTGAGAGAGCTGGATCTGAGCGACAATCGCCTGGGAGAATCAGGACTCAAGATACTCTCTGATGTACTGAAGGATACAAACTGCACACTGAACAAACTAAATACTGAGCGGTAAGATTGATCTTGTCCTGTGAATATTTGTATTTGTATTTCGGTCTTACCATTTACAAGTGTACAGTGTTCACTATTTCTTATAAACAAGCATTAGACAGGACTCTTTCACCATTGTGATCCTCGCTGTTTTTTTTACTCTTGTTCATGTGATATTGCTTAATTAGCTTTATCTATAAAACACAGAAATGATATGTCTTTATATACTGTATTATATATTATATAAATATATAAACATATTTCAAATGGGTTTATTCTAATTGTCCTCATTAAGTAAGTGTGTGTGTTTTATAGTATAATGGAATATGACACAGGTATTTTTGCACATACACATATATCTGTGGTTAATGTTGTTTTACTCTTTCTTCTTGTCTTCAGATGCCAGTAATCTCACACTGGATCCAAACACAGCAGTCACTCTTCTGATTCTGTCTGAGGAGAACAGAAACATGACACACATGTTTGAGGACCAGTCGTATCCTGATCATCCAGAGAGATTTGATGAGTGTCGTCAGGTTCTGTGTGGAGAGAGTCTGACTGGAGTCAGTCAATGAATATCAGTGACATATAAAGGAATCAGCAGGAAAGGAAGGAGACACTGAACATTTGGATTCAACAAAATATCCCTAAGTTTTTACTGTGCCAGTGAATCTGTCATCAGAGGAGTAGGAGTATTTCTGGAGTGACTTTGTTCTTCTACAGCGTGTCTGACACTCAAACACATTCAACACAATCAGTTTACATAGTTTTTTTTTTTAATTTTCCTTGTTGGTTGTCATACAGTCATGATTATTTACTCTTTCTACGTTTAAATGTTTCTAAGGAAAAAGAAGAAGTAATCTGCTGAAATGCTGCTTTTATCTTGTTTTCTCTGCTTCTTCACATATTTGATGATTTCTGAGGATAGTTTTATGAAAGAGCTTTACAGGGACCTGAGAAGAGCTTGTGCTGATAATCATTAAATCATCATTAGCCAGTTGTTCAGAATATCCTCTGCTTTTGTGTTTAACCAAAAAGTCTACGAGCACATTCATTCAAGCGCTATGATGGTAATTTGTGCATGTTCATAGTTGATGATGCATTACATTGTTTCGATTCAGGTGAAATGTAAAGATTTAGATAATGTTCATATACAGTGGCCATTAAAAGTATTTAGACACTTAAGCCACAATTAAACATTTATAAATGTCTTTGAATATGTTTTTTAAACAAAAAATTAAAATGTTTATGCACTCTCAGGTAAAAAAAAAAAAATTTGAATACAGTCTTTTTATAAGATACAACTTAATACCATATTTACCATATTTCTTTCTTTTTTTTCTCTGGCTAAACATTAAGGCTATTCTATTGGTTAGGATATTGACATAGGAACTGTTGTTGCTAATAAAGTTTTATGATGTTTCTCTATTTAAACCTCTATAAAAGTTCATATCAGTATCGTCCCTCATAACAAATCTAACAACTATTACTTTACAGCAAAGTGACTGATAATAGAGATCTTGTGACATAGGGAACAGTAAACCAGAGGTTTAGTAAAGCATATAGTGAGTTTGTTAATGGTTTAGATGAAAATCAGTTTCACGCTCTTTCATTCAGACGTTTGGCTGTTTGGTGTTCGGCGCCCTCTGGCGGATGATGCTGTAAATTACACTAGAAAACCATTAAAGTCACTATGAAATCAAAATGGACAATTCTTGTTTTTTATGGAATATTGCTGTGTTTATTCAAAAGGATTTATCGATGCACATCATTATTGTGTTAAATTCATTATGGGGATTAAACTAAAAACTGCACGCTCACACAGAGACCACTGAAACTCTTATCATATGATCAATATTGAGACGAATAAAAAACATCAAGGACAAGTAATATAGTACAGTAATATTGAATTATGAATTATGATTATTATGAAATATAACCACTGCCATGTGTGCAGAATTATAGTCAGGCCCATGTGTCTGTGTGTGTGTTGCCTGTAGCTTGAAACGTGTTGCTTTTCTTAGCGCTGGTCAAGATGGACCAATCACAGTCCTCTATGAGCCATTGTACTGATATTAAAGGGTTAGTTCACCCAAAAATGAAAATTCTGTCAGCAGGCCTAATTACTCACCCTCATGTTGTTCCAACCGCGTAAGACCTTCGTTCATCTTCGGAACATAAATTAAGATATTTTTGATGAAATCTGAGTGCTGGATCACTCCTCCATAGGCTGCTAGGTGACCGAAACTTGCTGGCCCAGAAAAGTTATTAAAGAGATCGTTAATATAGTCCAAGTGACTACAGTGGCTCAATCTTAAGTTTATAAAGCGACGAGAATACTTTTTGTGCGCAAAAACAAACAAAAATAACGACTTTATTCCACTATTCATTTCCTTCTCTCTGGGCCTCTAGTTGGTTCACGTAGTGTTTTTGCGTAGCGCGTCTGTGTTACACGTCACCACGTAGGCTCACAATTGGCCGAAGCTGGTCATGTGTGTGATGTGTGTTGACGTGCAACACAGACGCGCAGCGCAAAAACACTACGAGGCCCAGAGAGAAGGAAATGAATAGTGGAATAAAGTCGTTATTTTTGTTTGTTTTTGCGCACAAAAAGTATTCTCGTCGCTTGATAAACATAAGATTAAGCCACTTGGACTATATTAACGATCTCTTTAATAACTTTTCTGGGCCAGCAAGTTTCAGTCACCTAGCAGCCTATGGAGAAATGATCCAGCTCTCAAATTTAAAGGTGCTGTATGTAGGATCCAGCGGCCTCTAGCGGTGATGTTTCAGATTGCAACAACAGCGCTCGTGCTCATGCGGGTGCTCAAACTCAAGAGCGCGCACTCACTACCGGCCACACTGAGACTTTCAACACAACGGAGAAAGCATCACACAACATGCTGGAAACTCATGTAAACTCCCACTGCAACATTACCATAATAGGCTACTTTTATCAGCTTGACGTATAACTAATGCTCCATGCTCGTACCATGATAACGTTACATTGACTGTATTTTGCCGACATGTGGTGTTATCTAGCATAAGGCATTTCACTAACTATTCGTGTATCTTTCACAATTAGCAATGTCAACATAGGTCAATGAATGATAACGAAAACGGTTAGTCAACTAGACTGAACAATTTCAGTGTAACAATAAGACAGTAGGAAGTAATATTACTGTAGGCCTACTGAACGTGTCTGGAAATGTGTATTATAAACAATATGATCGTAGTGGGATGAGTGACGTTAGACAGTAGATCTAGTACATAAAATAAAAGTTACATCCTAAAGCACCTACTTTTTGTTATCATGGAACAGTCTTTTGTATTCATTTCATGTCTCATGTATGTTGTATTTTACCTTGCTATTTCATTACAGTTTACTATTATTTATTTCAGCATATCTGAAAACTTGTAATTTATCAGAAAAAAAGCCAACTCAGGGTCTGTTTTTATAGGCTACCTAAAACAAAGCGGAGGTCTCTCCATAATTCAAACGCTCTGCCAATGTTGATCCGTGTTTTCGTCCTGAGTCGATCCGATTGACGTTTGGCCTGACGAGCTTCAGCAGATAAATTTTTGTTTTTTGTTTTTGGGGAGTTTGTGTTGGAGTCTGTGTTGTGCTGGAGGCAGGTCGCTTTTTCGCTTTTTGGTGTTATCAGACTCCATGTCGTTAGCTGCAGTGCCGTCGCATAGACTGTATATAAAAAGGAGAGAGGCTCGGGAGCGCGCATGCACGTCACATCCGGTGGATTTCGCAGAAAATCCGACCCGGAGACTTCACATAAAAATAGGAATTCTGGCCTTCAGAGGTAATAGCAAAACACGAAAAGTGGATCATTGTAATGTGTGATTACAACCCCTTCACAGACAGGCAATAAAAAAAGGATTCATTTTATAAAAAAAGTTACATACAGCACCTTTAATCAAAAATATCTTAATTTGTGTTCCGAAAATGAACGAAGGTCTTATGGGGTTGGAACAACATGAGGGAGAGTGATTACTGACAGAATTTTCATTTTTGGGTGAACTAACCCTTTAATGTATACAATGATGACACACACACACACGCGCGTTTGTTGTTATTTTTTCTACTACTACTAATACATTTCCGTTTTATTCGTTCTTTCACATTTGTGTCTAAAATTAAATGAATAGATTTAAAAGATTATAGTTAAACAGAAGGCTGTTGCACTGTATGTGTTTGACCACTAGGTGGCGTAATAGAATTGAGTTTTGTCCCGGTTTAAATCTTTCACCATGAGAAAACTGTTGTGCAGAAATGTGCAATCACTGGTTCACATACAATGGGGTCTTAATCAGAAAAACTTTTTCCATTTCCTCTTTAATTATCATTAGGATGTAATGATTATAAATTGTATGATCAACCTATAAGAGAGTTATTTAGTCATTTCCTTGAAAAGATCATTCATGATTTATGGTTATTTACTATACTGTCAGGCTGCAGAACCATTGAAGAACCTTTACTTTTAAATGAGTGGTGTTTACCACGTTGACAGTTTGTTGGTTATTCTGGGTGGTTGCCAGGGTGTTGCTAAGATATTTTGTGTTTTTTACTTTTTACAATGTTTCTATGCAGCTTTTTTATTATTCTGTGTGGTTGCCAGGGTGTTGCTAAGGTATTTTATGTGGTTTTTTTTTTTACAATGTTGCTATGTAGTGTTTAGATTATTATGGGTGGTTGCCAGGGTGTTGCTATGTAGTTTTTAGATTATTATGGGTGGTTGCCAGGCTTCAGAACCCCTGAAGAACTTTTCATCTTTAGAGTGAAGATGTTCTCGAATGGTTGTTGTGCTGAAAATATTTATAATTTTAAAGCAGCTTGAGTGAATGAGATGGACCATGAAAGCGAGAGTGTTTGTCTTCTCTCTCAGATGCACAGGGTTATTCATGGAGGATGTTCTCTCGTTCTATCTGTAGTCTTCAGACTGGAGGCCAGAAATCCTCCTGCTTCATTGAGAAACCCATTCAGAAAACAGGATGCGCTCTGAATCCTGACCTGTTTTAAGTCACACATAACTACGTTCATGATTCCAGCCGTACACAAGCTGGCCTGTTTGCTTCAACACACAGACTTCCGCAGTGGCCCATTGACTCGGGACAGCTGGCTTTAGCGCATTAGAGGATGTTTTATACACATCTGTCATAGTTTTAATGTATACACCACCAGAGGGGCTTTCGGCTCGTTTATATCTTTAAACTAATAATTACACGGCTGCATCTGTGCAGAAAAGTAAGTGGATTATATGTTAGTAGTGTGAAAGAAACTGATGGGAAGCTGGACTGAGACGGGGCTCCAGGTGCATACGTGATGTCATTTCCTTTCTGGAAAAGTGAAGATGAACACCTGGGATGGATTTCATTAGAGTTGCTGATGCTTTAAGAGAGTTTGAAAAGAGCTTACAGTAAAGAAACACAGCAGTCACTAGAGAACCACAGTGAATGTGCTTTTATTTAATTATATTATTAGTGTTTTAATAATACAGACTAAAATTATTTTTAAACTTATCAGGCACTGTCAATGCTTCAGCAACCCACACACTGTAGTTTCCCCAACAGCATATAGAGGGCAGCAGTGAGCTATAAAATAAAGAGATGTTAAGAGATTAGATCTGATGCCTGATTAGATGCCTGAAGAAGGTCGCAAGACTGAAAGCTTGCTAATAAATTGATCTTGCACAGTGTTTGAGTGTGCGGCTGCTGTATTTGCACAATTTTCAATGATGATTTAGTTTAGCAGCACCTCACTACACCTCACTTTATTGACGGATGAGCGGTGTTTTTTTCTATTTTTTTCTAAGAGATTAGATCTGTACATTTTCTGAACTTGTGAGTTGAGTTTGTATATGTGGAATGCAACATCATGATTGTAGGGTGTTGTAGGTGGTTTCCAGGGTGTTGCTATGCAGTTGCCAAGGTATTCTGAGTGTTTTATGTTTTTTTTTTTTTTTTTTTTTTTTTACTTTTAAGAATGTTGCTATTCCGTTTCTGAGTGGTTGCCAGGTTAATCCCAACATTGAGTTGCTTTTGTGTGATTTTTATTTAATACCTCGTTGGTATGTAGTTTCTAGAGTATTCTGGGTGTTACTAAACTGTTGCTAAGATACTTCATGTGTTTTATTTTATTTAATTACTTTTGCTGAGCAGTTTTTACTTAAAGTCATTTTTTAAACATATTTTGTTTGAATATTTTTTATATTTTCTGAAAACAAATGGTGTTTGCAAAATTCACCATCATGTGGTAACCACGTTACCAGTTTTTAGTTTATTCTGGGTGGTACCATACTATGAAGTTGGTATTGTGTTTGTGTTGTTTGCTTTGAGTAGTTTTGTTTGTTGTTGTTGTTTTTCCCGCCACGTTGCTATGCAGATTCTAGAGTATTCTGTTTTGTTGCCAGGGCATTGTTATGCAGTTGCTAAGGTGTCTGATGTGGATTTGACTTTTTACCATGTTACTATGCAGTATCTAGGGTATTCTGGGTGGTTGCCTCTTGCCAGGGTGTTTTATCATGTGGCTTTTACTTTTTACAATGATTCTATACTGTTTTTAGATTAGTATGTGTGGTTGCCAGGGTGTTGCTATGCAGTTGCCTAGGTGTGTTTTTTTAACTTTCTACCACATTGCTATGCAGCTTCTAGAGTATTCTGGGTGGTTATCAGGGTATGGCTAAGGAATTGTATATGTTTGTTTGTTTGTTTGTTTGTTTGTTTGTTTGTTAGGGTTAGCAGGGTGTTGCTATGTCATTGCTAAGGTATTTTATGCAGTGTTGACTTTTCACCACTTTTCATGCATTTCCTATGTTATCTCATAGCTATAAACAAAAATAAAAGCTTAACTTGTTTGGTTTTAGCTACAGTATGTTTGACCAAACTTGCATTCTGCCAAAAATGTGTCTGGCCTTTTTAGGGGTTTTGTCAGCATTTCTAGTAACATCTGATTTTAATACTGCCGAGTTAGCGAACACTCGTGCTATACATCTACCATTGCTTTGACCTTTGACCCTGACATTTCAGAGTCCTGTGGGGGTTCATTTGATAAGGACAGCATATGAGAGAGAATTGGTCACTGTGGAGGAAACCGCATTAAGAGCTTAATACGGGTCCTAAATCTATACCTAGAGCATTCAGACTGATCTGAAGTCAGGGCTAAAGGGCTACAAACCCAGTCTAGCAGGAGCTCAAGGGACTAGTGAAGCTGATCAGGGCTTAACTGTGGGAATCAGAGGGAGTCGAACTGAACCGGTGACCTCTGATTAGACAGAAATCACTCCTCCAGCGCTGACCAATCACTGATTATAATGAACCTCTTCAGGCCGTTACCCAGGGTTCCCCGTTCATGATGACTGTGATGTGTGTTGATGGGCAGATATCACTGTTACTGAAGCGTCTCTTTATGATGTAATCCAGGAATCTCGCATGTCACAGGAAGTCTTAAAACGTCTCGCTCTAAAACACTGAGGAGATTCAGAAGGTTCAATATAGTGATTCTTTCTGTCATGATATTGCATTGACAGATAAATATTGCATAGTTTAGATCCTTGTTTCAATATGTATGTTATATGTTTCCATGATTTTTCAATTTCAAAAACTTTTCTGTCCCCTTTTCTGGTGTTTATTAAAGGAAAAACAAAGAATAGTTTAAAGTTTGAAGGATAGATTATAATAGGTTTATTTTTTTTAAATCTCTTCAGTATAGAAAAGTTGAATTAGCTTTTTATTCTATTTAGTGTCCGCTTCTCACTCAGACCTTTTAACTATACATTTATATATTTTTAATATTAAGACATTTTTGGTGCTTTTTCCTCAAAACACATACATACATAATATATATTTTTTTTTTTTCAATATGGAAACATGAAAAATTTAATAATAATTTGTTATGAAATTTGATGTTTATAATGTGTTTTTCTGAACTTTTTGACTGTTGCTTTGCCATTTTAAGGGTATTGTGGTGGTTACCATGGGTGTTGCTATGTAGTTTAAGGCATTTAAGTGTTATTTTTTACCATAATAAATTATTTTGACAATAATTACTGTGTATCACCATCAGTCATTAGTCAACCACTATTATTGTTTTTGTTTTAAATAGTTAGTGAATAAACATTTAAAAATTGTCATTGTCACATGACCTCAATCATTACTTTGTACGTTTAATTCAGTAAGTGCTGTCCAATTATCATTTTGGCATGGATAATTACATTTTATGTAGTTTTATCTTGGCTTCTGTCAAGAAAGATTTCTGAATAATGGTTTATATTAGTGTATTATACTGAACGCAGCCGTTCTGCTGTAAATCATACCTACAGTCTATTATATCTATAAAGCCACAGTAAGACAAATGGAAAAGCTTTACGGTAATATAATAAGAGAATGAAGACATGAAGTCTTTGAAAGGGTGTTTGCTAATGCTTTCTCTGTGATGTAGAGGAAACGCGGCTTTTGTGGACGGTGTTTACATTTGCCTGTTCAGACGTTTGACTAGAATTGACATAAACGGTGTGAAACGCTGTAGATTCTGTGTTTTTCATCCCTTGTTCAGGTTTCGGCTCTTCTCACGGATGTACAAACACAAGCTGCTTGGCTTTCCACAGTCTTGAGTTTGTAAAGACACGGACACACGCAGCAGCTAAATAAACAGAGAGCCGCTGGATTTATGAAAGTCTTCAAAGAGTCTTTAGCTTGTGATATAAAAGAGCCGTGTGACAAAAGCAGTGAATCAGCGAGAAACACAGCGCTGGTGTCCAGTGCGGGCCTGTGCGTGTTTGAGCTTTGTGTTTCAGCTCTTCAGTGTCACTGCTGTGATCTTCAGTGGACGCCGAACAGCTCAACGACACATCTGAGCAGATCAGACATACTCATGGGTAATATCTGGGAAATTTGAGTTTAATAAAGCAATATGACATGCACTCATTTAGATAATCTGTAGAGTGACTACGTTCACATGTGCACCAATATTGCAGTTATTATTTCCAATAATCAGAGTAAGGACTTAATTTTAGTAAGATAACTCTTCACTTCTTACATCAGTTTTAAATTTTCATTGCAGATTAATCACAGTATTGCTGAAACGTCTTTATAATGATGATTGTTTTATTTTTACTCCATCAAAAGAAGCCAGAACACGATCAATCCTTGTGTGTCACCAAGCAGAGTTTAAGTGTAGGATATTTATCACTATGGTTCAAATCATAATTGTTTGCCATTTCTGTTTTTAGAAAGTTATTTCATTGTGGGTTTCTGTGACGTCATGCAAGATGTTTTGTCAGATGTTTGGCTTCTATTTCTGCTGATAGTGGATTTTGCTAGTTATTATAACTAAATTGTAAAATCTAGCAGATAACCGATCAATCGGCCAGAAGTTCAGTAATAGTTCAGTCATATCAATCTTTCAATCATATCATATCATATCATATCCAGGGTTCGTACACTTTTTCCAAGGTCAAATTCAAGCACTTTTCAAGCACTTTCCAGGTCCATTTTAAAGCTTTTTCCAGCACCTTACACTACCGTAAATTACATACCAATACATAGTTAAAATTATTATTTAGTGTTTTTATCACATCAAAAGAGATAAACAGCCAAATGTTTCATAATAGCAGAGGGCTGCACGATATTGAAGAAAAATTAGATATGCGATAACTCATTAAATAATGCAATATTCAATATGCAATACAATAATGCTTAAAGTGTGTCAAATTAACTTAAATTATCTTTAAAATATCTTTAAAATTATATAACCTACACATACATGTTTCACATTCTTTTTGTGATAAGAAAATATCCCTACAATTTCAAGACAGTGAACATCAGTGTTTTACTGTAGCATAAGAAGTGTTATTTCAACATCACTGGGGTTTAGGGGGTTCAGGTTATCCTACATTAGGTTTATTTAACAACAGAATCTGATTAATCAAATAAATGTAAAAATAAACACTGCTTAGTTATAAATATAGGCCTACTGATTCTTATTAAAGCTACAAAAGTCAGCCAAAACCAGTGAGTGATTTTTTGTATTTTGTTCATAATCCCAGTTATTGCAAGCCGTTGCGATATGCAATTATGCATATTGTAATATATACATTTGCAATATTTTGATATATTGTGCAGCCCTAATATTTAAGCCAATCACAAGTTTTATTCTTCAAAATGTATCACTAAGTATATAGCCTAAAGCATATGATTAATATACTTTTCATTATATTAATGTCCAAACATTGCTTACCAGATAATGTGATTTATAGGCTGTAAAACTGAAATAATTTCAAATATGAAGACTTAGGATTTGAACAGAAATATTTGACAGGCCTTCCCGTTTTGGGACACATTCTTGATATAGACAAGGTTTGAACAACATCTGAGTGCACAGGAACCTGCCTAATAAATGTATTTCATTGCCAAGACATAACGTTAGCCAATACATTTACTGGAATAGAGCAGTGTAAATATTGCATAGGGCCATCCTAAACCTTACAGTAACAGTATACTACTTATGACACTGACTGATTTCAGTTCAGCAATCAACGACTGTTGTTATGCACTGGGCTAACGTTTGCAGGTTAATTTGCACGTTACACTTCTATAATTTTGGCAATGTTCACTGCATATGCAAACTGCAAATGAATGTGACATAACGGACATGAAATACTTACATTACATTATCACACCAAGTACTCTGTCACTAACGGCCCTTTCAGATAGGACGCGGACCGCGCTGCGCTATGAAATGAAACCGATATATTTCAATGGCTTGCGCCGCGCGACTCGGACCAAAGCGGAGCTCAGAGAGCTCGCGCGCACGCCGCGGTCAAAGTTTAAAATACTTCAACTGTTGCCGCTGCGTGGCCAATAAAAACGGTGCATCCAAAAAACCGCGGAAATCAAAATGAAAACTCCGCCTACTTTTGCTCTGGCCAGCGTAACGCAAATCAATATGTATCTGATTCTGAAGGGCTACATTTTTTTCTCCGTTTAATAAAGAACTATTTCGTCAGAAAGATATTTCTTGTGAAAGAAATACAGTTACAAATTCAAGCATTTTCAAGCATTTTATCCAAAATTCAAGCACTTTTCAAACCTTGAAAACACATCATCAAAATTTAAGCACTTTCAAGGATTTCAAGCTCCCGTACGAACCCTGCATATCAAACTTTCAATGATCATTTTTGCTGAACATTATAACTAAATAACTGCATTGACCTGTTTAGTAATTATTTAAACAAATCAAATTAAATTAAAAATACCTGTAACACTTTATTTCCAAAATCTTTCCAGCGTAACTCCATATTCAACATCAAATATTCAACATCTGATTGACTGTGACTGTGTTTAAGATTCTCTTTCATTGTTTATAGTTTAAGGTTGATGTCAGTTGTCTCTAGATAACATGTATTTTGGGCAATGTTGTTGTTGTTAGTGGTCGACCAGTATATCGGCCAATACTTGCCCTTTTTACATGATCGATGCGTTTTCTGCTTGGCTGATAAGTGTGGGAAGCAGTTTTTATTTTGACAGTTTGTAAAATTAATCTAAATTTCATTGCAGCAATTGTCATGCATGCCCTTTAAATGTGACATATTATGCCCCTTTTCAAAAGATGTAATATAAATCTATGGTGTCCCCAGAATGTGTCTGTGAAATTTCAGCTCAAAATACCCTCAGATAATTTATTATAGCTTGTCAAATTTGCCTCTTTTTGGGTGTGAGCAGAATCACTCCGGAGCAGAAGGTGGCGGTAATGCACCTGATACACTGGTTGCCAGCTGCCGTTAAAAACCAAGAAGAAGAAGAAACTCTGGCAATAACAAAACAGGCCAATCTCACTCATCCAGAATCCCAGAATCACCAGTAGCGAGTGCAGCCTTACGGAGAGACTCAGGAAGAGCTTCTGAATGTTAGTGGAGACATTTCTGTAGTTGTTGAGGAGTTACACTGATCATCTCATCATCATGTTGAACTTCTCCACAAGTGTCCACAGTTCCTGAGGTCTTTATAAGACAGCGGTGACATGTTCTGGTCAATAGTGTTCAGGGCTCGTCTGTGCTCAACCACAGAACAGCTTCAGGCTTTGCTGGATCTTCATCAGTGCGTTAGAACTGGTCTCTGTTGTCGCTCGCGAAACGAAATGTCGGCTGGTATGTGTAAACGTGCAGATTAAGGGCTGATAATATTATAAACGTGCAGATTAAGGGCCGGTAATATTATAATAAGATCCTCTTCTTGCATCAGAAGGAGAGTTCATGTTCATGTTTTGACCGTCTTATTTTATGGTTTTAGTTTTACAGTTATTTTGGTACATCAACTTAAACTAAATAATTAAAATGAGATGTTGTCTTGGCATCTAGTAGAAATATTTTTTTATATATTTCTTTGATTTTATTGCAGTTATATTATCTTATTTCAAGTAAAAATTTTTTTTGTTATACAAGTACATCAAGTTTTTCAACTAAATTAAAATGAGAAATGTCACCTTGGCATCTAGTTGAATTAGTTTTTTTTTTTTTTTTTTACGTTATTTTATTTAATATGTTTTATTTTATTTTTTGGTTTTGTTATTTTAGTACATCAAGTTAAAACTAAATTAAAATGAGAAATCTTGCCTCTGGATATATATTGTAACGGGACAACAGAATAAGTATTAAGTGTAATTTACCCAACAGAGGTTAAATAAAGCCTAGGTTCGGCTCTAGGAGGATTTTAAAGTATAAGATTTGGGCCAAATTAAATTCAAGCAGTTAACAGCCGGCAATTTTATTGCAAATACTCAAAACCTTTGAGTGAACAATTTTTCACATCGTACATGAATACACAATTGTCTGGTTTCCACTCAACACCATGAACCAACAAAACAAAAAAATGGTTCGTATGGAGACCAAAGTTGAATGAAATAAAATTAAATGAAACAAAGTCTAAATAGTCCTTCTGGACCCCTTGTGTGTGTGTTTGTTTGTTTGTTTGTTTGTTTTTTTTTTTTTGGTTGTTTGTGTGTGTGTGTGTGTGTGTGTGTGTGTGTGTGTGTGTGTGTGTGTGTGTGTGTGTGTGTGTGTGTGTGTGTGTTAGTTACTCAAATGTCAATGGGTCTCATTCATGAAACATTCGTAAATATACGAGTAAATATGTGAGTGATTTGCGCGTAAAGAGACATTCCCGAAAATTCTTCTCCTGATTCACAAATACTTCGTAAACGTCAGATTTGATAGTGAAATGTGTGTGTGGGTTAATGAATTCCAATCAGTCGTAAATGGGTTGCGCGTGCACGCTCATTCTTAATTACCATAAATCCCGCCCATTAAATCCGACTGACAACTATATATGGGCATCATATTATGACACGAAACGGAGGATTTCAACATGTCTTCTCAAAAGCGAATGAAGAAGAGAAATTTCTCAGATGCAGAAATTGAAGTTTTATTATCAGAAGTTCATTCAAAACGCCACATTTTATTTTCAAGCGTACAAAGTGGTGTATCAGGTCCTAAAAAAAGGATTTTTTTTAGGTAATACCTAAATGCTTTAGGTAAAAATGCTTGGCAGCATATTACAGATGCAGTTAATGGAGTTTCATCTGTTAATCGAACAGTCCCAGAAGTGAAAAGAAAATGGTTCGACATGAAGCTTGACTGCAACACTTAACTTCCGGGCTTGTAAAAAAAAAAAAAAAAAAAAAAAAGATGAACAGCTTGAATATAATAAATAAATAAATAAAAAAATAAAAAAGACTTGCGGACTTGTGTTCCGTTTGCAGATGCTATTACTGGCTCTCGTAATAAAAGTAAAAAGAAAAACCATATGTAATTACTATATATTTTTTCAAAATAGGCTACTGTGTAAATATGTACCCGATTACGGTTAATTAAAAGGCAGCCTTATTAATGAGCAAAACGTTCGGATGTTAAACGCACTATTTACGCGTGGTTGGGACCAGGTGTAGTTCCCTTTCAAGGCGGTCACTTCGACATTACGTCACTGACGTATATGGGAACTCCTTCCTTCTCCATTTCCACTGAAATCTTATAGGCTAACGCCAGCTGGAGACAGCTGGCCAATTGACGCGAAACATGCAAATGCTGACCGGACCGCGGGCAGTATAAATAGCATGGGCGCGACAATAACGTCAGAATCTCTTTCTTCACGCTAGAAGTCTTATCTGAAGTCATCGTGGAAGTTGCAATAGAGGTTACTCACCGTGTTTCCTCCCCGCATCCGATGGCTGCTACTACATGCCAGATATGTGCGGGTCCTATCGACTCGCTCTTCATTCACAAGGATCAACCGAGGCGCACTCACGGACGACAGGCATGTGCCGGTCTGCCAGTGCGCGCCCTCAGGGGAATAACCCGGGCATCAGCGGGGATGAGGCCCACTGCCGCCAGCAGGCCGCTGGTGGGCCCTCTCCCGCCCAAAGACGAGTTGACGCTGCCCGTCGCCACTCCGGTCCTTTTCGCGGGCTCGCTAGAAGGACTCGACGCGATAGGCTCCGTTGAACAGGATACTTTAGCCCGGTATCTCTGCCAGGCTACTTCAAGAAAGACTCCGTCTTCCACGACGTCCTATGGTAAGTCGTGCGCAAGACGCGCGTCGAGAGAGACGAGGCAAAGGCCATGGCTCCGTGTCTAAAAGGCGCGGAAGTGCGGATGCTATGAGTCTTACAGTCAGCCTTCCTCGATGTCTCTCTTCGTCGGTACCTCGCCCCGCCTAAATTCGGCTAAGCCCGTATGACCGGGTCTTCACCGTTGGCATAGGGCGGGACCGGGAATGTGGCGACACGGGCCACGGAGAGCGTCGCGCCAGACTTGGGTCCTTCCCTGGTTTGCCTCTAGACGCTCCGTTCTGACAATGTAAGTGTTTACCCCCCTTCTAGTCAGTCTTGACTACGGGGTTGCGCAGTCGTTACCGCTTATGCTGTTGACGCTGGGCCTTCGTAACATGTGCTTACAGCTTATGTTGTCAGGCTGCCCTGTTCCTTCAGTGCCACTGGCCATTCTGATTTTACCACGTTTTCACAGTTGTTGTCGCTACGCCACTGACGCTGTGTTTATGTACACACTGCACGCTGATATCTATAATTTGTGCCGTTATATATTGCCCTGTTTCCTCCAGTGCAAAATGGCTATTCTGATTACCACGTATTCACAGTTATGCGATGCAAATGACGCTGTGTTTATGTACACACTGCACACTGATATGTGCTATGATTGTGCCGTTATATATTGCCCTGTTTCCTTCAGTGCAAAATGGCTATTCTGATGACCACGTATTCACAGTTATGCGATGCAAATGACGCTGTGTTTATGTACCTACTGCGCACTGATATGTGCTATGATTGTGCCGTTATATATTGCCCTGTTTCCTTCAGTGCAAAATGGCTATTCTGATTACCACGTAGGCTATTCACAGTTGTTGTGCGAGGCAATGACGCTGTGTTTACTTACACACCGCACACTGATATGTGCTATGATTGTGCCATTATATATTGCCCTGTTTCCTTCAGTGCAAAATGGCTATTCTGATTACCACGTATTCACAGTTATGCGATGCAAATGACGCTGTGTTTATATACCTACTGCACACTGATATGTGCTATGATTGTGCCATTATATATTGCCCTGTTTCCTTCAGTGCAAAATGGCTATTCTGATTACCACGTATTCACAGTTGTTGTGCGAGGCAATGACGCTGTGTTTACTTACACACCGCACACTGATATGTGTTCATGATTTATGCCGCTATAAATTGTGTTGAAGATTTTATTATTTAGAAAATAAGTAATTTAACTGGTTTTTGTACACTATTATTTCCTTGTCTGTGGGTGACTTTGGCTGACTTTGGAACCTGAGAGCACAAGGTGTTGTCACAGCAGAAAATTCTATTTCAGTAATGTCACATGGTACAAAACTATTTCTCAAAATACCTATAGAATGTATTACCATGTTTGGGACAAGGAGAGGGTATATATACGTTTGCTGGGCAATTTTTCTGGAGGGTCTTTCTGCAGAGGGACACTCGGCTTTGTTTGTTAATAAAGTCTAATTTTTTCTGATGTCAAATATCTTTGAAGTCATTCCCCTGAAAAGAATTGAACCACAACAAATGGCGCCCAACGTGGGGCTTGGCTTAGGAGCTGAAGGAGCCACAAAGGGATCGCTGGTGACTCACACAGACAACAGTGGCCGCTGTACTTTGAGGTGAGCAGTTTTTGCTTTTGAATAAGGTGTGTGTAAGTCACCAGTGGCCCGGATGTGGTAAGAAAAGCTTCTCCAAATTTAAAGAACTTAAAAAGTGAAAAGGAGTGTTTGATATCAGAAAAATTGCATGCATTGTCTTTGTAGATGTCAAGTAGTTGGTAAAAGCGCGGGGGGGGCTCCCGATAGTGTTTGCTAGTGCTTGTTTAATCCTGAGTGGATTCTATAACTACTGGTGATGCTGAGTTAGCGCAAAGAGTTTTGACGTACGTACGTAAGGTTCTGTGTTTGTTCATCAAGTGGGCCTTGAAGGATGATGAGCAAAAAGCATGCACACAGAGGGTTTGAATTCACTGATAAGGATATCAGTTAAGTTTTGTGTTACTTGTCAAGAGGGCCTCGATGGATGACAAGCGTACTGATATAAGGATATCAGTTATTGATGTGTTATACCTGTAAGTGGGCATTGATTGATACAGGTGTAGTTTAGCTTATAGCCTATAGATGGTTGATCTGCAGACATTTGTAAGAGGGCCTTGAAGGATACAAATGAGCATGATTGCAGATAAAGTCAATTTCCGGGTACCTTATTAATCTAATAAGAGTCTGCTCAGGGGAATTAAGGTCTTATTTCACTCTGTTGTGTTGAGGAAGTGAATCACAGAGGTTTATGGAATAGGATAGTTAAAAGTGTCATTGTGTTGATTAGTGAATATTTTAATGTATTGTTCAGATCTGACAGAGAAGGGAAAAAAATAAGTGTGTTAGATCATGTTGGTGTGCCTGTAGGATCCTGTGACTGTGCCTGTGGTTGAAAATAAGTGACCTCTGACCCTGGTTGCTTGGAGGGACAGAGAATGTGTGACTGACCTGTGAATGAAGGGACTGAAATGGTGTGTATTAAAAAAGAAAGAAAAGTAAGGGAAAACAATTGTTTCAAGATATTAACTTAGAAGAATATTGTAGTATAAAATAAGTTAAAATAATAAGATATAAATTTAATCAATAAATGTAATGATGAATATTAATAGATAAATACAAATAAGATTGCACGTGCTTAATATATTATATATTATATCTGAAGACGTCTAAAATTTGTATCTCATTATCCCTGACGACAGTGTGGAAAAAGTATTCCATTGCAGATAAATAAGTTTGTGTTAAGAGAAAAATAACTGGTGCAGTGTGCTGAAGGTTAGCGAGATTGAGTGACCAAGTTTCAAAAGTCAAAAATACTTTACAGAAGTTGATGAGAGTAAAAAATAAGAGGAATTCCTTGATGATAGTTGAGAAACATACTAGATTATTGTGAACACAGCATGCAAATATAGAAAAAGTCTGATTTTATGATAGGGAAAATTATTTAATTGAATTATTCTCAGATCATCAGAGTTATATTATTGCTGATATATAAAAACAGAACTAGCTTGCTTTTTCCTGCAATGAAGAACTGCTTACTAATAGAATAAGGGAACTGCTATGGTCAACCAGTGAGATTTTTAATATAAAAGAACCAGTGAAAAGATGCAGGTTAAAAAAGTAGAATGTAGATAAAGAGCTAATAGCTTATATGTAAAAGTTCAATTTGACTCATGCAGATCTCTGAGTGTTCAAATTGCAGATGGAAACAGTGTCCTGTGGAAGCAACAAGAGGGCAAAGGGCATAGACATGAATGCAGAGACACTGACGCAGAGAAGAAGAGAGTGGGTGAGGGGTTCTCAGCTCCCCTCCTGAAGTTCAAAAAGACCCAAAAAGACTGAGTTAATGCAAAGACTGGAAAAGGTGAATCTTTCACTTGAGACTTTTCCTAAGGACAAAGAAAATCCTGAGATGCAAAACTGTTACAGGATTGATCAAAATCCCAAACTGAGAAGAGACAGAAAAACAGCGGAGGATATTCCGCACTGCAAGGGCCTTTGAGTGACAGCCTATAGGCTGACAAAACACGCAGAGCAACAGCCAAGCTAAAAGAAGAACTGACCCTTACGGCACCACAGGTGTGACAAAACTAATGAACACTCCAGAGACTGCGTCAAATTTAGTTCATTATTATATTAACTTAATTCATTCTGATTATTCACTGGTCTCATAGCAATTCTTTATATTCTCTGCTAAACTAACCCTCTCTGCTCTTTCAATAGGTAAGTCCAGCTCTATAAGAAAAAGAAAATACAGAGAAGTGGGTGCTAAACTCACCGAATAGTTAAAACTGAGGCTGGATTTGGTATAGTGAGGGCTATTACATTAGACAACAATAGGGATAAAGCATGATAGAATTATTCTCTGGCAAAGAAAAAGACACAATATGTCAAAGAATTATTATTTTTGTTTGCAAAACAATGGTACTGGTCACTCCATCTTGTTTTAATATTTTTATAGAGATAAATTGGAGAAGGATAAATAACTCCAAAAGTCCAAAAATTATGAAATTAAAAATGCTGTCAAAACTGGGATAATGAGATGGAAATGTTATTGGCCATGGATCCAAGATTAGGCAGAGATCTCCAATTTTATTCTTAAAGCAGCTCATGAGCAAAAACAAAAAGAATATGAAAAAGTAGACCAAACAAATGACAAAATGCATTTGAGAAATTACAATTGGCTGTCTTACTCTCAACTGCACCATACTAAGGCCTATTATTCTGAAATATTTAATCTATTAGAGTTTGGGAAAAAAGAAGAAAAAAGGGATTATAACAACAGTAGTAAACTAAGCATTAAGATAACTGACAATTCTGAATAGTGTTTGAATAGCTGTTGTGACGTTGTCTGTCAGACCTTTGGAATTCCACAGCTAAAATTGTAAGTTCCGCATTTAGAACACAACCTGTGGAAGAAGAATGTGTGACGGCCGATGAGTGACTGAGTATGAATGAGTGAGAGATGGTGTACACCAAGGCAAATCAATTATTTTGCCTACAGCTGTATCTAAATTTCATATGTGGGCCCACAGGGCATATTCTGCCCAATAAAATAATGACCATGGATGGATTTGTTTAAAATCCTGGTCGAAACTGTAGTAACAATAGAAAAAAGAAAATGGGAAAAAAATTGTAAAAGAAAACAAAACAGTACTATATTTTGCGCAGCGCCTAACACATCTGACTTTCCTTTCAGAATATCATGATGGAGCATAACACATCTGATTTTCTTTTCAGAATATCATGAAGGAGCTGACGTTTTGTCAAAAGACTGAAATATTGTCTTGTAACTTTTGTCTTGTTGCAAAGTGGGTTGAGTGTTGTCCAAGATGCCTGATAACTAGTATGCTGATAGTGGGACTCAAAACAAAGAGATAGCTGAGCTGAATTGACTAATTGTAAAAAAAATAATATAGGGGTAAAGCCCTACTGCTAATGAGCAGAAAACACACAAAAGAGGCCAGAACACCACTCAGCCCACATGATCATTTTACAGGTGACACCAAGAAGGACAATGGAGCAGATGATTTAAAATGTTGTTGTCACTAACAAAACTAAAAAGAAATAATGAAGGTTGCATTCGCAGATGAGAACAGTTCAATTCCAGGAAGGTTTCTGGGACGATTCAAACAACAACAACAAAAGAAGAGACTTGAACATTGATCAGCAAAGTGACATTTGAGTCCATGCCTCTCACACCAACAAGCCTCTACTCTCCACAACAGGAAGTGAGGGATCAAGAGGGCTTGTGCTAGTAACAGCCCCCTCACCTCCGAGGGAAGTCCATGCAACGGCTCGTAAAGAGTCACCCTGGTGAAACATGTAATGACGGTTAAGACGGCTAACAAAATGATCAACATGAATGGAAAAAGAAGAACTTTAAATGAAAAGTTGCAGAATAAGAAACTTACAAGGAATTGTGCAAAGAAGAGAGAATCAACAGAGATGAGTACAAGTTCAAACAATAGTCAACATCAACCAAACTGTCTTTAAATGTAATGTTAAAGCCATTGAATATACTAGTAGCAACTTAATGATAACCCCAGAAAGAAAAATTATTGAATTAAAGAATATATCAAAAACAACGTAAAAACGATAATGAAAAATCAGAAAACAAATGAAAATAATGAATGATAAGCGACTAATTCAAGTAACTGTCATAGCACAGTGCGAATTAAGACAAGTCATGAAGGAAAATACAAATAGACCTAAATGACATTTTAAAATAGATCATAATGGGTACTCGAATGTAATTTGCCAATAAAACGGGTATACATAATTAATTTAAGGCTACAGTTGAAAATTAAAGAAAGATTAACACTGGCTATTAACAAATATTTGATTTCATTTATGATTTGAATTATGATGTGATTCAATATGCTATTTGACTAATTAAATGTATTTTAAATGGTGCTAATAGAACGACCACCTCAGATGGAAATTGTTCAAATTCAATAACAAACAAATTGTTATAGCATATAGACTGTTCAATACCATGTAGATTATTGCCTTATGAACAATCTATATGGTGGTACCAGAGGGGGGTAAGAATGACAAGTTATTGCACAAAAACATACTTTTTGAACGCGCATAGTTTTCAACTAGTGCGCAAGGGGGGAGTAAGGAGGAATTAAAAGAATAAGGAAGGAGAATAATTAAAAGGCTAAATTAAATCAAGAATAAGGAAAATTAAATAAAAGGCATTTTTTGCAATTTTTGACTGTATACAAGAGAAATTTGCGACAAAAATAAAGGTAGGAAAGGAACAGTGACACAAATAAGGCTATATTTCAGTACCAGAAGGACTAATAAAACTCTTGGTAATAAATTATATGAACAAGATAGAGATGGGTAAAAGCAATGAGATCAACAGAGGAGGGTCAAGAGAAGTAATTAAATTTAAGACCAAAGAATTATTCCTTAGATTTGAAATTCTATCAGAAATAAGTTTAGATAATGGTTTAGCAGTTATTCCAGAAAAATTGAAGATTAACATTAAATGTATGCAAAAACGTAAATTACAGAAAGGAAGTTTTAACAATAATTAAGTTATAATGCTTTATGTTTGAAAAGGTTAAGGAAAAAACTTAGTTATACAGAAAAAGAAATGACCATACAATGAATATGTAAGATAGTATAAAAAGTTATTGTCAAGAGTTATTTTTTCTAATTGTCTAATGAGGTTATTGAATGACTTTTATGAAGTAAATGTAACATTGCTCTTGAAGCTTTCTTAGTTTGAGTGATTACATGTGACATAATTAAGTTAATTCATGATAGTTCATTTAGAAATTAGTAGAAAGGAAGAAAAGGTATTCAGTTAAGGTATGCTTGAACTGAGGAGCTATAATGACAAAAAGCTGCAACACGTGAGATATTTATTGTTTAAATTTGGTAATAAAGTAGACAGAATTTGAAATATAAAACGTTATAATGAAGAAAATTGTGATTTAATGTAGCTGCACTACAGTGTTATGGTTGTTCATCAACTAAAACATGACTGACTAAAAGATTGATTCTTCAAATTTAAGAATTGATATTCCTTCATAAAAATAATAAGCGAATAAAAATGAGGAAAAGTTATTTTTACCCAGCCCTATTTTAAATCAAAATTCATATGGATTATGCGAAATAAACATGCAAACTAAATCATTTATTCTTCTATAATCAGCAGAGATTTATTATAATGATTTGCCTTTATAATAATGAAAACAATTACATGAAAAAAGTAGAATGACTTTACAATTGAATAAAAAAGTTAAGGAAAGCTTGATTTAAAAGATTAGAAATGTTTTTTGGAGTTGCAATATTAAAAGAGGGTTATTATTCAGTTGTGTACTTCCCATATTAAGAAGATAATGAAAACTAATTTGAGAGGGCAACAAATCATATATTTGAGCTTATAAACCAAATTAAGATTTACAATCATTGGACGTTGATTGAAGTACCTCGAATAAGGATGAAGAAGATAATGAATAAGCCAGATCCTGGGTGTCTGGGTCGAAGAGGATATCTACACCGCAAGAGAACTCTTAACTGTATAAGGGATTTTTGTATTTGACATGTTCTACATAACAGTGATAATAAGACAATGCTGAACCAATTTCATCCACACACTTGTAACAATGTTTGATTTTTGATTAGGGAGGATTCGAGTCTTTTACTTTCTCCATCGAAAAGGAAAAAACAACTGAAAGAAAGAAAAATGTATGGAGAAAGATGTTTGGCTCGATTGCTCCTCCGGAGTATGGTGGCATAATTTCAGTCATTGAAAATAAGAATGAGTGACTTAATTTAGTCACTAAGGTAGTATAACTGAGGGGACTGGATTTTGAAACTACACTCTGGAAAGGATAGCGAATGTGGGGCTTAAATAAGCCCCAGAGGAGGGAATGTTGAAGATTTTATTATTTAGAAAATAAGTAATTTAACTGGTTTTTGTACACTATTATTTCCTTGTCTGTGGGTGACTTTGGCTGACTTTGGAACCTGAGAGCACAAGGTGTTGTCACAGCAGAAAATTCTATTTCAGTAATGTCACATGGTACAAAACTATTTCTCAAAATACCTATAGAATGTATTACCATGTTTGGGACAAGGAGAGGGTATATACGTTTGCTGGGCAATTTTTCTGGAGGGTCTTTCTGCAGAGGGACACTCGGCTTTGTTTGTTAATAAAGTCTAATTTTTTCTGATGTCAAATATCTTTGAAGTCATTCCCCTGAAAAGAATTGAACCACAACAATTGCCCTGTTATCCTTCAGTGCAACTGGCTATTCTGATTCAACTATGTATTCACAGTTGTTGTGCGATGTCACTGACGCTGTGTTTATGTAAACTGTAATGTGTGTGTTATGCTTATGCCACGATATTGCCCTGTCCTTCAGCGCAACTGGCTATTCTGATTACTACGTATTCACAGTTATTGTGCGATGCCACTGACGCTGTGTTACGTACACACTACACACTGATATGTGTTATGAATTTTGCCATTATATATTGCCCTGTATCCTTAAGTGCAAATGGCTATTCTGATTACTACGCAGTGCGTATTCACAGTTGTCGTGCGATGCAACTGACGCTGTGTTGTACACTCTTCACACTGATATGTGTTATGATTTATGCCGTTATATATTGCCCTGTTATCCTTCAGTGCAAATGGCTATTCTGACTACTATTCACAGTTGACGTGAGATGCAACTGACGCTGTGTTTATGTACACTCTTCACACTGATATGTGTTATGATTTATGCTGTTATATATTGCCCTGTATCCTTCAGTGCAAATGGCTATTCTGATTACTACGCATTCACAGTTGTTGTGCGATGCAACTGACGCTGTGTACACACTACGCACTGTTATGTGTTATGATTACGCCACTAAATATTGCCCTGTATCCTCAGTGCAACCGGCTATTCTGATTACGTATTCACAGTCGATGTCGCTATGCCTCTGACGCTGTGTTTTTGTACACACTAATGTAACTATGCTATTACGTTGCCCTGTACCCTTCAGTGCACCGAGCTATCCTATCTAACTGCATAGTCACAGTTTGTCGCAACGGCGACTTGCGCTGCATCTGTGTACACACTGAAGCGTTATGCCGTTATGTTGCCCTTCAACGTAAGGACCATTGTGTTTGAACTGCGCATATTCATGCAGTTTTGGTCGCTTCGGCGACTTGCGCTGCATTATACACACAGATGTTTTAAATGTGCGCACTGATGTGTTATGCTGTTATGTTGCCCTCCATAGTGCAACAACCAGCTATCCTTCTAACTGTGCATATTCACAGTTCTGTCGCTACGGCGACTACACTGCTCTTATGTACATACAAGGATGTGTTTTTGCTATTTGTTGCCCTGTTTCCTTCAGTGCAAAACTAGCTATCCTATCTATCCGTGCATATTCACAGTTTCTGGATGTATGTACGTACACGGATGTGTTATGCTGTAATGCTGCCCCGTTTCCTTCAGTGCAGCTAGCCATCCTAATCTAACTGTGCATCTCAGTTCTGTCTCTACACAGTTTTTGTCGCTACGGCAACTTACGCTGCATTTATGTACGTACATGGATGCGCTATTCTTTACGCACTTGTGTTATGCTGTCATGTTGCCCTGTATTTTTCAGTGCAACTAGCTATCCCAGTCAAACTGTGCATATTCACAGTCTGTCTATACGGCGACCTGCGCTGCATTTATTTACACATGGATGTGTTCATGCTGCGGTGTTGCCCCGTATCCTTCAGTGCCTATACTGAGCTAACTGTGTATTAAGTTGGCGCTACAGCGACCTATGCTGTTAGGGGAGGCAGTGGCTCAGTGGTTCATATAGGTTGTCTACAAACCGGAAGGTTGGTGGTTCAATCCCCGGTTCCACCTGACTAAGTGTTGAAGTGTCCATGAACAAGACACCTAACCCCAGCTGCTCCCGACGAGCTGGATTTTACGTGCATGTGCTACGCTCTTATGTTGCCCTGTTTCCTTCAGTGCAACTGGCTATTCTGTGCTAACTCGTATATTCACAGTTGTAGCTACGGCTACGACTGTGTTTGTGTACTTACTGAGGTGCTATGCTATTATGGGGCTATTATCTATCTGCCTATATTCACAGTTGTTGTCGCTACGGCCACTGGCACTGTGTTTATGTACATTCGGTTATGTGTTAATTTGCACTTCTGTACATCGGATCTAGAACATCGGCTATGTTCTACAAGGGAGTGTCAGTTTCTCCGGTTCACGAACCTGAGAGAGTAATGGGGCTCCCCCATGACAATCCCCCTCTGGAAGGTCCTGCTTCTACAGGCAATCGGCACGATTGGCACCCCAGCCCCAAGTTGTGGAACCTTCTTGTGTGTCCGCTGCTAGGTCTATAGTTGAGCAAGACACTTCACACTAACAAGTGCTGAGGAAAGCTCTCCCAGCTCTCACCCCAGCAAAGCACTTTGGAGACCTACGCTCATTCTAAGCGAATGATGTTGCATTGTCTCGGACCTGGTGACTGCAGCGTCACTCTCCGTCCGATACCAAGCTACGTTCCGAAGTCGCTTACACCGTTCAGAGCACAGATTGATTCCTGCCCGCCTTATCTGCTGAGCCGTCAGCCTAGCATGATGTCGATGCTCAGAGTGCTGTTGGCCCTGTAAGGGCTTTGCGGATGTAAGTGGATCACTAGGCAGCAGTCTGACCAGCTGTTGTGTGCTTGGTGGATGGTACTAGGGACGTGCTGTTTTATACAGAGACTTTCTCACTGAATTCGACGCTTTTCAATGTAGGCTTAATGCCTACAGGATTTAGGTATGCTGGCTGTCTTCTCAGAACACGTTCGCCAGGGTTTCAAGTTTGATGCACCGCCTATAGCGTCGTGGGTTCGGTGAGTTTTATTCTTGTACTCATGAAACTGTTACCTCCAGCTGTGCAGTAGTCTGCATTATGCAGAGTTACCATCGCTGCTAACTCTGTGTTATGACTATAATGTTACATAGCTGTTTCCGCATTACGCAGTAGTTTCCAATGTACTGTTAACTCTGGTGTATGGCTATAAGGTTATGCAGCTGTCACCGCTAATGCCGTCGACACTGTGTTAACTCTTGTGTTCAAGTGCTTATGGTGTTGTGCTGCCCTGTCCAGTGCAGCCTTCGCTTCATTGCATTGGATATGCAACTTTGGTAAGGTCGGAGCAGACGTTTCTTGGTCTAGTTTCGCCTATCAGTTTTGAGTGCTCCTAGCGGCGCTGCTGGCTTAGAACTGTTGTCTCTTGTGAGAGTGTAGCTGACCCCGTTCAGGGCTTATCTTCACTGCGCTCACGGCGGGATTCTATACAGTTCCCATATACGTCAGTGACGTAATGTCGAAGTGACCGCCTTGAAAGGGAACGTCTCCGGTTACTTTCGTAACCTCGGTTCCCTGAGAGGCGGGAACGAGACATTACGTCAGCCGCCGTGCTCGCCGTTTGATCAGCTGTGCTAGCGTTCAGTCTTGATTCTGACGTTATTGTCGCGCCCATGCTATTTATACTGCCCGCGGTCCGGTCAGCATTTGCATGTTTCGCGTCAATTGGCCAGCTGTCTCCAGCTGGCGTTAGCCTATAAGATTTCAGTGGAAATGGAGAAGGAAGGAGTTCCCATATACGTCAGTGACGTAATGTCTCGTTCCCGCCTCTCAGGGAACCGAGGTTACGAAAGTAACCGGAGACGATTTCTTTCGTACCAACTAACATTTGGGAAATACGAACATTTTAATGAATCCGAAAATTTACGCCAGAACCACTTTACACACGATTTACACAAAAATTCGTTCTGCTCGTGTTTCATGAATGAGACCCAATGTGTGTAAAGGCCTTGTTGTGTTTTCTACCGGGGTAGTGTGTGTGTGCTTAGCTCTCGGTTCGGGTCCGTGTTGAATCGCGATGATTCTCTTGAATCGTAGATCAGGGTCTGGCTCGCCGATCAAAGGTGGATCACTCAGCAGAATCAGCATTAAAAAAACAATCTGCACAAAACAATGCAGTCACATTAAACATTTCTTAATGTCACATTAAACATTTCTTAATGTCAATCATTTCTACACCGACATTCACTATCAGCTGCACAAAATGTCCGTGAGTACAAATGTTAATACAACATGTGACAACACAAGTGCACATAAGCACGCTTAAACACATAATAGTGTTTAAATATGCAACATATCTTTTTGTAAAACATGTTTTTTCATTTGATAGCATTAACCTACTCATAGATGATGCAATCATTCAACCAAAACAGTTAAACTAACGTCGTACACGAATTAATTAACTCTATACCAATTTGACCTTCTACACATACAAAAATACATTCTTAAACATAATATATAACTTTGATTGTTTTTTAGGACATATATAGAGAAAGATGAATGTCAATTTGAATGTCAAAGTAATGCATAAACAAGCAAAACTCAGTTCTCGTAAAAGAAAAAAAAGTACTCAAAAGTATTGACTGTTCCTTTTCCCTCAGTAACAGGATGAATTGGCAACCTGAACGATTAGTAACATTCTTTATAAAAGAATATACCCAAAGAAACATATCAAAACTAATCGTTTATGCGATCTCATGCTAACCTCGAGCGTGCATGTTCAGCTGGCTTCTTCGCCTGAATTCGACTAAATCGACTCACTCACACACCGCAGAGTTAACCGCCCTCTAGTGGCTAATCATATAACTGCACCAAAGATACAGGAGTTTCTGTGCGGTTACAAATACATTTACTTTAGGACTAAAAAAATAATACAAAAAAAATATGCATGTACAATTCAAAGGGTTACATATATGAAATTATTTATTTAAAAAAAATACATATATTTATTGATTTTAGTGGTTATATTATCTTATTTGAAGTAAAAAAATTGTTATATAAGTACATCAAGTTTAACTAAATTAAAATTAGAAATGTCACCTTGGCATCTAGTTGAAATAGTTTTTGTTAAAGTTTATTTTATTTTTATTTTTTAACGTTATTCTATTTCAAGTAACATTTTTATTTAATTTTTTGTTTTGTTATTTTAGTACATCAGTTTAAAAACTAAATTAAAATGAGAAATCTTGCCTCGCCATATATTTGAAATAGTTTATTTTTTTAAATATATATATATATTTATTGATTTTATTATAGTTCAAGTAACGATTTATTTAGTTTCAGTGTTAGTATAACCATATTGACCCTGGTCTGGAATAGCGGAATTCCACTGTGGCATTTAACAGAGAAATCCGTGATGATTGAGTCATTCTGATGCGGGCCTGGATCCTGTATGGAATGCCAGGATTCTGTAATTCCCAGAGGAGGAGGAGTGGAAAAGCGTGAGAGTGAAATTCCCAGCGCTGGAGCGGAAGGCTGAGGGCCGTGAGCTGTGGAGACTCCCCGTCGTCTGAAAGAGTCATTTACTGCGGTAAACACTCTGGCCGCGGTATTACCGCTGTCACAATCTGATTATTCCACTACACCGGATCTGGAAGTGGTTTATACACCTCCTACTGTTAGCGCTAACTATTCCACCACGGTTTAACAGGACAAATGAGCAACCCCTTATTTGACTGTATTTAATCATCTCACAATGAATCTCACAAACACGGTTTTGGATGCAAATGGATGCATCTTATAAACCAGCTCAAATAAAGTCATGCTCACCCTTCAGTCTTAACGTGTGCTAATCGCTGTAGTAAACGAACTCGCTAATCGCTGTAGTAAACGAACTCCTGTGAGATGCTATAAGTAGAACATTTACAGCGCCTGCGAAAGATGGCGCAGCGTGAGCTTTTCATCCTGAGAGTTCAGTGTAATCCACATCCCTGTAATCGGCTCTTTCCTGACGTGTGTGTTTGAGCTCAACTGTGACACTTCCAGAGCACAAAACTCAACTTTCTTCAGATGTACTCTTCAATTAGCCAGCATAGCAATCTTCACGGCTGCAGAGATGCTGCTTTTGAACTCTTACAGCATTCAGCCTAATCATTTGGACGCATGCTTAGTGATCTCAAAACTTCAAGTTGTTATTCACTGAAAATCTTCCCTTCCGCCGAATCTCTCCAGTCTCGGTGAAGCCGAGATCATTCAGACTGACGTTAGGGTGAGTGAAGATGTTTCTGGGTCTTTGAATTCAAATTAGAGGCTCTTTTTCAGGATGAATATGTGAATATTCAATACACTTCTAGATCATTGTAGTAGCTGGTGTCTGAGCTTCTGTTTATCAGGACGGCTCAGCGCTGCGGAAAACTGACGGAATCACGGAATAATGTCATGGAAATGGAATTACAGTATAACGCGGGATGTCATGAAATCTGGCAAATTTTGGATGAAAAATCAAAAATCAAAGTGCTGTACACTTAACATTATGTTGCCACAATTTGTCATGTTTCATTGTGCTATTATTATCACAATTATAACAATCGACTCTGTGAAAAGGCGTGTTGTTAAGAGGCTCCCGGCACAAGAATGATGGCTCAGCCACAATAGCACTTCAGTGCAAAGGTCGTTTATTCTCCAAAAATGTCCCAAAGTGTACAAAAATACATTACAATACTCAAAAACAAAATAAAAACAAACAAACAAAGGGAAAAAAAAATTATACATATTTACACTGAGCCTTTGGCTGAATTTCCTTCTACTATAAAGGATTTCAAAATTTCTCTTGTCTGCACCTCAAATTGCACTCCTTAGCTTTCACCCACTCCCCTTGGTGTGAGAGAGCTGCCCTTTATATTTTAAAGGCCCCGCCCCTTTGAGTTAAATCATTATGTTAAGTATCAGGTAAGCATCCATTTTTCAACCTTCTACTAAAAAGGTAAACTGGTAATACAAACATTCATATATATATAGCATGTATAATATGTATTCATTACCTCAGTAATAATATAAAATATACATGGGCAACATAAATACATTATTAAAGACAATTTTCCCCATTTCCCCCTCCCCACACATAAACACTAGAATGGTTCAGCCGGAAGACGATTCACGCATGCGCAGCACGGGCAGGCTACGATTTAAAAGCGTTTATGAATCGCCGCCGGTGTTTTGACCATAGACAGTAAAAGAAATGGACACAGCGACCCCATTGGATTCAACGGAGACAAAGTGAAGCCCATTAGAAACTCTTACTTCCTGGGGGTCCAGCGTACTGCGCAGACTCAAGCTGAGCTTGACGACGTAGATGTGACGTGAGCAAACCGTCTGTCTTCTAGTAGCTGTGCCAAGAGAAATCTGAATCATTCCCTTCCGAAACTTGCAGAGACGGAGAGCGTGAGTAGGAGCTGTCCATGAGCGAGGAGCAGGAAAAACTTTTAGTAGGTGTTCTGATTAATTACTTTGTCATTTTGCCTCCAGGTCCTCCCGATTGCGCGCGAGCTTCTCCTCCTGTCCATACGGTAATTTCTTACTGTGCGACAGAGAGTCGCGTGGCTGTGACGCAATCGTTAGCCTACTTTTACAAAAACTGCTTCTACAGGGCCATAACATAAGCTACAAGGTAATGGAGCATTTTATACATTGTCGTGTTTCTTTAGAAATAAATAATGGACAAATGGAGTCTTTAAACGCCTCAGATGTAAAGTTATTCGCTGTCAAAGTGACGCCAAAATGAATGGGAGTCAATGGGATGCTAACTGCAGGTGGGGTTCCGTTAGCCAATGGCGGCGTCCGGGGGTACCTTCAAAATAATACAAATCCCTGCACCCTTGGTTTTGACCTTTTTCACTTGCCGTACTGACGGCAAATCAACAAGGAAAGACGACACCCGCAAGACACTTCACAGCACAAACAAAGACACTTACAAACAGATATGCAGATAAGTAAATAAAGGTGTTATAATTTAACTTGTCTGGTGTGTGTGTGTGATTTTTGAAACATTGTTTGATAGCGGGAATATTAGAGGGATAATGACTGTGTGTGCGTGTATGCAAAACTATCGGTAGCACAAACCCAAGTGTGCACCCGAGGGAAAGGCTACGAGCGGAAAATGAGTAACTTAATGTGTAGACTTATATGTGAATGGGAGTGCAAGTGCTGTCGCAGCCGGTGAGAGAGAGCTCTGTCACAGACTCCAAGCACAACTAATGTGATTACAACATCTCAACAATAATATCTGAATGAAGTGAGTTTTCCGAGGCCGGCCGTCAGTTTTGTCCTCTACTGTACACTGTAGATGTTTGATCATCAGTGAAATGACATGATTTCCTCTTTCTCTGGATCATCAGTGTTCATTTACTCCATGCCGGGATACAGCTGTGGGATCCATGAGCGCATGCTTTACTCCAGCTGTAAGAATCCTCTGCTGGAGATGGTGGAGAACACACTGCAGATGGAGGTGGAGAAGAAGGTCCGTTTGCTTCCGCTCCTTCCGTTCGGGACGTCAGTAATCCGGGATCATACAGGAGAGCATTTCGCCTCGTCTGCAGTGTGTAAAAACCAACAGCAATTCTGTGGTACCTTGGGCACATTAAAATTAAAAATTGTTATTTGTGTCATTTTATTTTCTGATTTTGCTTCATTTCTTTTTCAAATTATATTTATTTATTATTCATTTCTAAATCGAAACAAACTCCACCTAATGTTTAATTTATTCATGTGATCTGATAATGAAGTTTTGGTTCGGCTCGTTCTGTTCGGGACGTGAATATTCTGTGTTAAACAAGTGCAACTCTACATTTCTACATAAATTACTACATCATCATTTTGACTCGTCTGCAGTGTGTAAAAACAGATTCAGATTCAGATTATTTTATTTAATGCCATGTCAGCATTCAAAGCTATTCTCATGGCTAAAATTCAATTACAAACATACAAATATCATATAAATACAATAAAAACAAACAAAAACAGCAAGTCATATTATACAAGATTTTTTAAAATTAACATATGATAAAAAATCCAAAACCTTTTCCGGCATAATCTTATTAAATATGTCCTTAAGTGAAGTAACTTCATAAAAGAGCATTCTACTTGTATTAAGTCCAGGACAATCCAATAAAATATGTTTGACCGATAAGGGAATCTCACAACACATGCATAAAGTTGAGTCTTCATCTTTAAGCAAAAACAGCATGAGTCAAACTTGTGTGACGACATCTGGTGTTCACCACTGGATCAAGTCTAGCTTTAAGAGTGAGGAAAAGTCTGTTTGTAATTTCCGGATTAGTTTCATAGAGCCCTGCACGGGCCTCAAATCTAGGCCCGAGCCCGGCCCGTGTCCGACAGCTCATCAGAATTATCAGCCCGAGCCCGTTTTTTTTTTTTTTTTTTTTTTACAGCGGCAGACTGCCATTAAAATATGTCTGTTTTGTTAGTTATGTTTCTTTTCTTTTCATTTCATTTCTTTATTAAGCTAATTTAGACAAATGTTTGAAGCATTTAAAAATTTTTTTTAAAATACTGAGGCAGGCTCAGGCTGCTCGCAACAGCGCTCGCCAGAGCCGGCCCAGCCACTAAACGACCTTTGCAATTGCAAAGGGCCCCGTGGCCAGCAGAGGGCCCCCTAAAGTCACTGCTAGAGAAAAAAATTCACACATAAAAAGTAACATAAAATAAATAAATACAAATAAATGGGCCTACAACGCTCTTTATCAGGCATCATGATAAGCACAGTTGTTATTTATTTATTTTTTATAGCGATTAACAATTTTCCCGCGACCGCGAGTCTTGACCCTGAAATGACCCTATGATGTCACTCGTTGTCAGTCAGTCAGTTAGTCGTGACTTTGACGTCGAGCGTTGACGATGTCTGAGAAAAAAGAAAATATCTTTCTGGAAATGAAAAACTTAAGAAGAAAAGACTGGAGGAAGAGAAGAAACAAGAAGAAAAAGGTATGTAAGCCTAATTGTCCGATACCTGTATGGATAACGTTAATAATCTGTATCTGCACAGTCGTATATTAACATTAGCCAAAATCGCGCATGTATTAACTTTCATTACCGCTACAATTGTTTACATGCTAACATGCTGCTGCTGAAATTGGTTTAGTATTATGCCTATTATTCGATGTGGTGTTAATGCATTTAACAGCAATATAAACCCAGATTGGCTTCTAACCTACACTAAAGGGCTAACACATTAATTTATTCCTTATGTCCAGGATCACTTTTAAAATACATGCTGCCAGTGAACAAAGCACTAGCTGTTGGTGAGTATAAAGGGGTTGTAAAAATGATAACCTTCTGCATTTTAAAAATTAATTTTACTTTTATATATAATTATTTTCTTTTATTTTTTCATTGCAGCTCCATCAATTCCTAGTTCACAAGAAGCTGACAATGTTGGTAAGTTCTGTGTTTTATTTATAGAGATAGATACATTCCCCAGTGGTTGTAGTGTCCTGTCCTTTGCTCATACATGAAATTTGTCATGAGGTGGGTTTGTAGTAGCTGTTTTATTGAGCAAAGCTGCTAATGTTGAAAATACAATTTATCTAAAGTAACTTTAAAAGAAAATGGCAGATTGCATTTTTAAATCTTCCAGGTTTGATGCTAGGGACACGGGTCATTTCAGTTCAGTCAGTCAATTACATTATTTTTTTTTATTTTTTTTTTTAGCAGGTCCATCCATCCCTACCTCCAGCTCTAGTGTCACACAAGAAGCTGACAATGCTGGTAAGTTCTGTCTTTTATTTTAAACTAGATTTGAATAGTTCTATTGAAATGTTATTATTGTTATTATTATTATTTTTGTTACTATTGATCTTGTTTGTGGTGTTTTAGATGTTATTGTTTTGTTTATTTGAAAGATTCTAACATTTGAATGTTCTATTTATTATTTAATATATTATTTTATTTAAATGTTATTTTATTTGCTCTATTTAATTTAAATTATATATATGCTTGTGCCTCTTAAACTGTTGTCAATAAAAGATTGGTTTGGTCAGAGAAAATCACTTTATCAGTCTTTTTATTCAGCAAGTTCATCAATGTGTGTTCAGCTTGCACTTATAATAATAAAAATAATAAATCATTACATTTATATAGCGCTTTTCTAGGCACTCAAAGCACTCTACATAGAAGGGGGAATCTCCTCAACACTTCTGCTCAGCTCAGTGGTATCACTGTTTTTTTCTGTTAGACATCAAACATAGTAAATATAATAATAATAATAATAATAATAATAATAATATGTACCGTATAGTTATTAGGTAGTCATTGCTTTTCTTTAGGCCTTACTTAAAATGGTCAAAGGGGCCTCCAACCAAATTTTGCATAGGGCCCCCAAAGGTCTAGGGCCGGCTCTGGCGCTCGCAAACGAAATGAGCAATAGTCAATCTAAACAAATTAAATTAAATAAATCAAAAACAAACTTGCAGGTTATCTTACCTCAAAAATGCACCACAGAACATGGCCATTCTTTTTTCCAATAGTTTCCAACAGTTAAACGAAAATAAAGTCCAATCAGACGAAAAGTTAGAACAGTCTTTTACAGAGCATCGTGGAGAAAAAGAATAGCATCCACAGTGGAAGATTTTAACCCAGTCCTCTCTTCTATCACTTGCGATTTTTCTCTTAATATTCTCCATTATTTGCACATGAGGTGAATCGTTGGTTCCGCTGACGGGAAACCTTCTGTGTGTGTGTGTGCGTGCGTGCGTGCGACTGTCATATCAATCAGTGTAATTATAAGATTATGAAAGTTATGAGGTTATTAAATGTCTTTCTATGTTTGTTTTTCTATCGTCGACATCAACTTCTCATATTTTTTTTTATTAATGTCTAAAAATATAAAAAGAAGGATAACTCAAAAAAGGCCCGAGGCCCGGCCCGCATGTGAACTATGACGTGAAAATTTGCCCGAAGCCCGGCCCTAGGTGCGTAAAAAAGTCGGGGCCCGTCGGGCTCGGGCTGAAATGCAGGGCTCTACATACAACTTATTATTCTTGCACATATTCCACTCTTCTTGCCACTTATTTAATATGTATGGATTAATAATCGGTCTGATATCTGAGGGAGGAATGTGACACTCATTATCTTCCTGATTAAGAGCTTCATTAGCCGCTGCATCAGCTCGCTGTGGATCAACAAAAGCAACAATTTTTTTTAGTTAATACATTAATATTTACTAAAAATGTGCACTACAGTTGTTACAATATTATTAAAATTTGTTAATGTTAGTTCATTAAAATACAACTGTTAATTGTTAGCTCAAGTCCATTTAATAATATTAACAGATACAACTTTAGATTTTTATAATGTATAACTGTTGAGATTAACATGAACTATTTTTCATCATTAGTTCATGTTTGTTATCAAATTAAATCTTATTGTAAAGTGTTAACAAAATAATTTCGTATATTAGAAATATAAATGGTTTATTTTTATTATGTTAAATTATTATTTTATATATTAAGGACCACCACCTTCAGCTAAACCTTGTGAAGAGTTGCTCGTGGCCCTGGCCAACCCAACACTTCATCATCACTTCTCCACTCAGCTGTGGGTTCATCATCCAGAACTCATCAGGGTCAGTCAGGAACCTGGAGCTGTAACTGATGATCAAGAGACCTCCACAGATCACAGTGCTAGAACTGCCTTATACACCATTAGGAGGATCAGGCCCTTCCTATCAGAGCAACTCAACTCACTGTCCAAGCGCTTGCTCTATCCAGACTGGACTATTGTAATGTGTGTGTGCGCGCGTGTGTGTGTGTGTGTGTGTGTGAACCTCTCACACTGATCCAGAGTGTGTGTGTGTGTGTGTGTGTGAACCTCTCACACTGATCCAGAGTGTGTGTGTAAACCTCTCACACTGATCCAGAGTGTGTGTGTGTGTGTGTGTGTGTGTGTGTGTGTGTGTGTGTAAACCTCTCACACTGATCCAGATGCTGCAGCTAGAGTGTGTGTGTGTGTGTGTGTGTGTAAACCTCTCACACTGATCCAGACGCTGCAGCTAGTGTGTGTGTGTGTGTGTGTGTGTGTGTGTGTGTGTGTAAACCTCTCACACTGATCCAGACGCTGCAGCTAGAGTGTGTGTGTGTTTAAACCTCTCACACTGATCCAGATGCTGCAGCTAGAGTGTGTGTGTGTGTGTGTGTGTGTGTGTGTGTGTGTGTGTGTAAACCTCTAACACTGATTCAGATGCTGCAGCTAGAGTGTGTGTGTGTGTGTGTGTGTGTGTGTGTGTGTGTAAACCTCTAACACTGATTAACACTGATTCAGATGCTGCAGCTAGAGTGTGTGTGTGTGTGTGTGTGTGTAAACCTCTAACACTGATTCAGATGCTGCAGCTAGAGTGTGTGTGTGTGTGTGTGTGTGTGTGTGTGTGTGTGTGTGTGTGTGTGTGTGTGTGTGTGTGTGTGTAAACCTCTAACACTGATTAACACTGATTCAGATGCTGCAGCTAGAGTGTGTGTGTGTGTGTGTGTGTGTGTGTGTGTGTGTGTGTGTGTGTGTGTGTGTGAACCTCTCACACTGATCCAGATGCTGCAGCTAGAGTGTGTGTGTGTGTGTGTGTGTGTGTGTGTGTGTGTGTGTGTGTGTGTGTGTGTGTGTGTGTGTGTGTGAATTCACTGCTAGGTCAGAACTAGCGCAGGTCATGTTGAGTATCTACTGTCGCTTGGCAAACCTACATGTACTTTTTTTTTTTTTCAAAGTCGAAAGTGTTCAAGTGATGAACAAGATGCATAGCACTTGCATACTGTTGAAACGAAAAGACCTGAACATTCGCCATTCATTTTATCGTGTCTTATTTTGTTACATTGTTGTACATTGTAACTGGAAAAACACACACACACACACACACACACACACACACCTGTGTGATCGCAAGTCTTCTGTTCTTCTCACACAGACACTGAGACGCCACGTCATACATCCCACACACTCACACACACACACACACACACACACACACACACACACACACACACACCTGTGTGATGGTGGGTCTTCTGTTCTTCTTCTCACACAGACACTGAGACGCCACGTCATACATCTTCTCCACCTCCTCCATCTGCCATCCCTCCATCTTACTATTGTAAGGCTGGAAGCTTACGCTGCTATTTTGAACCAATAATCGGAACAAAAGGCAGTTGAAGGATGACATGTATAATTCAAATATTTATCTGACTCTAAAATAATTTATCTGACTCCATTAAAGTTGTTGTTATTCTTTAACATCTTATTTTTTAAAGTTAAAAGTCTTTTTTAGAACTGATAAGAAAACGTAGGATTTAACCTGAACATTTAGATAACGAAAGTTATAATCACTTTAGCTTTCAACATAATCAGTGATAAAAGGAAGATTCTCAGATTTCAGATTCTCAAAGCCTTTAAAGCAGGCAAAGTTATTTATTAAGTTACATGTTTAAAGGGGTCATATAATGCCATTTTTAATTGATTCTTTAATATGATTCTTTAGGGTCTAAATTAAAAGTTTGTAATATACTTTAATTAAAAATTCTCATTAGTATTGTAAGAAAACACTAATTTTACCTGGTCAAAAACAGCTCTGTTTTCAGCACGCCGTTTCAGTGCATGTGTCTTTAAATGATAATGAGCTTTGCTCACCCCGCCCCTCTGCTCTGTGCGTACACCGTTTGAAATAATAATGCAATAACCATAACGCGTTGTTCATTATAAACGTGGGATTATGAATTATATTGAGAACGTCATACATAGAAAACATGCTGTAATGTACCCTGAGTGTAAACCTTAGCCGCATTCATCGTGAAGCGTGCAGCAAGGTTTGCAAATTTGCAAAGATTAATACAAATATTAATATAAAGGTTAATAAAACATTACACTCACTTCTTCTGGAGGTTCAGCAGGAACACGTTGGTACCGATCCGTTTTTATTCGTTTGTAAAGCTGTCTGGTGTGAAATGATTCGCTCAAACATGAATGCATGTTGATCGTGGGGAATCCCGTGAGGGAATCCCCGCGTCAATCCTTTGGGCATATCCCTTCAAAAACAAAACTCAGCCACGTCTTCAACGGTTCGGATTTAGGAACATCAAAATGATGCTGTGTTCCTTATTACGGTGAACGTGATTTCACCAAGTACTACATGTTCCTGGATCAACATCTTTGTTGATCCTGGAACAACTTTCCAATCAACCAATCAGATTTGAGGAACAAGTTTACAGTTTATGTCAAGTTTAGGCTTAAAACCAGGGTGAGGTGCTTCAACATCAGTGTTATTCACCTGTCATTTCCCTCAGATTTTAGGGAAAAGTTTGGGTAGGGTTAGGTTTAGGGGTAGGGATAGGGTTAGGACTAAATTTTGGGGCAGGAATGTTAATCCAGGATCAACAAAATATGTTGATCCAGGAACATGTCTTACTTGGCAAAATCATGGTGACCTCCTTATTACACCGAAGAACAGAACACCACAATCGCAGACGCCATTCTGCTCATAGACAGTGCTCCAGTGAGGGTATCAACAATGACGTGCGGACTATGATGACAGACAGCTCGCTCACGAGCGAGGGCGGGTCTGTGTTGAAACGCTACTGTCAATCACCAATCGTGGGAGGGGCGTCGATTTTGTGACGTCACAAAATCGAACGGCTTGATTTCAGAGAGGGTCAAACATATAAGGAGATTTAAAAAAAAAACACTGGATAGATTTTTATCATTTTATGATGGTTGTGTACAGGCACTGCCAACACACATTTCAGTACAATCAACTTGTAAAAGTGCATGTACCATTATATGACCCCTTTAAATATACAGACAGTAGAATGGAACAACATGCTGTATAGAAACTTAGTTGTAACAAATAATGAAGAAGAAGAGGCCGTAAAAGCCTTTCTTGTAGTATGAGGTTACACACAGGTGTGCGGGAGTGGCAGGGTTAAAGCCTTTCTCCTAGATCAACAGTTACCTTTCCTTCTTATAGGCCTACCCTGAGCAAAGCATTGTTAAACATGAGTGGAATACCAACACCAAACCGACCGACAGGAAACCAAAAGATGAGGCAAATGGGTAGTGATCAAGAGGGGGAGAAGAACATTAACATATTCTCCTCAATGTATGTTAGTACCTAGATTGTACATTAGGATACTTTAATATCTCTATAAAGTTCACCACCATTAATTTCAGTTTATAAGCTGTCAGATGAGACCAAACATGGCATAGTTACATATTAGAACACACTAATAAATAAACAATATGGAGTTGAAAGCATATGTCCTGTGAAGCAAATGGTACAGACGTGTCATTGAGGTGCAAACGACTGTCTCTCCCGACAGAACCATCCTGTGCCTGGAGTGCCCCAACAGTCCTCGATCAGCATATTGATGAAATCCCTGCACTAGATAGGCATTAGCATACTATGATGATGAAGGCCATTGTGCAACATTTAATTCACATGTATACTTTTAAAAGGCTTTTTGAAGTACTAGGGCAGTAAAGAGTTCTGCCCATATTTGCTCAGCCGTACACTATCAATGAAGTCCTGCAGAGAGACCTCGTCATCATCGATCTCATCCTTCATCTCCATCTGAAACACACACACACACACACACACACACACCCCTAAACCTACCCATCACAGAAAACTTTCTGCATTTTTACATTTTCAAAAAAATATAATTTAGTATGTTTATTAACCCATTTCCCTCACCGCTGGCTGGTCCCCACAATGGAGGTGATCTCAGGTTTTACCATCCTTGTGGGGACATTTGGTTCCCACAATGTAATATAAACCAAAACACACACACACACACACACACAGGTGACTGAGCTGGACAGATGAGGAGAGTTTGAGAAGATCTGACTGAACGTTCACACACACACCAGTAGTTTAGGATCACGGCTTTCATCCACCGGAGGAAGACCAGACAAAATCTCCAGCAACACCTAAACAATAAACGCAGAAATATAATTCATGTTCCTGTTAATCGTGAATCAGAATAACTTCCACTCCCTCATGAAAATAAAATAAAATAAAATAAGTTCTTTGGGGAACCAAAAATTGTTCTTCTGTTTCCAAAGTTTCCTTTATTTTTAAGAGTGTGTTTTAAAAGCTCCTGCAGTTTCAAACTGGCTGAACCTTCTTCTGTTCTGTTTCGTTCCTCCTGTAATTTGTGCTCATTAAAGTCTCTCAATGAGATGCTCCGAGCGACTACAAACACCAAAACTATTGGTGGAATGAAGCGGTTCCCCCTCTAACCCGGTTAGTGTTGAAGAGGAAGAGTGAAGCACGTCTGAATGATGCATGTGTGCTGATAAACTATCAGTATATGAAATACACATTTCTGTCTTAAAGCACCATGAAAGTAAATGGACAACTCTTGCTTTTGCAGTGTTTATCTGTGCATTTCATTATTGTGTTAAATTCCTGTTCCTGGTAATCTTGAATCAGAATAACACCGCGGTTACGACTGTTACCTCGGTTCCCCGAAGAGGGAACGAGACGCTGCGTCGATTGACGCCAAGGGAGCGCTTTGCGTGATGACGTCTTGAAGCACATGTAAAATCAGTCCAATGGTGTGGCGGGTGACGTCAGGAACCAGGAATCTACAAAGCCTGCCCAAAACAGAGCAGCGCTAGCTTCGTAGAAGTCTGAAGTAGTCGCTGACAGGCACGTAGGAGATATAAAGGAGGAGGACAGAAGGACTGTAGCGTAATAGATCTAGCCACATTAGTGGGGACCTTTGGATTATAGCCTGGTCTAGGATGAAGGAATGCTTTAACCAGGATGGATGGATAGATAGAATGATGGATAGAGCAATGGACGGACAGAATGTTGGATGGAAGGATAGATGGATGGATGGACAGATGGATAGAACAATGGATGGATGGGTAGAGTGATAGATAGACAGACAGATAAAAATGAAAAAACATAAATTATTAAATTATCTCAAATTAAAATAATAACTAATATATATATATATATATATATATATATATATATATATATATATATGTATAAACATGAAATCACTTTAATTTCATTTTAGATTTTGTAATATCATTTGCCAATACATACAGTACCAGTCAAAAGTTTGGAAACGTTACTATTTTTAATGTTTTTGAAAGAAGTCTCTTATGCTCATCAAGCCTGCAGTTAAAAAAACACAAAAAAAACAGTAATATTATGAAATATTATTACAATTTAAAATAATGGTTCTCTTTTTTAATATACTTTAAAATGTAATTTATTTTTGTGATGCAAAGCTGAATTTTCATCAGCAAGTACTCCAGTCTTTGGTGTCTTATGATCCTTCAGAAATCATTCTAATATGCTGATTTATGATCAATGTTGGAAACAGTTGTGCTGCTTAATATTTTTTTTATAACCTGAGATACTTTTTTCAGGATTATTTGATGAATAAAAAGTTAAAAAGAACTGTATTTATTTAGAATAGAAATCTTTTGTAACAATATACACTACCGTTCAAAAGTTTGGGAACAATAACAATTTTTTTTAAAAGAAATTAGTACTTTAATTCAACAAGGATGCGTTAAATTGATAAAAGGTGATGGTAACGATTTATATTGTTAGAAATGTTTTTATTTTGAATAAATGCTGTTTTTATGAATAAATGCTGTTAACGTTTTACTCATCAATGAATCCTGAAAAAAGTATTCCAAAAAAATATATAACCCTAACCCTAACCCTAACCCTAACTGTTTCCATCATTGATAATAACTGAGTATCAAATCATCATATTAGAATGATTTCTGAAGGATCATAAGACACCAAAGACTGGAGTACTTGCTGATGAAAATTCAGCTTTGCATCACAAAAATAAATTACATTTTAAAATATATTAAAAAAAGAGAACGATTATTTTAAATTGTAATAATATTTCATAATATTACTGTTTTTTTTTTTTTTTAACTGCAGGCTTGATGAGCATAAGAGACTTCTTTCAAAAACATTAAAAATAGTAATGTTTCCAAACTTTTGACTGGTACTGTAGGTCAATACCAACACGAGGAGTTTCTCTTTAAAGGTCTGCTAGTGTGTGTGTGATGATGATGATGATGATGGTGTACCGGATGTGCAGCTGTGAGTATCTGGGTTCTCCGGAGGTTCCACTGATGTGCATCATGACGCTCCTCCAGGTCTCCTGCGGGTCCAGCTGGTCAGATAAAGCCCTCAGTGTGGAGAACCGGAGCTTCCGAACCGGCATGTCACACATGCCGAACCGAACCATGTTAATATGGCAGGCGATCAGGGTCAAAAGTCTTTAAACGAAACGTGTGATTTTTGACCGCGTCAACACCATAGACTGTGGTCAACACGCACTGTTTGTCCGTGTTAACGCGACAACACGCACAGCAGCCAATGAAATTGTTGTATTTGAGACAACATTTGCATGTGACTTGATGGTATGTTGGTATATTTGTATACAAACATCAGACATCATGTTTATTCATGAACGATGTCGTAATGGTATACTGGTATGAACGTATGCAAACAACAGACGTTATATTTGTTCATGAGGGATAATGCATTGGTACGTTGTGAGTGATGTCAGTCTTATGTCATGATTTGTTGACTTTTTATGTTGTTCGTTTAACGTTCTTTCTCAAGGTTAGAAAAGTCACCATCTTAAACGATGGCTCTTAAGGCCTATTTATACTTCTGCGTCGAAGTGCCGCCGTAGCTACGTCGTAGGCTGTGTGTAGCGCGCGTACCCTACGGCGTACCCTGACGTGCACCTCTCCAAAAATGTAACAACGCGTCAATTCTACGCGGACGCAAGCGCTGTGATTGGTCTGCCAGAACCCCTCCCTCGGGGTTTCACATGCTCCCTAGGTGCGCGTCAACGCGGACAACGACGCAGAAGTATAAATTAAAACCAACACGTTGCCTACGGCGTATAGGCTCCGGCGTAGGTCCGACGCAGAAGTATAATGAGGGCTTTAGAAAGGCTCTTTTTCAGACTGTGTACAGCTGAACCAAGAAAAGCTTAAGATTGCATGGATCTGATAAGCATGAATTGGCAGAAGAAAAAGACTGCAATTAAAAAACAAAACAAGAGAAAATTATTTTAATGCAAGCAATAAAAAACTGCACCTTTGGAATAAAAGAAAAGAAATGCACGATTAACTATTAAGGCATACTCCTGTCTTAATGTAAACCCTGTCCACCACCAACAAAGGTTGGTCATTCTTGTCCGAGTAAAAACATTTGTTTGAACAGGATAAAAATTAGTTTTTTTTTTTGTTTGTGTGTAGGCCTGTCACGATTATGAAATTTGGCTGACGATTAATTGTCTAAAAAATAATTGCGGTTATGCCGATTAATTGTCAGTTTTAGGGCTTTGACGATTAATTGTCTGTGTTAGGGCTTTGGCGATTATGCTGATTAATTGTCTGTTTTAGGGCTTTGTGCTTCATTCATTAAATAATTGTGATGAATTTAATCCTTTGTAAGTTATCATTTTGCAGTGTAAGATTACAGTTAACACCTTTAAATATTAAATAAATATATTCAATAGCTATGACAGTTTGTTTATTAAACTTAGTGACAGTATAAATCAGCAGCAAAAAGTAATTTTTGAAAACATCTGCACAGTAATTTAATAAAATCTAAACATGTTAATAAAAACAATTGTGCACAAACCATGATAATATGATACGCTTCAAAACAGAGCGGAACAAAGCGCGTATGCGCATCGCGGGTGCAGAATGATGTGCTTAATGCAACATGGAGTCACAGTGCGCAGCGCTGCACAAATGCGCATTTAAAAGTTCACGGCACAGAGCGAAGAAATGTCGAGGGCACAAATCCTAGTGTATATCAGTCCAACAGTTTATTGATCATTTGTTTCTTCACAGTTTTAAACTCCAGTTATTGTGCGTCTGATGCCAATTCATAGTCCTTGTGCTGTGTAGGCACACGGTAGCGAGCGAGTCATTTAGAAACATCAAAAAACTCCAGCAAAATAAAGTCATTTTATGCAAATCCACAGCCCTTTATCTACAGATCAAGCATTATAACGTCAATGTCACATTGGAGAAAGTTTTACCGTGTATCCTGTCGTAACCGGACGACGCGCGCTGTTTGAATGCTAAATGGAATGATTGACAGCTGCAGACGAGTTTGAATGCTGAACGGAATGATTGACAGCTGCAGACGAGTTTGTGAACTTTAATTTAACAATGTAAATATACTGCTGTCCCTCACATTAAGCTATGGAATGGCTTCAGATGACTTTGAATATATTGCTGGAAAACGTAATTAGTGCTTGTCTATTTATTTTGGTTCATGACTCCCCCTTGTGCCGTAGGCCTATAAAAGAGCACAATAATCGCGGTTGTCTGAAACAATCGCGGTTAGATCAAATAATCGCGATCAGACGGTTATTTAATTATCGCGACAGGCCTATTTGTGTGTTATAAATATCATTTATTCCGAATCAGTATTCTCATCACTGTTCAGTCAGCTTTAACGTATATAAATCGGCATATTTATGATATTTTCATCTTTATAAAGGCCATTTTTCCCTAATCGTTTTAAATATATGCTTCATCTTTCATTTAAAATTCTTACATTTGATCAATAAATTTAAATACAATAATAAGATGCTAAAGGGCTGTTACCAATCAAATTAAACTGCATTAAATAATGTAATGAGATTATTTAAAATATTTTTTGAATATACAAATAAGAAATATTATTTGTACATAGAAATAATATTTATAAACGGCTGATTTATTCAGGGATGAGGCAGTTGTAAATTAATAGGAATTCATTGAATCTTTGACTCAACTGATTCGTTCAAAACACTGAATCATTCTGTAATGAAACGCAGTTGAGTTTTCCTTTGAGATGCGCTGTGGAACTATTTTCGCTGCTGAAATAGAAAAAATGCCAATATTGTGTCTAACATTCAACTGACTTAGTATTAATTGCTTGTTTATTGAACTGTAACTGTATCATATGTTATAAATATAAAAACACATTTTGAATGTTCCATTTGTTTCCAAATTAGGAAATGTTCCATTTGTTCCCCCGTAGAACCTTGTTATCATCAGTAGCCTACATTATATATTATATTAGGCTATTGTATTCACTATCAGTCGCCACTTACACTAAATGAATGCAAAATAGTAATTTTTTGTTATTGACGTTTTAATCAGGCTATTTGTCCGGTCGGGCAAGTAAAATTCTCTTTCACTTGCCCCTTCAAAAAATCCACTTGGCCCGGACAAGTGTAAATGTCGAGCCTGTAATATTACATATTTTAAATATAATGTACTAATTTCATTATAGCACTCATCAGCCTGCAGCATCCAAGACGATGTTTACTGTAAACAACACAGAGATAGAACAGCACAAACAAACTCATAGTCATAGCAGAACTCATGTCTCCATTCATATTTTTTTTCCATTTATGTTGATTTATGAAAAGTGAACAGCACGATATAGGATGCGCAATATTTTGAGAGACATGGAGTGGGTCAGACATGATTTTGACCACTTCATTAAGTTTTGTTTTGTAGAAAGCCTTTCTTTAAAGTGAATTTCGTTTTGTATAAATTGTATCTTAATTTTAATACATTTTTCATCAACCAATTTAATAAATAAGAAGCAAATATAACAGACAATATAATCATGGAGGCGCCCGCGCGGTCACTTGCATTGCACGTTAACTGGAGCGCATCTCATCCTAACGAAACTCAGTGTATGCCTCACACAGACATCAAATAGAGAAATACATCAAATACACAAAGCTTGAAATGTCTTTAAATGAAATAATTCAAAACGAAAAGAAAAAGGCTACTCTCTGATTATGTAATCCATTATGTGCATTTCTCTCTATAGGCGCGTTCACTACGAATATGGCGATCGTCAACTTCATATTTGCAGCTGACACTGTCAGAAAACACTAGTTTATTAATAAAAATCAATGCACTCGTCACCGGATTTACAAATGCAGATCTTGCTTGTTGCACGCACACGCACACGCACACACACACACACGCACACACACACACACACACACACACACACACATATATACACTCACCTAAAGGATTATTAGGAACACCTGTTCAATTTCTCATTAATGCAATTATCTAATCAACCAATCACATGGCAGTTGCTTCAATGCATTTAGGGGTGTGGTCCTGGTCAAGACAATCTCCTGAACTCCAAACTGAATGTCAGAATGGGAAAGAAAGGTGATTTAACCCTTTCACACGTACGATCACACCGGTGTGATCAGTCTAGGCTGGTCCCTGGAGCGTACGATCACACCGGTGTGATTAGAACGGTCAGCGCATCACGTGATCAACTGCTAAATTCAAATGTGCTTTCGCGCGTTGGCTGGCGCTGAGCCAGAGACAGACGCACTCAGAGCTGTCATATATCACAACTTTTCAGTGTTTTCAACCACATAATGTTTATTTTAGGTTTCAGACATATAAGTACTAAAAAAAAATACATTTAGAGTTTGTAAAATACACACTGATGTCAAAGGAAGAGGCAATAATAATCCTTTCCATTATAATTTTTATTCATATCAGATACACATTGTGTAAGTAGCTTTAAAGTTTACTCTATTCTTCTCCCAGTTCACCAGCCACTTACTTTTATGTATTTCGGGAGAAGTGGATGAATTCACGTGTTGTAAACAATCCAACTGATCCGATTCTCTGAACTGCGTCTGCGGCACAAACTAAGATGGCGGCGCCCATCGCGCATACAGCTCAACTAACGCGATCGTTATAAAGGTGTTTAAACAACAAAACACTTCCACTTGCATATATTTGACAATCGGAATATCAGATATTTCATGCCATATCTAACAAATTTGTGAATATTTTGAATAAAAAAGGAAAAATGACATAAAAGCAGATCATCATTCATTCAGCTCTGTTGTTGCTGCGGTGTGTCACGTGACAAGCAATGACGCGTCACCATGGACACCATAAAGTGACACATTCTAAATAACGGTCGCCTTGAAAAACTCACGCTGGGGGGTCAGCCAGAATATTTTAAACTTACGTGTGAAAGGGTTAAGCAATTTTGAGCGTGGCATGGTTGTTGGTGCCAGACGGGCCGGTCTGAGTATTTCACAATCTGCTCAGTTACTGGGATTTTCACGCTAAACCCTAGAAATGGTTGTGCGTGAAAATCCCAGTAACTGAGCAGATTGTAAAATACTCAGATGCGGCAGTATGCGGCAGTCCAGTATGCGGCAGTCCTGTGGGCGAAACCAGTATGCGGCAGTATGTGGCAGTCCTGTGGGCGAAACCAGTATGCGGCAGTATGTGGCAGTCCTGTGGGCGAAAATGCCTTGTTGATGCTAGAGGTCAGAGGAGAATGGGCCGACTGATTCAAGCTGATAGAAGAGCAACTTTGACTGAAATAACCACTCGTTACAACCGAGGTATGCAGCAAAGCATTTGTGAAGCCACAACACGCACAACCTTGAGGCGGATGGGCTACAACAGCAGAAGACCCCACCGGGTACCACTCATCTCCACTACAAAGAGGAAAAAGAGGCTACAATTTGCACGAGCTCACCAAAATTGGACAGTTGAAGACTGGAAAAATGTTGCCTGATCTGATGAGTCTCGATTTCTGTTGAGACATTCAGATGGTAGAGTCAGAATTTGGCGTAAACAGAATGAGAACATGGATCCATCATGCCTTGTTACCACTGTGCAGGCTGGTGGTGGTGGTGTAATGGTGTGGGGGATGTTTTCTTGGCACACTTTAGGCCCCTTAGTGCCAATTGGGCATCGTTTAAATGCCACAGCCTACCTGAGCATTGTTTCTGACCATGTCCATCCCTTTATGACCACCATGTACCCATCCTCTGATGGCTACTTCCAGCAGGATAATGCACCATGTCACAAAGCTCGAATCATTTCAAATTGGTTTCTTGAACATGACAATGAGTTCACTGTACTAAAATGGCCCCCACAGTCACCAGATCTCAACCCAATAGAGCATCTTTGGGATGTGGTGGAACGGGAGCTTCGTGCCCTGGATGTGCATCCCACAAATCTCCATCAACTGCAAGATGCTATCCTATCAATATGGGCCAACATTTCTAAAGAATGCTTTCAGCACCTTGTTGAATCAATGCCACGTAGAATTAAGGCAGTTCTGAAGGCGAAAGGGGGTCAAACACAGTATTAGTATGGTGTTCCTAATAATCCTTTAGGTGAGTGTATATATATATACTGTATATATATATATAATTGCACAGCTCCCCCTGTCAATGATCTAGTACCCCTCAACACATGCGTTAAAAATTCTCTGGCGCCGTCCCTGTCTCCATTTGTGTTTAAAATAGTTACAGTTTATAGACTTTAAAAACATTTATCCCCACTTGTGATTCACAAAATGACAATGAAGTTTAAGAAGTTTGTTTCCATCCAGTTGGCTTTTGGCTTTTACCGATAAAACAGACACTTTACTCTTGTTCTGAGGACATAGTTTAACATGCTGTCTTATTTGACTTTTATTTTAATTTGTTTACACAACAGCTCTGGAAAAATATGATAATAAAAGGTTTTGGGTTGAACACCAAATTACAAAAACATTATTATGTTAAAGTGAATAAAGTTCTCTCTCTGTGTGTGTGTGTGTGTGTGTGTTCAGTTATAAATATAGCATATGCTGTGTAAGTTATATACTTTTGAAAATGATAGGCCAATAACTTAAACATTTAATAACCAATATAAATAAATTATAATGTATAATATGGAATATAGCATTTACTTAATTTACAATGTAACATTTATTAATTTACTCTAGCAGTTAATATCAGTAAAACAAGGCCACAATAAGCTATTGGATTAAAATGTAGGTAGATCTAAAAGTAAGTCTGCTTTAAAAAAATATTACAAGTTCGAACATGGCCATAATGTGCGTGTTGAGAAACACGTTCAAATTGGTCGTCTTAACATGGTAAAACTGTGCGTCTTTACGCGTACTAAAAGTAACGCGACAACAACTGACGCCTTAACACGACCAGAATGTGCATGTCTACACATACAAAAGAAACACGTAAAAATTTGCTGCTTGAAAAAACAATGCATGTTGACGCGGTCAAAATTCACGCATTTCGTTTAAAGACTTCGTTTAGTTCGCCTTCCATATGTTTACTCTTCATAAACGCGCAGAATCTCTCCTGAAGGGTTCACTCACATTCAGGGCGTTTCTTCTTGTGTTTTTCGAGATTGAGTAACTTCCTTGATCTTTTGTCGTTTTCTCATCCGCTTTAAACTGAAACTAAATGAGATTGCATTAAAGGTTTAAACAGGGATCTGCACGCTTCACCTGGTAGGCCTATAAAAGTGAGTTTTATACATTAAAAAGCAAGTTTTTACCATTTTTATTATTTATTATGTTTATTATAGAATGAACTATGAGACAAACTTGCAGAAAAAAACAAAACAATTCTGCAGAGAAACACACAGCTCTTCATGAGAACACGGAAGTGAAAGGAAGTTCAGTGCTTTTGATGATCGAGGTGCCATTTCAGAGGAGGACAAAGAAACATCTGCAAATACTGTCATAATTCAAGGTAAGTGTTTTTTTGTTTGTTTGTTTTTTAATGCCCCAAGAACAAGAGGTATTACATATTCACAGGGCCGTAGCTAGAGGATTCGGGGCCCCCTGAAAAAATATTGATGTGGGCCCCCTCCACCAATATCATATACTGTAAATAGATGAGCATGGAGGCCCAAATATAACAGAAGATGGTGATGTTGTTGTAAAACCTTTATTTTAAAAGTTAAATGTTTATATAAAAATTACAACTAATAAAAACTAACAAAAAGCAAGAAATTGTTGAATAATAATAAAACCAATTTTAAAAAAGTAACAGCAAAATAATGTGTTTTTTCCCCCATCAGTCTGTTATAATTCATAAATCAAAAAGTAAACAATTAGAAATGGACAAGAATGCAGTCAAATTTAAGAAATAAAATCATTTATTGTCTTATTTTTTAATAAAGATAATATGGAACTGGTAATATATTATTAAATAAAGCTAATAAATGTATTCATCCAAGTGCAGTGTGTTGTATTCGTGTTTTCTTGATGTAATAAATACTTCATCAGCCAGCAGGTCAGGTGCATAATGCAATGCGTCGTGACTCGTGTAAATTTTTTAACTCTATGTACATTAGTGTAAAAAGAGGAATTTTGACCATGTAATTATTCGGTCGATTGTGGTGCGCAGCGATAAAGAAAAGTGACAGTACCCGGCCGGCAGGCTTTAGTCGACGGTAGTTTTCTTATTCCAAGCGAAATAACAATGCAACCTGTCTTTAAGTCTGGGATACAACAACTCTCCTGGCCTCCCTCTCCTTCTTTTCATGGCGTTTCTGGTACCATGATTTATGTTTTCTTTTCCCCGAAATTTTCAGTCAGTCAGTCTCTGCTCTTCCACCAAGTTCATCGTTAACTTCAGGCACTGCCGCCTCAACTCTGATTGGTTCTGTTCACGAGCTGGGGTGGGACTTACAATTTTATTGGGTCCATCTGATTTTTGTCACTGACTGAATAATTAATAAATACTTTAGATCGGACTAAACCATTTTTAGGGAGGTAAGAGAAGCAGATATTTGGAAAACATATTTAACCAAATTGCATGTTTTTCTGGTTTTCATTTAAATCTCAGGCATGCAACTAATATAAATATTATAATTATTTATACAACAGGGGCCTATATAGTATAACTGCTGGATTTTGTGGGGCCCCCTGGGCACCTATAATTGTCACCACCTTTCACCCCACTAGCGACGGCCCTGCATATTCACAATATCATATTAACATTAGCTGCCAGGAAATGAAAAAAAAAAATGTTTTACATAAAATCCAGTGCTTTCAAAGCATTACATGTTTTCATTGCTTTTTTGTTTTTAGCTTGTTCCAAAAGATGTACATATCATGTAAAATAATTTATAAAATTTGGAAAATTTGGTTTACCTTGAGCCCACTTCTTTTTATGTATATGGTATTTTCTTAATAAAATAAATAACTGTATAATGTTGTTTTTTACATTCCAAATTGTCATTCTGAGTATGAAAAAGCACATCAAAAACACAAATTTCCATCATACACTTCAGTTTTCTATTAAGAAAGGTTTCTAAATCTTTCCAAAATAATCTTGAGTAAATACAGTGAAAAAACAGGTGCAAAATTGTTTCTTTTTCAAGTGCACAAAATTCACAAGTAAATGAAATATTAAGCTTAAATCTTTCCAAAACATGCTTAGCAAGATAAATTCTGTGAAGTATTTTGTAAGACACTTCCTTAATTTTGTTATTGACACACAACTTATTTGGCAATTTCCATGCTTTAACCCAAGAGATATCACCAAATAAAGAACACCAAAAGAATCTTGCTGCAGGAAAAGACACAGAACTGAGAGCATTCCTTATAATCTTATTGCTACATTTTTGTTTTAAAACATCAACATTATCAATGAAAATTTTATCACAAAGATTGTCCATGTTGATTTCCACTGAATCAGCGTTTTTTAAGAGGAACATCACACTCTTTGGAATTTACATTTACATTTACGCATTTGGCAGACGCTTTAATCCAAAGCTACTTACATTACATTCAAGGTACACAATTTACATTTTGTCAGTTTTTGCTTTCCCTGGGAATCGAACCCATGACCTTGGCGTCGCTAGCGCCAACACTCTACTGTTTGAGCTACAGGAAAGCAGGAATTGCGTTAAGAACAATAGCAATCTCTCTTTGATTAACTGGTCATTTAAATTTTTGTAGAAATTCAGTATATGAAAACAAATATTGTCTTACTAATATAATCCCTTCATTGAACCAAGTATGATAGAATAGTGATTTGTTTTTTAAATAGTATGTCTTTGTTATTCCATATGAAATAGTTGTGTGGTGAAAAATTGTGCTTATATACCAATTTCCATGCTAGCAGGGCTTGTCTGTGAAAACTGGCCAATTTTACAGGAATTTTGTCAGCAGAAAAATTACATTTCAATAAAAAATCTATGCCTCCAAGAGTATTAAATATGTAATTAGGAAATACATTCCAAAGACTTTCTCTATTCTTCAAAAATTCTATCAACCATTTAATTTTGAAAGTGTCATTAAGTGTACTATGATCTAAGAGCTCAAGTCCCCCTTGCTCTTTGGTGTTATATATTACCTTCTTTTTTAAATAATGCGGCTTTTTTCTCCATATGAAGTCATAAAGTACACTGTAAAAAATTTCTAACCTCTCCAAGTCAAAATTTTCTAGTGACTGGTCACATCTAAATTTTTAAATTGGCCCAAGTGCAATTCTTGTTGCAATAGTCTGTTAACATTGGCTCAATGAGAAATAATACGTCAGACTAATTGAAATATTTAGATGTTATCAGTGACTAGAAATTTTTGACTTGGGGATGTAATTTTTTTTTACAGTGTATCTTATCTAATTCCTTAATCACCTTAGGAGGCACATCTAATGATAAAGATGTATATACTGATCTAGAAATACCTTCCGCCTTTGACAATAATACCCTCCCATTTATTGATATATCTCTCCTTAACTACTAATTAAATTAATTTTTTGTTCTCTCAATAATTGGTTCAAAATTTAACTGACTCCTCTGTTTTTCATTTTTTACAAATTACTACACCTAGATATGTTAATTAAGTCAGATATGAACAATCTTTAAGGGGAAACAATACAGATTTTTCACAATTCATTTTAAGGCCGGCAGTGAATTTTTTGTTTTTCAAAAAATTGCAGTGTCATCAGCAAACTGACTAAGTTTAAATTCTAAACCTAAAGCTGTGACACCACTATACTGATTTCTTTTTACATGCATTTCCAAAACCTGGGTGACTGACAGAAATAAAGAAGGAGAGAGGGGGCATCCGTGCCTAATGCCACGATGAATATCAAACCTTTGTGAAGTATCATAAGCAAGTTTGACGGAACTATTACATCCATTGTACAATGTTTTAACTGCTTTCAAAAATACATCTCCAAACCCTAACAATTTAATAACTTTGAAAATAAAATCATTATTCACCGTATCAAATGCTTTATAAAAATAAATAAATAAAATAAAACTATCATCATCCATTAATTGATTATAATCTATCATATCTAAAACTAGTCTAATATTATTCCTAATATGACAACCTTGCATAAAACCAGACTGTTCCATATCAATTATTTTATCTAAACCTCGTTTCATTCTGCAGGCAATTCACCTTTTCTATAGCTTCTATAAATACTAATAATAAAAAGGGGGAAAGTTCTTTAGAAGATGTCTTGTAAATCTCTCCTGTTAGCCCATCATTACCTGGAGATTTGTTATTTTTTTAGCAAGTTAATGCACTCTCTCAGCTCCTCAATATCTATTTCTTTATCAGACACATTTTGGAAGTTCTGATCTATTTTTTTGGTATCACTCATAAAACTTTTTTTTTTTTAAATCAATGTTGGACATTTGCACAAAGAAAGAGACATAAAGTGTCAAAAGTAGCCAATTAGTAAAAAAGAAACCACAAGAGTAGGTAAATAGCCTAAACTTTAAACTTTAACATAATGGGATTCCCACAAACAATCTTCAAAAAATACTTCTCCGCTGAAGTATGCGCTTTTGCCCTCCTTCCTCTCCCTCTCCACAGCCGGCCAAAGATGATTCCGTGCTTCAATGTCAAAAGCCGTCAAGTCCTCTTTAAACCGCAGCCCCCTGGTGGTCAGATACTCGTTAATTTTTGAATTTTTCCAGATTAAATCTCTGGCTGTGTGAGAAATGAATCTCATGATCACCGGTCTTGGTTGAACTCCTCTGCCATCATCCGAGGTTTTAGATCTGCCAAGACGATGTGCCACATCCAGAGCATCCGCTACCATACGCCTGTCCGCTGTGTCAGCGGACACTTGTTTGCATATTTCCACAGCTCTCGTTTTCACGTTTTCATTGGATTGCTCGGACAGTCCGTATAAACGCAGACACCATCTGCGGCTGTAACGTTCCTGGTCATGAATTTTCGTATTCATTTCCTTGACTTTTTTCCTAGGAGAGCATTTGCATTTTTTAGGATTTTGTTTTCTTTCTGCAGCTCCATTACATCATCATGATCTGACGTAAGAGATTTGCCCAAAGCTTCAATGTTGGAAGAATTCTCCTTCATCATCCTTTCAATCTGGTCGGATCTCTCGTTAATCTTCTCAGAGAGAATTCGGATGATATTCTCCTGCACTTCACTTAAAGAGAGTTCACTTAAAGAGAGTTCACCACCACATTTTTATGCCTTTTGGAAGGTTGATTTTTGCTTGGTGTGTTTCGACACGAATCACAACTTCCTCCGTTTTTTACCTTACAGGCATACGAGTGGGTATCGCTGAAGTTTCTCTTCATTTTTACTGTCTCAACCTCCATCTCTGCACCAAGATTAGCATTCTGAAAAATGCAGTATAAATCAAGATGTAACATTTATTAGTCAGGTAAAATGTATCATGCCAATTACACAAATGATTAAAAGCCAATTCAGAAATAATAAATACATGACATCAATTACTCAAAGATGACTCTAAAAGTAAGCAATGCATTCCTGACGGAGAGACACAGTGGTGTGTGAGTGTTTTCCAACAGGAAAAACTGAAACTGAAAACTGAAACAGCACTGTATAGGGTATAGGGGGATGATCCTGGTAAAGGGTCCCAAAGACTGCTCTGTCACCTAGCCTTAAATACCCAGAACAAAAGGGTTGTACCAATATTTTTGGGTCAATTCATGTACCGCAGGGGGTAGCACCTGGTTTCGGGAGATATCTTGAAGAGACATCACCCAGAGAGGAAGTTCTCAATCTTTCTCATTAAACCAATGACTGCAATGAAATTAAGACCATTTTACCAATCGCACTGAGGCACTTAAAATGATACCAAACATGAAAAGGAAAAACAATAGATTCACATGATACATCATATGTGATATATAGACATTCTTAGTGAACTTTTGGTGACTTAACTCGCGAGAAGAGGAAGGGAGGAGGGAGAGGGGGATGCAGAGATAAGGAAGGAGAAACCTTTGGACAGGCGATGTCCTGTGCTCTGTCTTTGCTATCTTCTGTCCAGGGTGCGTTTTATGGCTTTATTGCAGGGGGAGTTTTGTCTTAGCAGGAAAATCTGTTCTTACAAGGTAAATACAAGAATTCAGCCATGAAACAAAGAGAAGATAGTAGTGATGTGGCCTGTTCAAGATGTGCACGTGTACATGACCGTGAGGCTTGTCCCGCCCGAGGGAAACGATGCCGCAAATGTAATAAAACAGGCCATTTCGAGATCGCTTGTAGAACAAAGACTGTAAAAGAAGTGACCAGTGACAGACTCGAAGTCGAATCAAACAACATGTGGTTTCTGCGTTCTGTTTCTAATAGTGCTAATGAGGATGAGTGGCATGTGAACCTTCCAATGAATGACACTACAGTAAAGTTCAAGATAGATACTGGTGCTGATATCACAGTTATGTCAGAGAAAACATTTCTGAACCTACCTAGTCGCCCACAACTTACTAAAACACTGGGAGACATCAGGAGTCCGGGTGGCAAACTGGACTGCATTGGCAGATTCTTAGCCTGTACAGAAGAAAAGGGACAAAAAGTCAGTTTCTGGACATATGTCGTTAAAGATCCATATATTAATAATCTCCTTTGCCGAAAAACTGCCTGTGAAATGAAACTGGTGAGCAGGGTTGACTTCATTGATACTGAGGATGAAGTTTTTGGAGACTTTGGACTTTTAAATTGTGAACCAATCAAAATTGAGCTCACAAACCATACAGTCTTTCTACGCCTCGTCGAGTTCCCTTTCCGTTACTGCCAGAAGTGGAAGAGGAGCTGCAGTGAATGCTCAGGTCAGGGATCATAACAGAAGTCACGGAAGCAACAGACTGGTGTGCTCCAATGGTGCCGGTGGTGAAGAAGAACGGTAAACTGAGGATTTGCGTTGACCTTAAGAAATTAAACGAAGCAGTAAAGCGTGAGAGATTTATTCTGCCCACCCTTGAGGACATCGCACCACAACTGTCCAGCAACAGGTATTAGGGATGATTAATTACCTGGGCAAATTCGTCCCTGCTCTTTCGTCAATTCTTCATCCGATGACTGAGCTACTGAAAAGTGACACAGAATGGGTCTGGGGTGAGGCTCAGACACAGGCGTTCAATAAAGTCAAAAGCTTGTTGACTACAGCACCAGCACTAGCATTCTATGATGCCAACAGAACCACAGTGGTCAGTGCGGACGCAAGCAGCCTTGGCCTCGGAGCTGCCCTCCTGCAGGAGCATGAGAACGGACTACGTCCCATCGCTTTCTGTTCAAGGACATTAACAGAGACGGAGCGCCGCTACTCACAAATCGAGAAGGAGAGCCTGGCTGGAGTGTGGGCATGTGAGCGGTTCTCGCGATACCTACAAGTTATGGACAGATTTGAACTTCAGACTGACCATAAGCCTCTTGTGCCCTTGATAAACACATTTGATATTGACAAAGCTCCCATAAGATGTTAACGACTACTAATGCGCCTGATGAGATTTAATGTCAAAGCAGTGCATGTGCCAGGCAAACAGCTCGTAGTGGCCGACACTCTGTCACGAAACCCGTTGACACATCAGGGCGAGTCTGACACAGAGGATGACGTCAAGGCGTTTGTGCAGGCAGTGTCTACTATGCCTATGAGTGAAGACAGGTTAAGTGCCATAAGGAAAGCCACGCAAGATGATTCAGATCTTCAGTCAGTTTGTAAGTACATTCACCAAGGCCCAGTCAGATGTCTCAGCTGTCACACTCACTCCACGAGTTTCACACTGTCAGAGCTCATCTCTCTGAAGCTGGTGGGCTTTTGTTGTATAAGGACAGAATAGTGATTCCAGGTTCACCGAGACATGAGGTGTTGTGTCAGCTACACACAGGCCATCAAGCTCTCACTACATGCAGGGAAAGAGCTAACATGTCGATATGATGGCCTGGTATTGGCAAGAACATCACAAAAACAGTCGAGACGTGTGAGTTTTGTCAAGTCAACAAGCCCACACAAAAGAGAGAGCCTCTGATGGTTACATCCCTTCCCAGCGGTCCATGGCCAAAGATTGCGGCTGACATCTGTGAACTAAATGGCAAGAAATACCTAATAGTCGTGGACTATTATTCTCGTGATATTGAGATTGCTCAACTACAAGCCATCACAAGCCAGCAGATAATCACATAAAAACATGTTTGTTCGATAGGGGATCCCATATTGTCGCGTTCACTACGTCACGGGTGTTCAACAGAAATGTAACGCAGGTTAATAAGTGGGAGGTTCACTTACCTGATTCAAGTACGGGCCAGTCAAGAGTTGAAACGTGGACCAGTAAAACCCCAAAACAGTGTGTTAAAATCTAGTAATGAATGAGCATGGGTTATAAGCGGGAGCGAGTACTAGGTTTGGCATGTTGTCTCGTCAGGAGAGATGCGCCACCGGTAAGCTGCTATTTTTATCCATTGAGCTGCGGTTTAAGTTTGTTTGTCTGTTTACCCTGCCGCTGTGCTGCCGCTGTGTATGTGCGCGGTTTGTATGCTTGATAACTGTTATTTTGGTCACGCTGATAAAACCTTGTTTGCAGTCTGATGTTTAACGTTGTCGGCTCAATTCCAGTAAATGTTTGAAATTGGAGCGTTTCACTGTCACACGAGTTACTTCCTGTTTGCGGTGCTGGATGGGTAATGTAGTTAATCACTTTACATTGGTAATGGATTGCTATGCTCAGCGTTGCTATTTAAAACTACACTCACTGTCTTTCACTTTAGGCCAACATACTGAGAACACTTTTGTGGTTTTGGGCTATTGGTTTAATGTGTAACATTGACATTCATGTACATTTGGTGTGTGTGAAATTGTTGCATTCCTGTGTTTAGATGCATGTGCTTTGTTTAGTCATTCAGTTTAAACACTAAGTATATTATAATATTTATAATACTAAATACTGACTATATTTGGAATTTATATTTTTATTTATATTTATATATTATTCGGATTTTATGGTATATTATGTATGTGACTATTAATATTGTTGTTTACACCATAGTTTTCTATTTCTACAGGTTTATAACCTGTTATTTGTGGACTAATCAACTGTGTATGGAAAATTAATCACAGTAAATAAAAAACCACAAAGAGTCATAACAACGTGTCCCCAGCAAACACATTTACGTTGTGGCAACGTCTCTGGCACGTTGCATTTCTGCTATGGCAACGTCGCTGTCTACGTGCTCGCAACATTGTAACAACGTAGAATTGTAAGACGTGACAGGGCTGTAGCAACGTTGTTGCGCGACATTCAGCAACTGAGAGACGACGTTCTGACAATATTTTTATATGGTGTATTTTGTTAGATAATTATATACTTTTTATCGTTTATTGTTTATCTATATTATTTAATGGGGCTATCAACACCTGCAAGTGTAGCCTACACTTTAAAGAGTAAAAATGACAGAAGGTTTCGTTAATTCAACTTTATTAAAATTGCATATAATCAAATTGCACTTCCAAAAGTCATACATTTGTGAAAAAAGAAAAAAAGAAAGAAATAAACGAATACACATTTATTTTAAGTATAATAAATAAAACATGAAAATCAAAGGCAGATCAGAACATTTAATGAACAAACCCGGGTCTGTATGGCAGACCGTAGCCGAGCAGGTGTCACCGGGGAAACATCCACAAATCCAGCAAAGGAGCAAAGAAACGAATGAGACTAAATAGCGGAAAAATCAAACGAAAAACTAAACAGTGCGAGCGATGCTTCATTAATCACATTATAATTAAAGCTGTAGGTTGTGTTTGATAGCTGAGGTAGGCTAAACGCAATACTCACGTATCCTTGCTCGATGATGAATGAGAACACAATGAGCCCAACAACAGGTGGTTGGAATTTAAAAGTCTGATTTTCCCGCTTCAGGGCAGTGACGAGTACATTATGTAGTCCAGTGGTTGTCAAGACACCCTAGGCACAACCTTAAGCAATGGCCCTGAACGATGGTTTAATGTCAACATTGTGACAACGCTGTAACAACTTCACCACACAACGTAGTTATAGCAACCTTTTGGCCATGTTGTTAAAACGTTGTTAGAAGGTTGGCTACGTTGTGCCAACGTTCTGTGTTTGCTGGGTCCTCTCCTGACGCCCCGTTCGGTGGGGAGATTCTAACCGAACACATATGAAATTGTGACAGACAACGCTACTCAGTTCACAGCTACTGAGTTTGCAGAGTTTAAAACGACATACAATTTCACTCACACTGCGTCCAGCCCTCATTATTTGCAGGCGAATGGTGCAGCCGAAAGGAGTGTTGCTATTGCAAAGCGGATGCTCAGACAGCCAGATCCACAGCTAGCTCTTATGAGCTATCGTTCTACACCTATCAGTGCTACTGGACTGAGCCCAGCTCAACTTATGATCGGACGCCAGGTCAGAACAACGGCTCCGATGCTGCCAAAGAACCTGCTACCAAGTCCAATTAACTGTGAACAATTCAGAAGGAAGGATGAACAAACCAAGCAGGCTTACCAGTACTTCTACAACCGACACTACTCAGCACGTAGTCTACCCGACTTACATCCAGGACAAAGCGTGAAAGTCAAGTTGGATAGAGAATAAGAATGGAAAACATAGGCACCGGTCGTCGGAAAAGCTCCTAAACCCAGGTCATACATTGTACAAACAAAGGAAGGTACAATCTCTCATCTGTAAAATAACCCTTGCTGCTAGAGAAGTAAAACAGCCTGCAAAGTTTCAGGATTATGTGTTGGGCTAGGTGATAATGACTGCCATGCTGATGTAAGAAGTTTCCTTGCATACTAATTCTTATTGCATACTGTAAGTAGTACAAGAGGAAAATGTGAATTAACTAGAAAAAAAAGTTTGTTGAGACAAACTTTAAGTTGGCTTGAGAAAGCCGGACCAGAGAGTTTGAAGAAGTTTAAAGAAATTAGAAGTTTGAAGTAGTTAGAAGTTTGAAGTAGTTAGAAGTTTGAAGTAGTTTGAAGTTTAAAGTAGTTTAAATTTTGATTGATAAATTAGTTAGAAAGAATAGTTAGAAAGAAAGAAAAAAGATTAGTTAGAAAGAAAAAGAAAGATTAGTTAGAAAGAAAGAAATATTAGAAAGAAAGAAAGATTAGTTAGAAAGAAAGAAAAAGATTAGGTAGAAAGAAAGAAAGAAAGAAAGAAAGAAAGAAAGAAAGAAAGAAAGAAAGAAAAAGGTTAGGTAGAAAGAAAGAAAGAAAGAAAGAAAGAAAGAAAGAAAGAAAGAATGGTGGATTAGTTAGTTAGAAAGAAAGAAAGATGGATTAGAAAGAAAGACAGATTAGTTAGAAAGAAAGAAGGAAAGAAAGAAAGAAAGAAAGAAAGAAAGAAAGAAAGAAAGAAAAGTTAGAAAGAAAGAAAAGTTTGAAAGAAATATTAGTTAGAAAGATTAGTTAGAAAGAAAGAAAGAAAGGATTAGGTAGAAAGAAAGAAAGAAAGAAAGAAAGAAAGAAAGAAAGAAAGAAAGATGGATTAGTAAGAAAGTAAGATGGATTAGTAAGAAAGAAAGACAGATTAGCTAGAATGAAAGAATGAATGAACGGTGGATTAGTTAGTTAGAAAGAAAGCAAGCTGGATAGATTAGTTAGAAAGAAAAAAGAAAGATTAGTTAGAAAGAAAGAAAGAAAGAAAGAAAGAAAGAAAGAAAGAAAGAAAGAAAGATGGATTAGTTAGTTAGAAAGAAAGAAAGATGGATTGGTTAGAAAAAAAGAAAGATGGATTAGTTAGTTAAAAAGAAAGATAGATTAGTTAGTTAAAAAGAAAGATAGATTAGTTAGAAAGAAAGAAAGATTGATTAGTTAGAAAGAAAAAAGAAAGGATTAGTTAGTTAAAAATAAAGAAATATGGATTAGTTAGAAAGAAAGAAAGATGGATTAGTTAGAAAGAAAGAAAGATGGATTGGTTATTTAGAAAGAAAGAAAGATAGATTAGTTAGAAAGAAAGAAATATAGATTAGTTAGAATGAAAAAGAAAGATGGATTAGTTAGAAAGAAAGAAAGATGGATTAGTTAAAAAGAAAGAAAGACTAATTAGTTAGAAAGAAAGATGGATTAGATAGAAAGAAAGAAAGAAAGAAAGAAAGAAAGAAAGAAAGAAAGAAAAAAAGAAATAAAGAATGGTGGATTAGTTAGAAAGAAAGATGGATTAGTTAAAAAGAAAGAAAGATAGATTAGATACAAGGACTAATTAGTTAGAATGAAAGAAAAAGGCTGATTAGTTAGAAATAAAGATAGATTAGTAAGAGAGAAAGAAAAAAGATTGATTAGTTAGAAAGAAAGAAAGAAAGATGGAATAGTTAGAAAGAAAGAAAGATAGATTAGATACAAGGATAAATAGATAGATTAGTTAGAAAGATAGATTAGTTAGAAAGAAAGATGGATTAGATAGAAAGAAAGAAAGAAAGAAAGAAAGAAAGAAAGAAGGATTAGTTAAAAAGAAAGATATATTAGAAAGAAAGAAAGAAAGAAAGAAAGAAAGAAAGGTGGATTAGTTAGTTAGAAAGAAAGATGGATTAGTTAAAAAGAAAGAAAGAAAGAAAGAAAGAAAGAAAGAATGGTGGATTAGTTAGTTAGAAAGAAAGGTGGATTAGTTAAAAAGAAAGAAAGAAAGACTGATTAGTTAGAATGAAAGAAAAAGACTGATTAGTTAGAAAGAAAGATAGATTAGTAAGAGAGAAAGAAAAAAGATTGATTAGTTAGAAAGAAAGAAAGAAAGAAAGAAAGAAAGAAAGAAAGATGGATTAGTTAGAAAGAAAGAAAGATAGATTATATACAAGGATAAATAGATAGATTAGTTAGAAAGATAGATTAGTTAGAAAGAAAGAAAGAAAGAAAGAAAGAAAGAAAGAGAAAGAATGAAAGAAAGAAACAAAAGAAAGATAGATAGATTAGTTAGAAATAACAATTAGATAGAAAGATAGATTAATTAGAAAGAAAGTTAGAATGAAAGAAAGAAAGATATATTAGTTAGAAAGAAAGAAAGATGGATTAGTTAGAAAGAAAGAAAGAAAGATGGATTGGTTAGTTAGAAAGAAAGAAAGATAGATTAGTTAGAAAGAAAGAAAGATAGATTAGTTAGAATGAAAAAGAAAGATAGATAAGTTAGTTAGAAAGATAGATAGATTAGTTAAAAAGAAAGAAAGAAAGATAGATAAGTTAGAAAGATAGATAGATTAGTTAAAAAGAAAGAAAGATAGATAAGTTAGAAAGATAGATAGATTAGTTAAAAAGATAGATAGGTAAGTTAGTTAGAAAGATAGATAGATTTGTAAGAAAGATAGATAAGTTAGTTAGAAAGATAGATTAGTTAAAAAGAAAGAAAGATAGATAAGTTAGTTAGAAAGATAGATTGATTAGGTAAAAAGAAAGAAAGATACATAAGTTAGTTAGTTAGAAAGATAGATAGATTAGTAATAAAGAAAGATAGATAAGTTAGTTAGAAAGATAGATAGATTAGTAAGAAAGATAGATAGATAGATAGATAGATAGATAGATAGATAAGTTAGTTAGAAAGATAGATAGATAGATTAGTAAGAAAGATAGATAGATAAGTTAGTTAGAAAGATAGATTAGATAAAAAGAAAGAAAGATAGATAAGTTAGATAGAAAGATAGATAGATTAGTTAGAAATAAAGAAAGAAAGAAAGAAAGATAGATATATAAGTTAGAAAGATAGATAGATTAGTTAAAAAGAAATAAATAAAGATAGATAAGTTAGTTAGAAAGATAGATAGATTAATTAAAAACAAATAAAGAAAAAAAGAAAGAAAGATATAAGTTAGTTAGAAAGATAGATTAGTTAAAAAGAAAGAAAGAAAGATAGATAAGTTAGTTAGAAAGATAGATAGATTAGTAAGAAAGAAAGATGGATAAGTTAGTTAGAAAGATATATAGATTAGTTAGAAAGAAAGAAAGAAAGAAAGAAAGAAAGAAAGAAAGATAAGTTAGTTAGAAAGATAGATAGATTAGTAAGAAAGAAAGATAGACAAGTTAGTTAGAAAGATAGATAGATTAGTTAGAAAGAAAGAAAAGAAAGATAGATAAGTTAGTTAGAAGAATAGATTAGTTAAAAAGAAAGAAAGATAGATAAGTTAGTTAGAAAGATAGATTAGTAAGAAAGAAAGATAGATAAGTTAGTTAGTTAGTTAGAAAGATAGATAGATTAGTAAGAAAGAAAGAAAGAAAGATAAGTTAGTTAGAAAGATAGATAGATTAGTTAGAAAGAAAGAAAGATAGATAGACAAGTTAGTTAGAAAGATAGATAGATAGATTAGTAAGAAAGAAAGATAGATAAGTTAGTTAGAAAGATAGATAGATTAGTTAGAAAGAAAGATAGATAAGTTAGTTAGAAAGATAGATAGATTAGTAAGAAATAAAGAAAGATAGATCAGTTAGTTAGAAAGATAGATAGATTAGTAAGAAAGAAAGATAGATCAGTTAGTTAGAAAGATAGATTAGATAAAAAGAAAGAAAGATAGATAAGTTAGTTAGAAAGATAGATAGATTAGTAAGAAATAAAGAAAGATAGATCAGTTAGTTAGAAAGATAGATAGATTAGTAAGAAAGAAAGAAAGATAGATCAGTTAGTTAGAAAGATAGATAGATTAGTAAGAAAGAATGAAAGATAGATAAGTTAGTTAGAAAGATAGATAGATTAGTAAGAAAGATAGATAAGTTATTTAGAAAGATAGATAGATTAGTTAGAAAGAAAGAAAGATAGATAGATAAGTTAGTTAGAAAGATAGATAGATTAGTAAGATAGATAGATAGATAGATAGATAGATAGATAGATAGATAGATAGATAGATAGATAGATTAGTAAGATAGATAGATTAGTAAGATAGATAGATAGATAGATAGGGTTTGAAGATAGATAGATAGATAGATAGATAGATAGATAGATAGATAGATAGATAGATAGATAGATAGATAGATAGATAAGGTTTGAAGATAGATAGATTAAGTTTAATTGAGTCTAGGGCTTCAGGGAGTTTAGATTTGAGTTTTTGGCTTGTACACTAATGGGCCACCATAGTCTTGGCTTAATTTGAGCACTCTGCAATGTAAGTCTATGGGATTTTTATGATTTTTAATATTAATTTTTAAGAAAACTGAAATTCAAATCAGTCTGAAAAGATATAGCACACCAAGTCAGAACAGTCTGAAAGTCTGACCCGAGTTTGGAGTTTGTAGAGTTAAAGCTCTAGGAGGAGTTAGTGTCAGAAAATTTTGGGTCAGAAGAATAATAATAACTAGAATGTACATTTCCTGAAGAAAATGTGAAGTGGTGCTTGCAGCGGCAAAACTCGCCACTCGGTTGCTAGGGTGTTGTACATGATTGCATACAAGCCAACAACCATGTCTGTACGATGTTGTGGAGCTGAAATATGGCTTCTATATGTTGCAATATGGTTGCTAGGTGGCTCTAAATGGTTGCTAGGGTGTGAATACACAGTTACCATGGTGATATTTACAGACTGTTTTACAACTGAAACTAATGAGCCAACCCCCATCTCTATACAATATTCGGATGCAGAGATGTAGGTCTTGTAAAATGGTTGCTAGGGTACTCTGTTTGGTTGCTATGGAGATGCATGTCAGCTGCTAAAGATGAAACTGCAAAGGCTTCTTGTCAGTATGAATGATATAAACCAACTCCCATCTCTATACGATGTTCTGATGCAGAGATATACCGTTTGCTAAATGGTTGCTAGGGTACTCTATTTGGTTGCTAGCGAGTGGCTTGTCAGCTGCCAATCATGAAACTCCAAAGGCTTCTTGTCAGTATGAATTATATAATCCAACTCCCATGCCTCTGTGACATTCAGAATGGAAGATATGCCTCTTTGGATTTTGGTTGCTAGGGTACTCTGTTTGGTTGCTATGGAGTTACTTGGCAGCTGCCAATGATGCAATTCCTAAGGCTTCTTGTCACTATGAATGATATAAACCAACTCCCATGCCTCTGTGACATTCAGAATGGAAGATATCCCTCTTTGGATTTTGGTTGCTAGGGTACTCTGTTTGGTTGCTATGGAGTGGTTTGGCAGCTGCCAATGATGAAACTCCAAAGGCTTCTTGTCAGTATGAATGATATAAACCAACTCCCATGCCTCTGTGACATTCAGAATGGAAGATATCCCTCTTTGGATTTTGGTTGCTATGGTACTCTGTTTGGTTGCTATGGAGTGGCTTGGCAGCTGCCAATGATGCATTTCCAAAGGCTTCTTGTCAGTATGAATGATATAAACCAACTCCCATGCCTCTGCGACATTCAGAATGGAAGATATCCCTCTTTGGATTTTGGTTGCTAGGGTACTCTGTTTGGTTACTAGGGAGTGGCTTGTCAGCTGTCAATGATGAAATTCCAAAGGCTTCTTGTCACTATGAATGATATAAACCAACTCCCATGCCTCTGTGACATTCAGAATGGAAGATATCCCTGTTTGGATTTTGGTTGCTAGGGTACTCTGTTTGGTTGCTAGGGAGTGGCTTGTCAGCTGCCAATCATGAAACTCCAAAGGCTGCTTGTCAGTATGAATGATATAAACCAACTCCCATGCCTCTACGACATTCAGAATGGAAGATATACCTCTTTGGATTTTGGTTGCTAGGGTACTCTGTTTGGTTGCTATGGAGTGGCTTGGCAGCTGCCAATGATGAAACTGCAAAGGCTTCTTGTCACTATGAATGATATAAACCAACTCCCATGCCTCTGCGACATTCAGAATGGAAGATATGCCTCTTTGGATTTTGGTTGCTAGGGTACTCTGTTTGGTTGCTAGGGAGTGGCTTGTCAGCTGCCAATCATGAAACTCCAAAGGCTGCTTGTCAGTATGAATGATATAAACCAACTCCCATGCCTCTACGACATTCAGAATGGAAGATATCCCTGTTTGGATTTTGGTTGCTAGGGTACTCTGTTTGGTTGCTATGGAGTGGCTTGGCAGCTGCCAATGATGAAACTGCAAAGGCTTCTTGTCACTATGAATGATATAAACCAACTCCCATGCCTCTGCGACATTCAGAATGGAAGATATGCCTCTTTGGATTTTGGTTGCTAGGGTACTATGTTTGGTTGCTAGGGAGTGGCTTGTCAGCTGTCAATGATGAAATTCCAAAGGCTTCTTGTCAGTATGAATAATATAATCCAACTTCCATGCATCTGTGACATTCAGAATGGAAGATATGCCTCTTTGGATTTTGGTTGCTAGGGTACTCTGTTTGGTTGCTATGGAGTTACTTGGCAGCTGCCAATGATGCAGTTCCAAAGGCTTCTTGTCACTATGAATGATATAAACCAACTCCAACTCCCATGCCTCTGTGACATTCAGAATGGAAGATATCCCTGTTTGGATTTTGGTTGCTAGGGTACTCTGCTTGGTTGCTAGGGAGTGGCTTGTCAGCTGCCAATCATGAAACTCCAAAGGCTGCTTGTCAGTATGAATGATATAAACCAACTCCCATGCCTCTACGACATTCAGAATGGAAGATATACCTCTTTGGATTTTGGTTGCTAGGGTACTCTGTTTGGTTGCTATGGAGTGGCTTGGCAGCTGCCAATGATGAAACTGCAAAGGCTTCTTGTCACTATGAATGATATAAACCAACTCCCATGCCTCTGCGACATTCAGAATGGAAGATATGCCTCTTTGGATTTTGGTTGCTAGGGTACTCCGTTTGGTTGCTAGGGAGTGGCTTGTCAGCTGCCAATCATGAAACTCCAAAGGCTGCTTGTCAGTATGAATGATATAAACCAACTCCCATGCCTCTACGACATTCAGAATGGAAGATATCCCTGTTTGGATTTTGGTTGCTAGGGTACTCTGTTTGGTTGCTATGGAGTGGCTTGGCAGCTGCCAATGATGAAACTGCAAAGGCTTCTTGTCACTATGAATGATATAAACCAACTCCCATGCCTCTGCGACATTCAGAATGGAAGATATGCCTCTTTGGATTTTGGTTGCTAGGGTACTATGTTTGGTTGCTAGGGAGTGGCTTGTCAGCTGTCAATGATGAAATTCCAAAGGCTTCTTGTCAGTATGAATAATATAATCCAACTTCCATGCCTCTGTGACATTCAGAATGGAAGATATGCCTCTTTGGATTTTGGTTGCTAGGGTACTCTGTTTGGTTGCTATGGAGTTACTTGGCAGCTGCCAATGATGCAGTTCCAAAGGCTTCTTGTCACTATGAATGATATAAACCAACTCCCATGCCTCTGTGACATTCAGAATGGAAGATATCCCTCTTTGGATTGTGGTTGCTAAGGTGCTCGACAATGGTTGCTAGGGAGGGGCTAGGAGGTGTTGAGGTGATTCATGATTGGCTTTTTGCTGCCCCGAGTCAAATGAGACCACCCCCATTTTTCTATTACAATTCAGTCTGGAGATATCCCTTTGATCTCTTTCAATGGAAGTCTATGGGACTTGTTGCTAAGGTGCTCTAAATGGTTGCTAGGGCGTGGCTTGATAGCTTCACAATGATCCTGAGAGACTGATTGGTCATCTGAGAGAAATGAGACCGCCCCCTTGTCTCTATGACATTGTGATCCAGAGCTATGTGCAATACAAAATCCCTATGCAATTTACCATAGTAGGAAAAGCATGTGTGTTTCATGGGACGTTTCTTCCCCATAGTAAGTCAATGGGGCAACTTTGGGCAGCTCCTGCCCCCCAGGGGTGCAACTTTTACCCCATTGTGATGTATGTTCTTACAGGGCCTATCAGCCTCTTCAAATGTGGCAAATTACATGTTTTTGCGACATCCTCGCTCAGAGCTATGACTCGTCAAAGTTTTTTGCAATGTTAAGTCTATGCGTTTTTTTCGGCCCGTTTTTCGCCCCTGGGGCGAACACCGTACCCCCGATCGCTTATAAAAGTCATAGCACACCTCTCCTCAATAAGCCGGTCGATTTGACACCTCATTCACGGGTCTGTGACAAACGGTGCGGGACGAGTTACGCGCCGAAAAAAAAGTGGAATAAAAATAATAATAATAAGTATGGAGGATAACAATAGTGATGCCTTGCTTTCAGCAAGCACCACTAATAATAACTAGAATGTACATTTCCTGAAGAAAATGTGAAGTGGTGCTTGCAGTGGCAAAACTCTCCACTTGGTTGCTAGGGTGTTGTACATGATTGCATTCGAGCCAACAACCATGTCTGTACGATGTTGTGGAGCTGAAATATGGCTTCTATATGTTGCAATATGGTTGCTAGGTGGCTCTAAACGGTTGCTAGGGTGTGAATTTAGTTACCATGGTGATATTTACAGAATGTTTCCCAACCAAAACAAAAGAGCCAACCCCCATCTCTATACGATGTTCTGATGCAGAGACATGGGTCTTGATAAACGGTTGTTAGGGTCCTCTGTTTGGTTGCTAAGGAGTCTCTTGGTAGCTGCCAATCATGAAACTCCAAAGGCTGCTTGTCAGTATGAATGATTCAAACCAAATCCCATGCCTCCGTGACATTCAGAATTGAAGATATCCCTCTTTGGATTTTGGTTGCTAGGGTACTCTGTTTGGTTGCCATGGAGTTGCTTGGCAGCTGCCAATGATGAAACTGCACAGGCTTCTTGTCACTGTGAATGATATAAACCAACTCCCATGCCTCTGTGACAATCAGAATGGAAGATATCCCTCTTTGGATTTTGGTTGCTAGGGTTCTCTGTTTGGTTGCTATGGATTTGCTTGACAGCTGCCAATGATGAAACGGCAAAGGCTTCTTGTCTCTATGAATGATACAAACCAACTCCCATGCCTCTGTGACATTCAGAATGGAAGATATCCCTCTTTGGATTTTGGTTGCTAGGGTACTCTGTTTGGTTGCCATGGAGTTGCTTGGCAGCTGCCAATGATGAAACTGCAAAGTGTGCTTGTCAGTATGAATGATATAAACCAACTCCCATGCCTCTGTGACATTCAGAATGGAAGATATCCCTCTATGGTTTTGGTTGCTAAGGTGTTCGTCAATGGTTGCTAGGGAGTGGCTTGGCAGCTGCCAATGATGAAACTGCAAAGGCTTCTTGTCACTATGAATGATATAATCCAACTCCCATGCCTCTGTGACATTCAGAATGGAAGATATCCCTCTTTGGATATTGGTTGCTAGGGTTCTCTGTTTGGTTGCTATGGAGTTGATTGGCAGCTGCTAATGATGAAACTGCAAAGGCTTCTTGTCAGTATTAATGATATAAACCAACCCCCATCTCTATACGATGTTCTGATGCAGAGATATAGGTCTTGCAAAACGGTTGCTAGGGAACTCTGTTTGGTTGCTAGGGAGTGGCTTGGCAGCTGCCAATCATGAAACTCCAAAGGCTGCTTGTCAGTATGAATGATACAAACCAACTCCCATGCCTCTGTGACATTCAGAATGGATGATATCCCTCTTTGGATTTTGGTTGCTAGGGTACTCTGTTTGGTTGCCATGGAGTTGCTTGGCAGCTGCCAATGATGAAACTGCAAAGTGTGCTTGTCAGTATGAATGATATAAACCAACTCCCATGCCTCTGTGACATTCAGAATGGAAGATATCCCTCTATGGTTTTGGTTGCTAATGTGTTCGACAATGGTTGCTAGGGAGTGGCTTGGCAGCTGCCAATGATGAAACTGCAAAGGCTTCTTGTCACTATGAATGATATAATCCAACTCCCATGCCTCTGTGACATTCAGAATGGAAGATATCCCTCTTTGGATATTGGTTGCTAGGGTTTGGTTGCTATGGAGTTGATTGGCAGCTGCTAATGATGAAACTGCAAAGGCTTCTTGTCAGTATTAATGATATAAACCAACCCCCATCTCTATACGATGTTCTGATGCAGAGATATAGGTCTTGCAAAACGGTTGCTAGGGAACTCTGTTTGGTTGCTAGGGAGTGGCTTGGCAGCTGCCAATCATGAAACCCCAAAGGCTTCTTGTCACTATGAATGATATAAACCAACCCCCATCTCTATACAATGTTCTGATACAGAGATAGAGGTATTGCTAAATAGTTGCTAGGGTACTCTGTTTGGTTGCTATGGAGTGGCTTGGCAGCTGCCAATGACGAAACTGCAAAGGCTTCTTGTCACTATGAATGATATAAACCAACTCCCATTTCTCTGTCACATTCAGAATGGAAGATATCCCTCTTTGAATTTGGGTTGCTAGGGTACTCTGTTTGGTTGCTAGGGAGTGGCTTGGCAGCTGCCAATGATGAAACTCCAAAGGCTTCTTGTCACTATGAATGATACAAACCAAGTCCCATGCATCTGTGACATTCAGAATGGAAGATATCCCTTTTTGGATTTTGGTTGCTAAGCTGCTCGACAATGGTTGCTAGGGAGGGGCTAGGAAGTGTTGAGGTGATTCACGATTGGCTGTTTGCTGCCCCGAGTCAAATGAGACCACCCCCATGTTTCTATGACAATTCAGTCCGGAGATATCCCTTTGATCTCTTTCAATGGAAGTCTATGGGACTTGTTGCTAAGGTGCTCTAAATGGTTGCTAGGGCGTGGCTTGATAGCTTCACCATGATCCTGAGAGACTGATTGGTCATCTGAGTAAAATGAGCCCTCCCCCTTGTCTCTATGACACTGTGATCCAGAGCTACGTTCAATACAAAGTCCCTATGCAATTTACCATAGTAGGAAAAGCATGTGTGTTTCACGGGACGTTCCTTCCCCATAGTAAGTCAATGGGGCAACTTTGGGCATCTCCTGCCCCCCAGGGGTGCAACTTTTACCCCATTGTGAGGTATGTTCTTACAGAGCCTGTCAGCCTCTTCAAATGTGGCAAATCACACGTTTCTGCAAAATCCTCGCTCAGAGCTATGTGTGGTCAAAGTTCGTTGCAATGTTAAGTCAATGGGACTTTTTTGGCCGCTTTTTCGCCCCTGGGGCGAACACCGCACCCCCGATCGCTTATAAAAGTCATAGCACACCTCTCCTCAATGAGCCGGTCGATTTGACACCTCACTCAGGGGTCTGTGACAAACGGTGCGGGGCGAGTTACGCGCCAAACTTTTGTCCAGAATAATAATAAGAAGAAGAAGAAGAAGAAGAAGAATAAGAAGAATAATTGCTTTCAGCAAGCACCACTAACTAGAAAAAAAAGTTTGTTGGACAAACTTTAAGTTGGCTTGAGAAAGCCGGACCAGAGAGTTTGAAGAAGTTAAAAGTAGTTAGAAGTTTAAAGTAGTTTGAAGTTTGAAGTAGTTTGAAGTTTAAAGTTGTTTAAATTTTGATTGATAAATTAGTTAGAAAGAAAGAATAGTTAGAAAGAAAGAAAAGTTAGAAAGAAAGAAAAAAGAAAGAAAGATTAGTTAGAAAGAAAGAAAGATTAGGTATAAAGAAAGAAAGAAAGAAAGAAAGAAAGAAAGAAAGAAAGAAAGAAAGAAAGAAAAAGATTAGGTAGAAAGAAAGAATGAAAGAAAGAATCGCTAGAAAGAAAGAAAGAAAGAAAGAAAGACAGATTAGTTACAAAGAAAGAAAGAAAGAAAGAAAGAAAGAAAGAAAGAAAGAAAGAAAGAAAGAAAGATTAGGTAGAAAGAAAGAATGAAAGAAAAAATAAAGAAAGATTAGGTATAAAGAAAGAAAGAAAGAAAGAAAGAAAGAAAGAAAGAAAGAAAGATTAGTTACAAAGAAAGAAAGATTAGTTACAAAGAAAGAAAGAAAGAAAGAAAGATTAGGTAGAAAGAAAGAATGAAAGAAAAAATAAAGAAAGATTAGGTAGAAAGAAAGAATGAAAGAAAAATAAAGAAAGATTAGGTAGAAAGAAAGAAAGAAAGAAAGAAAGAAAGAAAGATGGATTAGATAGAAAGTTACAAAGTTAGAAAGAAAGAAAGAAAGAAAGATGGATTAGATAGAAAGTTACAAAGTTAGAAAGAAAGAAAGATAGAAAGAAAGAAAGAAAGAAAGAAAGAAAGAAAGAAAAAGATTAGTTAGAAAGAAAGAAAGAAAGAAAGTAAAAAGATAGTTAGAAAGAAAGAAAGAAAGAAAGAAAGTAAAAAGATTAGTTAGAAAGAAAGAAAGAAATAAAAAAAGATTAGTTAGAAAGAAAGAAAGAAAGAAAGAAAGAAAGAAAAAGATTAGTTAGAAAGAAAGAAAGAAAAGTAAGAAAAAGAAAAAAGAAAGATTAGTTAGAAAGAAAGTAAAAAGATTAGTTAGAAAGAAAGAAAGAAAGAAAGAAAGAAAGAAAAAAGAAAGATTAGTTAGAAAGAAAGAAAGATTAGTTAGAAATAAAGAAAAGTAAGAAAAAGAAAAAAGAAAGATTAGTTAGAAAGAAAGAAAGAAAGAAAGAAAGAAAAAGATTAGTTAGAAAGAAAGAAAGAAAGTAAAAAGATTAGTTAGAAAGAAAGAAAGAAAGAAAGAAAGAAAGAGATTAGTTAGAAAGAAAGAAAGAAAAGTAAGAAAAAGAAAAAAGAAAGATTAGTTAGAAAGAAAGAAAGAAAGAAAGAAAGAAAGAAAGAAAGAAAAAGAAAAAAGAAAGATTAGTTAGGAAGAAAGAAAGAAAGAAAGAAAGTAAAAAGATTAGTTAGAAAGAAAGAAAGAAAGAAAGAAAGAAAGAAAGAAAGAAAGAAAAAGAAAGATTAGTTAGAAAGAAAGAAAGAAAGAAAGAAAGAAAGAAAGAAAGAAAGAAAGAAAAAGATTAGTTAGAAAGAAAGAAAGAAAGAAAGAAAGAAAGAAAGAAAGAAAGAAAGAAAGAAAGAAAAAGATTAGTTAGAAAGAAAGAAAGAAAGAAAGAAAGAAAGAAAGAAAGAAAGAAAGAAAGAAAGAAAAAGATTAGTTAGAAAGAAAGAAAGAAAGATTAGTTAGAAAGAAAGAAAGAAAAGTAAGAAAAAGAAAAAAGAAAGATTAGTTAGAAAGAAAGAAAGAAAGATTAGTTAGAAAGAAAGAAAGAAAAGTAAGAAAAAGAAAAAAGAAAGATTAGTTAGAAAGAAAAAAGATTAATTAGTTGGATGGATAGATTAGTAAGAAAGAAAGATAGATATGTTAGTTAGAAAGATGGATAGATTAGTAAGTAAGAAAGAAAGAAAGATAGATATGTTAGTTAGAAAGATGGATAGATTAGTAAGAAAGAAAGATAGATAAGTTAGTTAGAAAGATAGATAGATTAGTAAGAAAGAAAGAAAGATAGATAAGTTAGTTAGAAAGATAGATAGATTAGTTAAAAAGAAAGAAAGAAAGATAGATAAGTTAGTTAGAAAGATAGATAGATTAGTAAGAAAGAAAGAAAGATAGAAAGAAAGAAAGAAAGAAAGAAAGAAAGAAAGAAAGATTAGTTAGAAAGAAAGAAAGAAAGAAAGAAAGTAAAAAGATTAGTTAGAAAGAAAAAAGATTAATTAGTTGGATGGATAGATTAGTAAGAAAGAAAGAAAGAAAGATAGATATGTTAGTTAGAAAGATGGATAGATTAGTAAGAAAGAAAGATAGATATGTTAGTTAGAAAGATGGATAGATTAGTAAGTAAGAAAGAAAGAAAGATAGATATGTTAGTTAGAAAGATGGATAGATTAGTAAGAAAGAAAGAAAGATAGATAAGTTAGTTAGAAAGATAGATTAGTTAAAACAAACGAAAGAAAGATAAATAAGTTAGTTAGAAAGATAGATAGATTAGTTAAAAAGAAAGAAAGAAAGAAAGAAAGAAAGAAAGAAAGAAAGAAAGAAAGAAAGATTGATAAGAAAGAACGAATGAAAGAAAGATTGATTATTTAGAAAGAAAGAAAGAATTAGTTAGAAAGAAAGAAAGAAAGAAAGAAAGAAAGAAAGAAAGATTGATTAGAAAGAAAGAAAGAAAGAAAGGATTAGTTTGAAAGAAAGAAAGAAAGATTGATTAGTTAGAAAGAAAGAAAGATTGATAAGAAAGAAAGAAAGAAAAAGAAAGATTGATTATTTAGAAAGAAAGAAAGAAAGAAAGAAAGAAAGAAAGAAAGATTGATTAGTTAGTAAGTAAGAAAGATTAGTTAGAAAGAAAGAAAGAAAGAAAGAAAGAAAGATAAGAATGAATGAAAGAAAGATTGATTGTTTAGAAAGAAAGAAAGAAAGAAAGAAAGAAAGAAAGAAAGGATTAGTTAGAAAGATTAGACAGAAAGAAAGAAAGATTGATTAGTAAGAAAGAAAGAAAGAAAGATTGATTGATTGATTGATTGATTGATTAGAAAGAAAGAAAGAAAGAAAGAAGGATTAGTTAGAAAGAAATAAAGATGGATTAGTTAGAAAGAAAGAAAGAAAGATTAGAAAGAAAGAAAGATTAGTTAGAAAGGAAGAAAGAAAGATAGGTAAGATAGTTAGAAAGATATATAGATTAATAAGATATAAAGAAAGATAGATAAGTTAGTTTGAAAGATAGATAGATTAGTTAAAAAGAAAGATAGATAAGTTAGTTAGGAAGATAGATAGATAGATTAGTTAGAAAGAAAGAAAGATAGAAAAGTTAGTTAGAAAGATAGATTAGTAAGAAAGAAAGATAGATAAGTTAGTTAGAAAGATAGATAGTTTAGTTAGAAAGAAAGATAGATAAGTTAGTTATAAAAAGATAGATAGATTAGTAAGAAAGAAAGAAAGATAAGTTAGTTACAAAAAGATAGATAGATTAGTAAGAAAGAAATATAGATAAATTAGTTATAAAAAGATAGATTAGTAAGAAAGAAAGAAAGATGGAGAAGTTAGTTAGAAAGATAGATAGATAAGTTAGTTAGAAAGATAGAAAGAAATATAGATAAGTTAGTTATAAAAAGAGATTAGTAAGAAAGAAAGAAAGAAAGAAAGAAAGAAAGAAAGAAAGAAAGAAAGAAAGAAAGAAAGAAAAGATAGATAAGTTAGTTAGAAAGATAGATAGAATAGTTAGAAAGATAGATAAGTAAGTTAGAAAGATAGAAAGATTAGTTAGAAAGAAAGATAGATAAATTAGTTAGAAACAGCTAGATTAGTTAGAAAGATAGATAGAATAGTTAGAAAGATAGATAAGTTAGTTAGAAAGATTAGTTAGAAAGAAAGAAAGATAGATAATTTAGTTAGAAAGATAGATAGATAAGTTAGTTAGAAAGATAGATAGACAAGTTAGAAAGATAGATAGATTAGTTAAAAAGAAAGAAAGATAGATAAGTTAGAAAGATAGATAGATTAGTTAAAAAGAAAGAAAGATAGATAAGTTAGTTGGAAAGAGATAGATTAGTAAGAAAGAAAGATAAGATAGATAGATAGATAGATAGATAGATAGATAGATAGATAGATAGATAGATAGATAGATAGAAAAGGTTTGAAGATAGATAGAAAAGGTTTGAAGATAGATAGATAGATAGATAGATAGATAGATAGATAGATAGATAGATAGATAGATAGATAAAATAGTTTGAAGATAGATAGATAGATAGATAGATAGATAGATAGATAGATAGATAGATAGATAGATAGATAGATAGATAGATAGATAGATAGAAAAGGTTTGAAGATAGATAGAAAAGGTTTGAAGATAGATAGATAGATAGATAGATAGATAGATAGATAGATAGATAGATAGATAGAATAGTTTGAAGATAGATAGATAGATAGATAGATAGATAGATAGATAGATAGATAGATAGTTTAATTGAGTCTATGGCTTCAGAGAGTTTAGATTTGAGTTTTTAGTTTGTGCACTAATGGGCCACCGTAGCCTTGGCTCAATTTGAACAGTCTGCAATGTAAGTCTATGGGATTTTTATGATTTTTAATATTAATTTTTAAGAAAACTGAAAGTCAAATCAGTCTGAAAAGATATAGCACACCAAGTCAGAACAGTCTTAAGGTCTGACCCGAGTTTGGTGGTCGTAGCTTTAACGGTCTAGGAGGAGTTAGAGTCAGAAATTTTGGCTAAGAAGAAAAAGAAGAAGAATAATAATAAGTTTAAATAGGATTTCAGTAAGTTGGCTTTCCCAAGCCAACTTAATAACTAGAAAAAAAGTTTGTTGAGACAAACTTTAAGTTGGCTTGAGAAAGCCTGACCAGAGAGTTTGAAGAAGTTTAAAGAAGTTAGAAGTTTAAAGTAGGTTAAAGTTAGATTGATAGATTAGTTAGAAAGAAATAATAGTTGGGAAGAAAGATTAATTAGTTAGAAAGAAAGAAAGAAAGAAAGAAAGAAAGAAAGAAAGAAAGAAAAAGAAAGAAAGAAAGAAAGAAAGAAAGAAAGAAAGAAAGAAAGAGAGAAAGAGAGAAAGAAAGAAAAAAGATTAGTTAGAAAGAAAGAAAGAAAAGTAAGAAAAAGAAAGAAAGAAAGAAAGAAAAAAGATTAGTTAGAAAGAAAGAAAGAAAGAAAGAAAGAAAGAAAGAAAGAAAAAAGATTAGTTAGAAAGAAAGAAAGAAAGAAAGAAAGAAAGAAAGAAAGAAAAAAGATTAATTTCGTTAGAAAGAAAGAAAGACAGAAAGAAAGAAAGAAGATTAATTAGTTAGAAAGAAAGAAAGAAAGAAAGAAAGAAAGAAAGAAAAAAAGATTAGTTAGAAAGAAAGAAAGAAAGAAAGAAAGAAAGAAAGAAAGAAAGAAAGAAAGAAAGAAAAAAAGATTAGTTAGAAAGAAAGAAAGAAAAGTTAGAAAAAAATAAAGAAAGATTAGTTAGAAAGAAAGAAAGAAAGAAAGAAAGAAAAAAAAGATTAGTTTGAAAGAAAGAAAGAAAGAAAGAAAGAAAGAAAGAAAAAAAGATTAGTTTAAAAGAAAGAAAGAAAGAAAAGAAAAGAAAAGAAAAGAAAGAAAAAGAAAAAGAAAAAAGAAAGATTAGTTAGAAAGAAAGAAAGAAAAGTAAGAGAAAGAAAGATTAGTTAGAAAGAAAGAAAGAAAGAAAGTAAAAAGATTAGTTAGAAAGAAAGAAATAAAGAAATAAAGAAAGAAAGAAAGAAAGAAAGAAAGAAAGAAAAGCAAGAAAAAGAAAAAAGAAAGATTAGTTAGAAAGAAAGAAAGAAAAATGATTAGTTAGAAAGAAAGAAAGAAAGAAAGAAAGAAGATTAATTAGTTAGAAAGAAAGAAAGAAAGAAAGAAAGAAAGAAAGAAAGAAAGAAAGAAAAAGATTAGTTAGAAAGAAAGAAAGAAAAGTAAGAAAAAGAAAGAAAGAAAGATTAGTTAGAAAGAAAGAAAGAAAGAAAGAAAGAAGATTAATTAGTTAGAAAGAAAGAAAGAAAGAAAAAAGATTAGTTAGAAAGAAAGAAAGAAAAGTAAGAAAAAGAAAGAAAGATTAGTTAGAAAGAAAGAAAGAAAGAAAGAAAGAAAGAAAGAAAGAAAGTAAAAGATTAGTTAGAAAGAAAGAAAGAAAGAAAGAAAGAAAGAAAGAAAGAAAAAAGATTAATTAGTTAGAAAGAAAGAAAGAAAGAAAGAAAGAAAGAAAGAAAGAAAGAAAGAAAAAGATTAGTTAGAAAGAAAGAAAGAAAGATTAGTTAGAAAGAAAGAAAGAAAAGTAAGAAAAAGAAAGAAAGAAAGAAAGAAAGAAAGAAAGAAAGAAAGAAAGAAAGAAGATTAATTAGTTAGAAAGAAAGAAAGAAAAAAGATTAGTTAGAAAGAAAGAAAGAAAAGTAAGAAAAAAAGAAAGATTAGTTAGAAAGAAAGAAAGAAAGAAAGAAAGAAAGAAAGAAAGAAAGAAAGTAAAAAGATTAGTTAGAAAGAAAGAAAGAAAGAAAGAAAGAAAGAAAGAAAGAAAAAAGATTAATTAGTTAGAAAGAAAGAAAGAAAGAAAGAAAGAAAGAAAGAAAGAAAGAAAAAGATTAGTTAGGAAGAAAGAAAGAAAAAATATTAGTTAGAAAGAAAGAAAGAAAGAAAGAAAGAAAAAAGATTAATTAGTTAGAAAGAAAGAAAGAAAGAAAGATAGAAAGAAAGAAAGAAAGAAAGAAAGAAAGAAAGAAAGAAAGAAAGAAAAAAGATTAGTTAGAAAGAAAGAAAGAAAAGTAAGAAAAAGAAAAAAGAAAGATTAGTTAGAAAGAAAGAAAGAAAGAAAGAAAGAAAGAAAGAAAGAAAGATTAGTTAGAAAGAAAGAAAGAAAAGTAAGAAAAAGAAAAAAAAAGATTAGTTAGAAAGAAAGAAAGAAAGAAAGAAAGAAAGAAAGAAAGAAAGAAGAAAGTAAAAAGATTAGTTAGAAAGAAAAAAGATTAATTAGTTGGATGGATAGATTAGTAAGAAAGAAAGAAAGATAGATAAGTTAGTTAGAAAGATATATAGATTAGTAAGTAAGAAAGAAAGAAAGATAGATATGTTAGTTAGAAAGATGGATAGATTAGTAAGAAAGAAAGAAAGATAGATATGTTAGTTAGAAAGATGGATAGATTAGTAAGAAAGAAAGATAGATATGTTAGTTAGAAATATGGATAGATTAGTAAGTAAGAAAGAAAGAAAGATATATATGTTAGTTAGAAAGATGGATAGATTAGTAAGAAAGATAGATAAGTTAGTTAGAAAGATAGACTAGTTAAAACGGACGAAAGAAAGATAAATAAGTTAGTTAGAAAGATAGATAGATTAGTTAAAAAGAAAGAAAGATAAGGTAGTTAGAAAGATAGATATATTAGTAAGAAAGAAAGAAAGATAGATAAGTTAGTTAGAAAGATAGATAGATTAGTTAAAAAGAAAGAAAGAAAGATAAGTTAGTTAGAAAGATAGATAGATTAGTTAAAAAGAAAGAAAGATAGATAAGTTAAAAAGAAAGAAAGAAAGATAAGTTAGTTAGAAAGATAGATAGATTAGTTAAAAAGAAAGAAAGATAGATAAGTTAGTTAGAAAGAGATAGATTAGTTAAAAAGAAAGATAGATAAGTTAGTTAGAAAGATAGATAGATTAGTTAAAAAGAAAGAAAGATAGATAAGTTAGTTAGAAAGATAGATTAGTAAGAAAGAAAGATAGATAAGTTAGTTAGAAAGATAGATAGATTAGTTAAAAAGAAATAAAGATAGATTAGTAAATTAGAAAGATAGATTAGTTAAAAAGAAAGATGATAAGTTAGTTAGTTAGAAAGATAGATAGATTAGTAAGAAAGAAAGATAAATTAGTTAGAAAGATAGATGGAATAGCTAGAAAGAAAGAAAGATAGATAAGTTAGTTAGAAAGATATATAGATTAGTTCAAAAGAAAGAAAGAAAGAAAGATAGATAAGTTAGTTAGAAAAAGATAGATTAGTTAAAAAGAAAGAAAGATAGATAAGTTAGTTAGAAAGATAGATAGATTAGTAAGAAAGAAAGAAAGATAGATAAGTTAGTTAGAAAGATAGATAGATTAGTAAGAAAGAAAGAAAGATGGATAAGTTAGTTAGAAAGATAGATAGATTAGTTAAAAAGAAAGAAAGATAGATAAGTTAGAAAGATAGATTAGTTAAAAAGAAAGATAGATTTTGGTTTGTGCACTAATGGGCCACCGTAGTCTTGGCTCAATTTGAGCAGTCTGCAATGAAAGTCTATGGGATTTTTATGATTTTTTATATTAATTTTTAAGAAAACCTTAACTCAAACCCGTATGAAAAGATATAGCACACCAAGTCAGAACAGTATGAAGGTCTGACCCGAGTTTGGAGTATGTAGCTTGAACGGTCTAGGAGGAGTTAGAGTCAGAAAATTTGCGGTAAGAAAAAGAAGAAGAAGAATAATAACTAGAAAAAAAAGTTTGTTGAGACAAACTTTAAGTTGGCTTGAGAAAGCCGGACCAGAGAGTTTGAAGAAGATAAAGGTTGTTAGAAGTTTAAAGTAGTTAGAAGTTTGAAGTAGTTTGAAGTTTAAAGTAGTTTAAATTTTGATTGATAAATTAGTTAGAAAGAAAGAACAGTTAGAAAGAAAGAAAGAAAGATTAGGTATAAAGAAAGAATAGTTAGAAAGAAAGAAAGAAAGAAAGAAAGAAAGAAAGAAAGAAAGAAAGAAAAAGATTAGAAAGAAAGAAAGAAAGAAAGAAAGAAAGAAAGAAAGAAAGAAATATTAGTTAGAATGAGAGAAAGACAGATTAGTTAGAAAGATAGAAAGAAAGATTGGTTAGAAAGAAAGAAAAGTTAGAAAGAAAAAAGAAAGAAAGAAAGATTAGTTAGAAAGAAAGAAAGAAAAAAAAAAAAAAGAAAGAAAGAAAGAAAGAAAGAAAGAAAGAAAAGTAAGGAAGAAAAAAGAAAGAAAAATTAGTTAGAACGAAAGAAGAAAAATAAAATAAAGATTAGTTAGAAAGAAAAGAAAGAAAGAAAGAAAGAAAGAAAGATTAGTTAGAAAGAAAGAAAAGAAAAGTAAGCAAGAAAGAAAAGAAAGATTAGTTAGAAAGAAAGAAAAAGAAAAAAAAGAAAAGAAATATTTGTTAGAAAGGAAAGAAAGATTAGTTAGAAAGAAAGAAAGAAAAAAGAAAGATTTGTTAGAAAGGAAAGAAAGATTAGTTAGAAAGATTAGTTAAAAAGAAAGAAAGAAAGATTATAAAGAAAGAAAGAAAGAAAGAAAGAAAGAAAGAAAGAAAGAGAGAAAGAGAAAGATTAGGTAGAAAGAAAGAAAAAAGCTAAATTAGTAAGAAAGAAAGAAAAGTAAGGAAGAAAAAGAAAGAAAATTAGTTAGAACGAAAGAAGAAAGAAAAAAAGAAAGATTAGATAGATAGAAAGAAAGAAAGAAAGAAAGAAAGAAAGAAAGAAAGAAAGATTAGTTAGAAAGAAAGAAATAAAAAGTAAGCAAGAAAGAAAAGAAAGATTAGTTAGAAAGAAAGAAAGAAAAGAAAAAAGAAAGAAAGAAAGAAAGAAAGTAAGAAAGAAAGAAAGAAAGAAAGAAAGAAAGAAAGAAAGAAAGAGAAAGATTAGGTAGAAAGAAAGAAAAAAGCAAAATTAGTAAGAAAGAAAGAAAAGTAAGGAAGAAAAAAGAAAGATTAGTTAGAAAGAAAGAAAAGAAAAGTAAGCAAGAAAGAAAAGAAAGATTAGTTAGAAAGAAAGAAAGAAAGAAAGAAAGAAAGAAAGAAAGAAAGAAAGAAAGAAAGAAAGAAAAGAAAAAAGAAATATTAGGTATAAAGAAAGAAAGAAAGAAAGAAAGAAAGAAAGAAAGAAAGAAAAGAAAAAAGAAAGATTAGGTAGAAAGAAAGAAAGAAAGAAAGAAAGAAAGAAAGAAAGACTAATTAGTTAGAAAGAAAGATAGATTAGTGAGAGAAAGAAAAAAGATTGATTAGTTAGAAAGAAAGAAAGAAAGAAAGAAAGAAAGAAAGAAAGAAAGAAAGAAAGAAAGAAAGATTAGTTAGAAAGATAGATTAGATAGAAAGATATATTAGAAAGAAAGAAAGATAGATAGATTAGTTAGAATGAAAAAGATAGATTAGTTAGAAAGAAAGATAGATAGATTAGTTAGAATGAAAGATAGATAGATTAGTTAGAAAGAAAGATAGATAGATTAGTTAGAATGAAAGATAGATAGATTAGTTAGAAAGAAAGATAGATAGATAGATAGATTAGTAAGAATGAAAGATAGATTAGTTAGAAAGAAAGATAGATAGATTAGTTAGAAAGAAAGAGATAGATTAGTTAGAATGAAAGATAGATAGATTAGTTAGAAAGAAAGATAGATAGATTAGAAAAAAAAGGAAGAAAGAAAGAAAGAAAGAAAGAAAGAAAGAAAGAAAGAAAGAAAGAAAGATTAGTTAGAAAGAAAGAAAAGTAAGGAAGAAAAAAGAAAGAAAAATTAGTTAGAACGAAAGAAGAAAAATAAAATAAAGATTAGTTAGAAAGAAAAGAAAGAAAGAAAGAAAGAAAGATTAGTTAGAAAGAAAGAAAAGAAAAGTAAGCAAGAAAGAAAAGAAAGATTAGTTAGAAAGAAAGAAAAAGAAAAAAAAAGAAAAGAAATATTTGTTAGAAAGGAAAGAAAGATTAGTTAGAAAGAAAGAAAGAAAAAAGAAAGATTTGTTAGAAAGGAAAGAAAGATTAGTTAGAAAGATTAGTTAAAAAGAAAGAAAGAAAGATTAGGTATAAAGAAAGAAAGAAAGAAAGAAAGAAAGAAAGAAAGAAAGAGAGAAAGAGAAAGATTAGGTAGAAAGAAAGAAAAAAGCAAAATTAGTAAGAAAGAAAGAAAAGTAAGGAAGAAAAAAGAAAGAAAATTAGTTAGAACGAAAGAAGAAAGAAAAAAAGAAAGATTAGATAGATAGGTATAAAGAAAGAAAGAAAGAAAGAAAGAAAGAAAGAAAGAAAGAAAGAGAAAGTAAGAAAGAAAGAGTAAGAAAGAAAGAAAGAAAGAAAGAAAGAAAGAAAAGAAAGATTAGTTAGAAAGAAAGAAAGAAAAGAAAAAAGAAAGAAAGAAAGAAAGAAATAAAGAAAGTAAGAAAGAAAGAAAGAAAGAAAGAAAGAAAGAGAAAGATTAGGTAGAAAGAAAGAAAAAAGCAAAATTAGTAAGAAAGAAAGAAAAGTAAGGAAGAAAAAAAGAAAGATTAGTTAGAAAGAAAGAAAAGAAAAGTAAGCAAGAAAGAAAAGAAAGATTAGTTAGAAAGAAAGAAAGAGAGAAAGAAAGAAAGAAAGAAAGAAAGAAAGAAAGAAAGAAAAGAAAAAAGAAAGATTAGGTAGAAAGAAAGAAAGAAAGAAAGAAAGAAAGAAAGAAAGAAAGAAAGAAAGAAAGATTAGGTAGAAAGAAAGAAAAAAGCAAAATTAGTAAGAAAGAAAGAAAAGTAAGGAAGAAAAAAGAAAGAAAAATTATTTAGAACGAAAGAAGAAAGAAAAAAGAAAGATTAGATAGAAAGAAAGAAAGAAAGAAAGAAAGAAAGAAAGAAAGAAAAAAGAAAGAAAAGAAAGAAAGAAAGAAAGAAAGAAAGCAAGAAAGAAAGAAAAAAGAAAGAAAAGAAAGAAAAGAAAGAAAGAAAGAAAGAAAGAAAGAAAGAAAGAAAGAAAAAAGAAAGATTAGTTAGAAAGACAGAAAAGAAAAGTAAGCAAGAAAGAAAAGAAAGATTAGTTAGAAAGAAAGAAAGAAAGAAAGAAAGAAAGAAAGAAAGAAAGAAAGAGAAATAAAGAAAGAAAGTAAGAAAGAAAGAAAGAGAAAGATTAAGTAGAAAGAAAGAAAAAAGCAAAATTAGTAAGAAAGAAAAGTAAGGAAGAAAAAAGAAAGAAAAATTTGTTAGAATGAAAGAAGAAAGAAAAAAAGAAAGATTAGATAGAAAGAAAGAAAAGAAAGAAAAAAGAAAGATTAGTTAGAAAGAAAGATAAGAAAAGTAAGCAAGAAAGAAAAGAAAGATTAGTTAGAAAGAAAGAAAGAAAGAAAGAAAGAAAGAAAGAAAGAAAGAAAGAAAGAAAAAGAAAAAAGAAAGATTAGCTAGAAAGAAAGAAAAAAGATTGGCTAGAAAGAAAGAAAGAAAAAATAAAGAAAGATTAGTTAGAAAGAAATACAGATTAGTTAGAAAGAAATATAGAAAGAAAGAAAGAAAGAAAGACAGACAGACAGACAGACAGACAGACAGACAGACAGAAAGAAAGAAAGAAAGAAAGAAAGAAAGAAAGAAAGAAAGACTAATTAGTTAGAAAGAAAGATAGATTAGTGAGAGAAAGAAAAAAGATTGATTAGTTAGAAAGAAAGAAAGAAAGAAAGAAAGAAAGAAAGAAAGAAAAAGAAAGAAAGAAAGAAAGAAAGAAAGAAAGAAAGAAAGAAAGAAAGATTAGTTAGAAAGATAGATTAGATAGAAAGATATATTAGAAAGAAAGAAAGATAGATAGATTAGTTAGAATGAAAAAGATAGATTAGTTAGAAAGAAAGATAGATAGATTAGTTAGAATGAAAGATAGATAGATTAGTTAGAAAGAAAGATAGATAGATTAGTTAGAATGAAAGATAGATAGATTAGTTAGAAAGAAAGATAGATAGATGGATTAGTAAGAATGAAAGAAAGATAGATTAGTTAGAAAGAAAGAAAGAAAGAAAGAAAGAAAGAAAGAAAGACTAATTAGTTAGAAAGAAAGATAGATTAGTGAGAGAAAGAAAAAAGATTGATTAGTTAGAAAGAAAGAAAGAAAGATTAGTTAGAAAGATAGATTAGATAGAAAGATATATTAGAAAGAAAGAAAGATAGATAGATTAGTTAGAATGAAAAAGATAGATTAGTTAGAAAGAAAGATAGATAGATTAGTTAGAATGAAAGATAGATAGATTAGTTAGAAAGAAAGATAGGTAGATTAGTTAGAAAGAAAGAGATAGATTAGTTAGAATGAAAGATAGATAGATTAGTTAGAAAGAAAGATAGATAGATTAGTAAGAATGAAAGAAAGATAGATTACTTAGAAAGAAAGATAGATAGATTAGTTAGAATGAAAGATAGGTAGATTAGTTAGAAAGAAAGAGATAGATTAGTTAGAATGAAAGATAGATAAGTTAGAAAGAAAGATAGATAGATTAGTAAGAATGAAAGAAAGATAGATTACTTAGAAAGAAAGATAGATTAGCTAGAATGAAAGAAAGAAAGATAGATTAGTTAGAATGAAAGAAAGAAAGATAGATTAGTTAGAATGAAAGAAAGAAAGATATATTAGTTAGAATGAAAGAAAGAAAGATATATTAGTTAGAAAGAAAGATGGATTAGTTCATTAAAAAGAAAGAAAGATGGATTATTTAGTTAAAAAGAAAGATAGATTAGTTTGTTTAAAAGAAAGAAAGATGGATTATTTAGTTAAAAAGATAGATAGATAGATAGATAGATAGATAGATAGATAGATAGATAGATAGATAGATAGAGTTAAAAAGATGATAGATAGATAGATAGATAGATAGATAGATAGATAGATAGATAGGAGTTAAAAAGATGATAGATAGATAGATAGATAGATAGATAGATAGATAGATAGATAGATAAGGTTATTAGTAAGAAAGAACATAGATAGCTTAAAGCTTAATTGAGTATCAATGGCTTCTAGCAGTTTACATTAAACATAGTTCAAACAGACTGGGACTTTTGGTCAATGAAAGTCTATGGGATTTTTATGATTTTGAATATTAATTTTTAAGAAAACCATAACTCAAACCAGTCTGAAAAGATATAGCACACCAAGTCAGAACAGTATGAAGGTCTGACCCGAGTTTGGAGTATGTAGCTTGAACGGTCTAGGAGGAGTTAGAGTTTAAAATTTTTGGGTCAGAAGAATAAGAAGAAGAAGAAGAAGAAGAAGAACTAGAAAAAAAAGTTTGTTGAGACAAACTTTAAGTTGGCTTGAGAAAGCCTAACCAGAGAGTTTGAAGAAGTTTAAAAAGTTCGAAGTTTAAAGAAGTTAGAAGTTTAAAGTAGTTTGAAGTTTAAAGTAGTTTAAAGTTAGATTGATAGATTAGTTAGTTATTAGTTAGAAAGAAAGAAAGAAAGAAAGAAAGAAAGATTAGTTAGAAAGAAAGAAAGGATAGACAAAGAAAAAAGAGAAATAAGAAGGAAAGAGTAGGTAGAAAGAAAGTTAGATTAGTTAGAAAGAAAGAAAGTTAGATTAGTTAGAAAGAAAAAAATAGATTAGTTAGAAAGAAAAATATAGATTAGAAAAAGAAAGATTAGTTAGAAAGAAAGATAGATAGATTTGAAAGAAAGAAAGAAAGAAAGAAAGAAAGAAAGAGAGAGAGAGAGAAAGAAAGATTGATAAGAACGAATGAAAGAAAGATTGATTAGTTAGAAAGTAAGAAAGAAAGAAAGATTAGTTAGAAAGAAAGAAAGAAAGAAAGAAAGATTAGGTAGAAAGAAAGAATGAAAGAAAAAATAAAGAAAGATTAGGTAGAAAGAAAGAATGAAAGAAAAAATAAAGAAAGATTAGGTAGAAAGAAAGAAAGAAAAAGATTAGGTAGAAAGAAAGAAAGAAAGAAAGAAAGAAAGAAAGAAAGAAAGAAAGATTAGGTAGAAAGAAAGAAAAAATAAAGAAAGATTAGGTAGAAAGAAAGAAAGAAAAAGATTAGGTAGAAAGAAAGAAAGAAAGAAAGAAAGAAAGAAAGAAAGAAAGAAAGATTAGGTAGAAAGAAAGAATGAAAGAAAAAATAAAGAAAGATTAGGTAGAAAGAAAGAAAGAAAGAAAGAAAGAAAGAAAGAAAGAAAGAGAAAGAAAGAAAGAAAGATTAGCAAGAAAGAAAGAAAGAAAGAAAAAAGAAAGAAAGATTAGTTAGAAAAAAGAAAGAAAGAAAGAAAGAAAGAAAGATTAGCTAGAAAGAAAGAAAGAAAGAAAGAAAGAAAGAAAGAAAGAAAGAAAGAAAGATTAGGCAGAAAGAAAGAAAGACAGATTAGTTAGAAAGAAAGAAAGACAGATTAGTTAGAAAGAAAGAAAGAAAGATTAGGTATAAAGAAAGAAAGAAAGAAAGAAAGAAAGAAAGAAAGAAAGAAAGATTAGCTAGAAAGAAAGAAAGAAAGAAAGAAAGAAAGATTAGGTAGAAAGAAAGAAAGACAGATGAGTTAGAAAGAAAGAAAGAAAGAAAGAAAGAAAGAAAGAAAGAAAGATTAGGTAGAAAGAAAGAAAGACAGATTAGTAAGAAAGAAAGAAAGAAAGAAAGAAAGAAAGAAAGAAAGAAAGATTAGGTAGAAAGAAAGAAAGAAAGAAAGAAAGTAAAAGATTAGAAAGAAAGAAAGAAAGAAAGAAAGAAAGAAAGAAAGAAAGAAAGATTAGGTAGAAAGAAAGAATGAAAGAAAAAATAAAGAAAGATTAGGTAGAAAGAAAGAAAGAAAAAGATTAGGTAGAAAGAAAGAAAGAAAAAGATTAGGTAGAAAGAAAGAAAGAAAGAAAGAAAGAAAGAAAGAAAGAAAGAAAGAAAGATTAGCAAGAAAGAAAGAAAGAAAGAAAGAAAGAAAGAAAGAGAAAGAAAGAAAGAAAAAAGAAAGAAAGATTAGTTAGAAAAAAGAAAGAAAGAAAGAAAGAAAAATTAGCTAGAAAGAAAGAAAGAAAAATTAGCTAGAAAGAAAGAAAGAAAGAAAGAAAGATTAGGTAGAAATAAAGAAAGAAAGAAAGAAAGAAAGAGAAAGAAAGAAAGAAATAAAGAAAGATTAGGTAGAAAGAAAGAAAGAAAGAAAGAAAGAAAGAAAGAAAGAAAGAAAGAAAGAAAGAAAGTAAAAGATTAGAAAGAAAGAAAGAAAGAAAGAAAGAAAGAAAGAAAGAAAGAAAGATTAGGTAGAAAGAAAGAATGAAAGAAAAAATAAAGAAAGATTAGGTAGAAAGAAAGAAAGAAAAAGATTAGGTAGAAAGAAAGAAAGAAAAAGATTAGGAAGAAAGAAAGAAAGAAAGAAAGAAAGAAAGAAAGAAAGAAAGAAAGAAAGAAAGAGAAAGAAAGAAAGAAAGATTAGCAAGAAAGAAAGAAAGAAAGAAAGAAAGAAAGAAAGAAAGAAAAAAGAAAGAAAGATTAGTTAGAAAAAAGAAAGAAAGAAAGAAAGAAAAATTAGCTAGAAAGAAAGAAAGAAAAATTAGCTAGAAAGAAAGAAAGAAAGAAAGAAAGAAAGAAAGAAAGAAAGAAAGAAAGAAAGATTAGGTAGAAATAAAGAAAGACAGATTAGTTAGAAAGCAAGATAGATAGATAAGTTAGAATGAAAGATATATAGATTAGTTAGAAAGAAAGATAGATAGATTAGTTAGAATGAAAAATAGATAGATTAATTAAAAAAGATAGATAAGTTAGTTAGAAAGATAGACAGATTAGTAAGAAAGAAAGAAAGAAAGAAAGATAGATAAATTAGTTAGAAAGATAGATAGATTAGTTAGAATGAAAGATAGATAAATTAAAAAGAAAGAAAGAGATAAGTTAGTTAGAAAGATAGACAGATTAGTAAGAAAGAAAGAAAGAAAGAAAGATAGATAGATAAGTTAGTTAGAAAGATAGATAGATTAGTTAAAAAGAAAGAAAGAAAGATAGCCTAAGTTGGTTATGAAGATAGATAGATTAGTAAGAAAGAAAGAAAGATAGATAGGTTAGTTAGAAAGATAGATTAGTTAAAAAGAAAGTAAGAAAGAAAGATAGATAAGTTAGTTAGACAGATAGATTAGTTCAAAAGTAAGTAAGAAAGAAAGATAGATAAGTTAGTTAGAAAGATAGATTAGTGAAAAAGAAAGAAAGAAAGATAGATAATATAGAACGGAAGAAAGATGAAATAAAGATTAGATAGATAGATTAGTTAAAAAGAAAGAAAGATAGATAGATTAGTTAAAAAGAAAGAAAGATAGATAAGTTAGAAAGATAGCTAGATTAGTAAGAAAGAAAGATAGATAAGTTAGTTAGTTAGAAAGATAGATAGATTAGTAAGAAAGAAAGATAAATTAGTTAGAAAGATAGATTAGTTAGAAAGAAAAAAAGATAGATAAGTTAGTAAGAAAGATAGATAGATTAGTTAAAAAGAAAGAAAGATAGATAAGTTAGTTAGAGAGATAGATAGATTAGTTAAAAAGAAAAAAGAAAGATAGATAAGTTAGTTAGAAAGATAGATAGATTAGTAAGAAAGAAAGATAGATAAGTTAGTTAGAAAGATAGATTAGTTAAAAAGAAAGAAAGATAGATAAGTTAGAATGATAGATTTAGAAAGAAAGATTGATAAGTTAGTTAGAGAGATAGATAGATTAGTAAGAAAGAAAGAAAGATAGATAGCCTAAGTTAGTTAGAAAGATAGATTAGTTAAAAAGAAAGATAGATAAGTTAGTTAGAAAGATAGATAGATTAGTTAAAAAGAAAGAAAGAAAGATAGATAGCCTAAGTTAGTTAGAAAGATAGATAGATTAGTAAGAAAGAAAGAAAGATAGATAAGTTAGTTAGAAAGATAGATTAGTTAAAAAGAAAGAAAGAAAGATAGATAAGTTAGTTAGAAAGATAGATAGATTAGTAAGAAAGAAAGAAAGATAGATAAGTTAGTTAGAAAGACAGATTAGTTAAAAAGAAAGAAAGATAGATAAGTTAATTAGAAAGAAAGATAGATAAGTTAGAAAGATATATAGATTAGTTAAAAAGAAAGAAAGATAGATAAGTTAGTTAGAAAGATAGATAGATTAGTAAGAAAGAAAGAAAGATAGATATGTTAGTTAGAAAGATAGATAGATTAGTAAGAAAGAAAGAAAGATAGATAAGTTAGTTAGAAAGATAGATAGATTAGTTAAAAAGAAAGAAAGATAGATAAGTTAGAAAGATAGATTAGTTAAAAAGAAAGAAAGATAGATAAGTTAGTTAGAAAGAAAGATTAGATAGATAGATAGATCGATAGATAGATAGATAGATAGATAGATAGATAGATAGATAGATAGATAGAGTTAAAAAGATGACAGAAAGATAGATAGATAGATAGATAGATAGATAGATAGATAGATAGATAGATAGATAGATAGATAGATAGAGTTAAAAAGATAGATAGATAGATAGATAGATAGATAGATAGATAGATAGATAGATAGATAGATAGATAGATAGATAGATATAGATCTATATGAAGATAAGATAAGAAAGATAAGAATGAATGAAAGAAAGATTGATTGTTTAGAAAGAAAGAAAGAAAGAAAGAAAGGATTAGTTAGAAAGATTAGACAGAAAGAAAGAAAGATTGATTGATTGATTGATTGATTGATTGATTGATTGATTGATTGATTAGAAAGAAAGAAAGAAAGAGAAATAAAGATTGATTAGAAAGAAAGAAAGAAAGAAAGAAAGAAAGAGAAATAAAGATTGATTAGTTAGAAAGAAAGAAAGAGAAAGAAAGAAAGAAAGATTGATAAGAAAGAAAGAAAGAAAGAAAGAAAGAAAAAGAAAGATTGATTATTTAGAAAGAAAGAAAGAAAGATTGATAAGAAAGAACGAATGAAAGAAAGATTGATTATTTAGAAAGAAAGAAAGAATTAGAAAGAAAGAAAGAAAGAAAGAAAGAAAGAAAGAAAGAAAGATTGATTGATTGATTGGTTGATTGATTGATTGATTGATTGATTGATTGATTGATTGATTGATTAGTTAGAAAGAAAGAAAGAAAGAAAGAAAGAAAGAAAGAAAGAAAGAAAGAAAGAAAGAAAGAAAGATTGATTATTTAGAAAGAAAGAAAGGATTAGTTTGAAAGAAAGAAAGAAAGATTGATTAGTTAGAAAGAAAGAAAGAAAGAAAGAAAAAGAAAGATTGATTATTTAGAAAGAAAGAAAGAAAGAAAGAAAGAAAGAAAGAAAGAAAGAAAGATTGATAAGAAAGAACGAATGAAAGAAAGATTGATTATTTAGAAAGAAAGAAAGGATTAGTTAGAAAGAAAGAAAGAAAGAAAGAAAGAAAGAAAGAAAGAAAGAAAGAAAGAAAGAAAGAAAGAACGAAAGAAAGAAAGAAAGAAAGAACGAAAGAACGAAAGATTGATTAGTTAGAAAGTAAGTAAGAAAGATTAGTTAGAAAGAAAGAAAGAAAGAAAGATTAGTTAGAAAGAAAGATAGATAAATTAGTTAGAAACAGCTAGATTAGTTAGAAAGATAGATAGAATAGTTAGAAAGATAGATAAGTTAGTTAGAAAGATTAGTTAGAAAGAAAGAAAGATAGATAATTTAGTTAGAAAGATAGATTAGTTAGAAAGAAAGATAGACAAGTTAAAAAGATAGATAGATTAGTTAAAAAGAAAGAAAGATAGATAAGTTAGAAAGATAGATAGATTAGTTAAAAAGAAAGAAAGATAGATAAGTTAGTTGGAAAGAGATAGATTAGTAAGGAAGAAAGATAATATAGATAGATAGATAGATAGATAGATAGATAGATAGATAGATAGATAGATAGATAGATAGATAGAAAAGGTTTGAAGATAGATAGATAGATAGAAAATGTTTGAAGATAGATAGATAGATAGAAAAGGTTTGAAGATAGATAGATAGATAGATAGATAGATAGATAGATAGATAGATAGATAGTTTAATTGAGTCTATGGCTTCAGAGAGTTTAGATTTGAGTTTTTAGTTTGTGCACTAATGGGCCACCGTAGCCTTGGCTCAATTTGAACAGTCTGCAATGTAAGTCTATGGGATTTTTATGATTTTTAATATTAATTTTTAAGAAAACTGAAAGTCAAATCAGTCTGAAAAGATATAGCACACCAAGTCAGAACAGTCTTAAGGTCTGACCCGAGTTTGGTGGTCGTAGCTTTAACGGTCTAGGAGGAGTTAGAGTCAGAAATTTTGGCTAAGAAGAAAAAGAAGAATAATAATAAGTTTAAATAGGATTTCAGTAAGTTGGCTTTCCCAAGCCAACTTAATAATAATAAGTTTAAATAGGATTTCAGTAAGTTGGCTTTCCCAAGCCAACTTAATAAGTTTAAATAGGATTTCAGTAAGTTGGCTTTCCCAAGCCAACTTAACTAGAAAAAAAGTTTGTTGAGACAAACTTTAAGTTGGCTTGAGAAAGCCTGACCAGAGAGTTTGAAGAAGTTTAAAGAAGTTAGAAGTTTAAAGTAGGTTAAAGTTAGATTGATAGATTAGTTAGAAAGAAATAATAGTTGGGAAGAAAGAAAGAAAGAAATAAAAAAAGAAAGAAAGAAAGAAAGAAAGAAAGAAAGAAAGAAAGAAAGAAAGAAAGAAAGAAAAAAGATTAGTAAGAAAGAAAGAAAGAAAGAAAGAAAGAAAGAAAGAAAGAAAGAAAGAAAAAGGATTAGTTAGTGTTACGTCCAGAGCCGTAAGGTTCTGTTTGTGTGTGTGTTCAGCTGTGCTGCTTTCTCTTTCTCTATCCCTGTCTCTCTTCATAGGAGAAATGGTTCCACCTGGTACAGATAATCAATGGCCTGCTGTGATTGGATGCTGGGAGTATTTAAACTGCAAACACCATCAGAGCTGTGTTGGTGGTGGCTTGACTGTGTGCAGCAGCAGCAATGAGGTCCCTTCTTCAACCCCAGACCTGAGACTTTGTTGAAGCCAGTAGTGAACAGTGTATCTCTACCTTATATTGTGTGTACTACTTAGTGAAGTAGTTTTCTCTTTTTAGTCTCTTTCCATTTCAATCTCTGATTGAGACTTTAAAGGCAGAAGTGAGTGTTACCTTTAATGGTTAATCATTGTTTGACTTAATGGATCATTTTCTCTTGGTTTATTTGAAGTTTGTTACTTAATCATTTATTTCTTTATTTTGAGGTTAGTAGGGAGGTGGGTGCCATTTATTTTTGAATCATACTTTTCTCCTGTTTATGCTAGCAAGGGAGTTAGCTTATTTTGTTGTACTTTTGTTTTCTTTTCTTTTAGTTTAGGTAGTTTGATTAATGAGGAGTAAGATTGATTATGTTTGTTATTTTGGCTATACCCCCTTCTGAACTTGATACCTCTCTCTTTCTTTTGCCTAATTTGTAATAAAACTACTTTCTTGAATGAGATCACTATGTGGTTCTTGTGAAACAACTCTGGGTCTGGAGACGGGGTGGCTTCATGCTGTTGCACATTCATTTCACCACCATCCATTTTTACTGTTTCATTCCTCCCCTAGACCAATCAGGAAAACGTAACATTAGAAAGAAAGAAAGATTAGTTAGAAAGAAAGAAAGATTAGTTAGAAAGAAAGAAAGAAAGAAAGAAAGAAAGAAAGAAAGAAAGAAAGAAAGAAAGAAAGAAAAGATTAGTTAGAAAGAAAGAAAGAAAAGTAAGAAAAAGAAAAAAGAAAGATTAGTTAGAAAGAAAGAAAAAAGATTAGTTAGAAAGACAGAAAGAAAGAAAGAAAGAAAGAAAGAAAGAAAGAAAGAAAGAAAGAAAGAAAAAAGATTAATTAGTTAGAAAGAAAGAAAGAAAGAAAGATTAATTAGTTAGAAAGAAAGAAAGAAAGAAAGAAAGAAAGAAAGAAAGAAAGAAAGAAAAAAGATTAGTTAGAAAGAAAGAAAGAAAAGTAAGAAAAAGAAAGAAAGTAAAAAGATTAGTTAGAAAGAAAGAAAGAAAGAAAGAAAGAAAAAAGATTAATTCGTTAGAAAGAAAGAAAGAAAGAAAGAAAGAAAGAAGATTAATTAGTTAGAAAGAAAGAAAGAAAGAAAAAAGATTAGTTAGAAAGAAAGAAAGAAAAGTAAGAAAAAAAGAAAGAAAGATTAGTTAGAAAGAAAGAAAGAAAGAAAGAAAAAAAGATTAGTTTGAAAGAAAGAAAGAAAGAAAGAAAGAAAGAAAGAAAGAAAGAAAGAAAGAAAGAAAGAAAGGAAAGAAAAGAAAATAAAGAAAAAATAAAGATTAGTTAGAAAGAAAGAAATAAAGAAAGAAATAAAGAAAGAAATAAAGAAAGAAAGAAAGAAAGAAAGAAATTAAAGTAAGAAAGAAAGAAAGAAAGAAAGAAAGAAAGAAAAAAGATTAATTAGTTAGAAAGAAAGAAAGAAAGAAAGAAAAAGAAAGATTAGTTAGAAAGAAAGAAAGAAAAGTAAGAAAAAGAAAAAATAAATATTAGTTAGAAAGAAAGAAAGAAAAAAAGAAAGAAAGAAAGATTAGTTAGAAAGAAAGAAAGAAAAGTAAGAAAAAGAAAAAAGAAAGATTAGTTAGAAAGAAAGAAAGAAAGAAAGAAAGAAAGAAAGAAAGAAAGTAAAAAGATTATTTAGAAAGAAAAAGATTAATTAGTTGGATGGATAGATTAGTAAGAAAGAAAGAAAGATAGATAAGTTAGTTAGAAAGATAGATAGATTAGTAAGAAAGAAAGAAAGAAAGATAGATATGTTAGTTAGAAAGATGGATAGATTAGTAAGAAAGAAAGAAAGATAGATATGTTAGTTAGAAAGATGGATAGATTAGTAAGAAAGAAAGATAGATATGTTAGTTAGAAATATGGATAGATTAGTAAGTAAGAAAGAAAGAAAGATAGATATGTTAGTTAGAAAGATGGATAGATTAGTAAGAAAGAAAGAAAGATAGATAAGTTAGTTAGAAAGATAGACTAGTTAAAACGAACGAAAGAAAGATAAATAAGTTAGAAAGATAAATAAGTTAGTTAGAAAGATAGATAGATTAGTTAAAAAGAAAGAAAGATAAGGTAGTTAGAAAGATAGATATATTAGTAAGAAAGAAAGAAAGATAGATAAGTTAGTTAGAAAGATAGATAGATTAGTTAAAAAGAAAGAAAGAAAGATAAGTTAGTTAGAAAGATAGATAGATTAGTTAAAAAGAAAGAAAGATAGATAAGTTAAAAAGAAAGAAAGAAAGATAAGTTAGTTAGAAAGATAGATAGATTAGTTAAAAAGAAAGAAAGATAGATAAGTTAGTTAGAAAGAGATAGATTAGTTAAAAAAAGATAGATAAGTTAGTTAGAAAGATAGATAGATTAGTTAAAAAGAAAGAAAGATAGATAAGTTAGTTAGAAAGATAGATTAGTAAGAAAGAAAGATAGATAAGTTAGAAAGATAGATAGATTAGTTAAAAAGAAATAAAGATAGATTAGTAAATTAGAAAGATAGATTAGTTAAAAAGAAAGATGATAAGTTAGTTAGTTAGAAAGATAGATAGATTAGTAAGAAAGAAAGAAAGATAAATTAGTTAGAAAGATAGATGGAATAGCTAAGAAAGAAAGATAGATAAGTTAGTTAGAAAGATATATAGATTAGTTCAAAAGAAAGAAAGAAAGAAAGATAGATAAGTTAGTTAGAAAAAGATAGATTAGTTAAAAAGAAAGAAAGATAGATAAGTTAGTTAGAAAGATAGATAGATTAGTAAGAAAGAAAGAAAGATAGATAAGTTAGTTAGAAAGATAGATAGATTAGTAAGAAAGAAAGAAAGATAGATAAGTTAGTTAGAAAGATAGATAGATTAGTTAAAAAGAAAGAAAGATAGATAAGTTAGAAAGATAGATTAGTTAAAAAGAAAGAAAGATAGATAGATAGATAGATAGATAGATAGATAGATAGATAGATAGATAGATAGATAGATAGATTAGTAAGAAAGAAAGATAGATAAGTTAGTTAGAAAGATAGATAAGTTAGAAAGAAAGATAGATAAGTTAGTTAAAAAGATAGATAGATTAGTAAGAAAGAAAGAAAGATAGATTAGTTAGTTAGAAAGAAAGATAGATTAGTTAGAAAGAAAGATAGAAAGATAGATAGATAGAAAGATAAGTTAGTTAGAAAAAAAGATAGAAAGATAAGATAGACAGACAGACAGACAGACAGACAGACAGACAGACAGACAGACAGACAGATAGATAGATAGATAGATAGATAGATAGATAGATAGATAGATAGATAGATAGATAAGTTAGTTAGAAAGATAGATAGAAAGATAGATAGATAGATAGATAGATAGATAGATAGATAGATAGATAGATAGATAGATAGATAGATAGATAGATAGATAAGTTAGTTAGAAAGATAGATCGATTAGTAAGAAAAAAGAAAGATAGATTAGTTAGTTAGTTAGAAAGAAAGATAGATTAGTAAGAAAGATAGATAAGTTAGTTAGAAAGATAGATAAGTTAGTTAAAAAGATAGATAGATTAGTAAGAAAGAAAGAAATATAGATTAGTTAGTTAGAAAGAAAGATAGATTAGTTAGAAAGAAAGATAGATAGCTAAGTTAGTTAGAAAGATAGATAGATTAGTAAGAAAGAAAGATAGATAAGTTAGTTAGAAAGATAGATAGAAAGATAAGTTAGTTAGAAAGATAAGTTAGATAGATAGATAGATAGATAGATAGATAGATAGATAGATAGATAGATAGATAGATAAGTTAGTTAGAAAGATAGAAAGATTAGTAAGAAAGATAGATAAGTTAGTTAGAAAGATAGATAGATTAGTAAGAAAGAAAGATAGATTAGTTAGAAAGAAAGATAGATAGATAAGTTAGTTAGAAAGATAGATAGATTAGTAAGAAAGAAAGATAGATAAGATAGATAGAAAGATAAGTTAGTTAGAAAGATAAGATAGATAGATAGATAGATAGATAGATAGATAGATAGATAGATAGATAGATAGATAGATAGATAGATAGATAGATAGATAGATAAAAACAGCTTGAAGATAGATAGATAGATTGATAGATTGATAGATTGATAGATAGATAGATAGATAGATTGATAGATAGATAGATAGATAGATAGATAGATAGATAGATAGATAGATAGATAGATAGATTAGTAAGAAAGAAAGATAGATAAGTTAGTTAGAAAGATAGATAAGTTAGAAAGAAAGATAGATAAGTTAGTTAAAAAGATAGATAGATTAGTAAGAAAGAAAGATAGATTAGTTAGTTAGAAAGAAAGATAGATTAGTTAGAAAGAAAGATAGAAAGATAGATAGATAGAAAGATAAGTTAGTTAGAAAAAAAGATAGAAAGATAAGATAGACAGACAGACAGACAGACAGACAGACAGACAGACAGACAGACAGATAGATAGATAGATAGATAGATAGATAGATAGATAGATAGATAGATAGATAGATAGATAGATAGATAGATAAGTTAGATAGATAGATAGATAGATAGATAGATAGATAGATAGATAGATAGATAGATAAGTTAGTTAGAAAGATAGATCGATTAGTAAGAAAAAAGAAAGATAGATTAGTTAGTTAGTTAGAAAGAAAGATAGATTAGTAAGTAAGAAAGATAGATAAGTTAGTTAGAAAGATAGATAAGTTAGAAAGAAAGATAGATAAGTTAGTTAAAAAGATAGGTAGATTAGTAAGAAAGAAAGAAAGATAGATAGATTAGTTAGTTAGAAAGAAAGATAGATTAGTAAGAAAGAAAGATAGATAAGTTAGTTAGAAAGATAGATAAGTTATAAAGAAAGATAGATAAGTTAGTTAAAAAGATAGATAGATTAGTAAGAAAGAAAGAAATATAGATTAGTTAGTTAGAAAGAAAGATAGATTAGTTAGAAAGAAAGATAGATAGCTAAGTTAGTTAGAAAGATAGATAGATTAGTAAGAAAGAAAGATAGATAAGTTAGTTAGAAAGATAGATAGAAAGATAAGTTAGTTAGAAAGATAAGTTAGATAGATTCGATAGATAGATAGATAGATAGATAGATAGATAGATAGATAGATAGATAAGTTAGTTAGAAAGATAGATAGATTAGTAAGAAAGATAGATAAGTTAGTTAGAAAGATAGATAGATTAGTTAGAAAGAAAGATAGATAGATAAGTTAGTTAGAAAGATAGATAGATTAGTAAGAAAGAAAGATAGATAAGATAGATAGAAAGATAAGTTAGTTAGAAAGATAAGATAGATAGATAGATAGATAGATAGATAGATAGATAGATAGATAGATAGATAGATAGATAGATAGATAAGTTAGTTAGAAAGATAAGATAGATAGATAGATAGATAGATAGATAGATAGATAGATAGATAGATAGATAAAAACAGCTTGAAGATAGATAGATAGATAGATAGATAGATAGATAGATAGATAGATAGATAGATAGATAGATAGATAGATAGATAGATAGATAGATAGATAGATAGAAGTTTATTAGGTCATTGAATGGTAGTTTAATTGAGTCTAGGGCTTCAGGGAGTTTAGATTTGAGTTTTTGGCTTGTACACTAATGGGCCACCGTAGTCTTGGCTCAATTTGAGCAGTCTGCCATGTAAATCTATGGGATTTTTATGGTTTTTAATATTAATTTTTAAGAAAACTGAAAGTCAAATCAGTCTGAAAAGATATAGCACACCAAGTCAGAACAGTCTGAAAGTCTGACCCGAGTTTGGAGTTTGTAGAGTTAAAGCTCTAGGAGGAGTTAGAGTTGATAAATTTTGGGTCAGAAGAAGAAGAAGAAGAAGAAGAAGAATAATAAGTTTAAATAGGATTTCAGTAAGTTGGCTTTCCCAAGCCAACTTAATAATAACTAGAAAAAAAAGTTTGTTGAGACAAACTTTAAGTTGGCTTGAGAAAGCCGGACCAGACAGTTTGAAGAAGTTAAAAGTAGTTAGAAGTTTTAAGTAGTTTGAAGTTTAAAGTAGTTTAAATTTTGATTGATAAATTAGTTAGAAAGAAAGAATAGTTAGAAAGAAAGAAAAAAGATTAGTTAGAAAGAAAAAGAAAGAAAGATTAGTTAGAAAGAAATATTAGAAAGAAAGAAAAAGAAAGAAAGATTAGTTAGAAAGAAATATTAGAAAGAAAGAAAAAGAAAGAAAGATTAGTAAGAAAGAAAAGAATGATAGATTAGTTAGAAAGATATATTAGAAAGAAAGAATGAAAGAAAGACAGATTAGTTAGAAAGAAAGAAAACAAGAAAGATTAGTTAGAACGAAAGAAAAGTTAGAAAGAAAGAAAAAAGAAAGAAAGATTAGTTAGAAAGAAAGAAAGAAAGAAAGAAAGAAAGAAAGAAAGAAAGAAAGAAAGAAAGAAAGAAAGGATTAGGTAGAAAGAAAGAATGAAAGAAAGAAAGACAGATTAGTTAGAAAGAAAGAAAACAAGAAAGAAAGAAAGAAAGAAAGAAAGAAAGAAAGAAAGAAAGAAAGAGAGAAAGAAAGAAAGAAAGATTAGGTAGAAAGAAAGAAAGAAAGAAAGAAAGAAAGAAAGAAAGAAAGAAAGAAAGAAAGAAAAGATTAGGTAGAAAGAAAGAAAAGATTAGGTAGAAAGAATGAAAAGATTAGAAAGAAAGAAAAAAAGAAGAGATTAGGTAGAAAGAAATATTAGAAAGAAAGAAAAAGAAAGAAAGATTAGTTAGAAAGAAATATTAGAAAGAAAGAAAAAGAAAGAAAGATTAGTAAGAAAGAAAAGAATGATAGATTAGTTAGAAAGATATATTAGAAAGAAAGAATGAAAGAAAGACAGATTAGTTAGAAAGAAAGAAAACGAGAAAGAAAGATTAGTTAGAAAGAAAGAAAAGTTAGAAAGAAAGAAAAAAGAAAGAAAGATTAGTTAGAAAGAAAGAAAGAAAGAAAGAAAGAAAGAAAGAAAGAAAGAAAAGATTAGGTAGAAAGATAGAATGAAAGAAAGAAAGACAGATTAGTTAGAAAGAAAGAAAACAAGAAAGAAAGATTAGTCAGAAAGAAAGATTAGTTAGAAAGAAAGAAAAGTTAGAAAGAAAGAAAGAAAGAAGAAAGAAAGATAAGTTAGAAAGAAAGAAAGAAAGAAAGAAAGAAAGAAAGAAAGAAAGAAAGAAAAGATTAGGTAGAAAGAAAAAGAAAGAAAGAAAGAAAGAAAGAAAGAAAGAAAGAAAGAAAGAAAAGATTAGGTAGAAAGAAAGAAAGAAAGAAAGAAAGAAAGAAAGAAAGAAAGAAAGAAAGAAAGAAAGAAAGAAGAGATTAGGTAGAAAGAAAGAAAGAAAGAAAAAAGATGAATTAGTTAGAAAGAAAGAAAGAAAGAAAGAAAGAAAGAAAGAAAGAAAGAAAAAAAGAAAAAAAGAAAAAAGATTAATTAGTTAGAAAGATAGATAGATTAGTTAAAAAGAAAGAAATATAGATAAGATATTTAGAAAGATAGATAGATTAGTTAGAAAGAAAGATAGAAAGATAAGTTATTTAGAAAGATAGATTAGTTAGAAAGAAAGATATATAAGTTTGTTAGTTAGAAAGATAGATAGATGAGTAAGAAAGAAAGATAGATAAGTTTGTTAGTTAGAAAGATAGATAGATTAGTAAGAAAGAAAGAAAGATAGATAAGTTAGTTAGAAAGATAGATAAGTTAAAAAGAAAGAAAGATATATATGTTAGTTAGAAAAATAGATTAGTAAGAAAGATAGATAAGTTAGTTAGAAAGATAGATAGATTAGTTAGAAAGAAAGAAAGATAGATAAGTTAGTTAGAAAGATAGATAAGTTAAAAAGAAAGAAAGATATATATGTTAGTTAGAAAAATAGATTAGTAAGAAAGATAGATAAGTTAGTTAGAAAGATAGATAGATTAGTAGGAAAGAAAGATAAGTTAGTTAGAAAGATAGATTAGTTAGAAAGAAAGAAAGATAGATAAGTTAGTTAGAAAGATAGATAGATTAGTAAGAAAGATAGATTAGTTAGTTAGAAAGAAAGATAGATAAGTTAGTTAGAAAGATAGATAGATTAGTAAGAAAGAAAGATAAGTTAGTTAGAAAGATAGATAGATGAGTAAGAAAGAAAGATAGATAAGTTAGTTAGAAAGATAGATAGATTAGTAAGTAAGAAAGATAGATAAGAAAGATAGATAGATGAGTAAGAAAGAAAGATAGATAAGTTAGTTAGAAAGATAGATAGATTAGTAAGTAAGAAAGATAGATAAGAAAGAAAGATAAGTTAGTTAGAAAGAAAGAAAGAAAAAAGAAAGAAAGATAGATAGATAGATAGATAGATAGATAGATAGATAGATAGATAGATAGATAGATAGATAGATAGATAGATAGATAGTAAGAAAGAAAGATAAGTTAGAAAGATAGATAGTTTAGTTAGAAAGAAAGATCTATAAGTTAGTTAGAAAGATAGATAGATGAGTAAGAAAGAAATATAGATAAGTTAGTTAGAAAGATAGATAGATTAGTAAGTAAGAAAGATAGATAAGAAAGATAGATAGATGAGTAAGAAAGATAGATAGATTAGTAAGTAAGAAAGATAGATAAGAAAGAAAGATAAGTTAGTTAGAAAGAAAGAAAGAAAAAAAGAAAGAAAGAAAGAAAGATATATAAGTTAGTTATAAAAATAGATTAGTAAGAAAGATAGATAGATAAGTTAGTTAGAAAGATAGATTAGTAAGTAAGAAAGAGAAGTTAGTTAGAAAGATAGATAGATTAGTTAGAAAGAAAGAAAGATAAGTTAGTTAGAATGATAGATAGATGAGTAAGAAAGAAATATAGATAAGTTAGTTAGAAAGATAGATAGATAGATTAGTAAGAAAGATAGATAAGTTAGAAAGATAGATTAGTAAGAAAGAAAGATAAGTTATTTAGAAAGATAGATAGATTAGTAAGAAAGAAAGATAAGTTAGTTAGAAAGATAGATAGATTAGTAAGAAAGAAAGATAGATAAGTTTGTTAGAAAGATAGAAAGATTAGAAAGAAAGAAAAAGAAAGAAAGATAGATAAGTTAGTTAGAAAGATAGATTAGTAAGAAGGCAAGATAAGTTTGTTAGAAAGATAGATAGATTAGTTAGAAAGAAAGAAAGAAAGATCTATAAGTTAGTTAGAAAGATAGATAGATTAGTAAGAAAGAAAGATAGATAAGTTAGTTAGAAAGATATATAGATTAGTTAAAAAGAAAGAAAGATATATAAGTTAGTTAGAAAAAATAGAGAGATTAGTAAGAAAGATAGATAGATAGATAAGTTAGTTAGAAAGATAGATAGATTAGTAAGAAAGAAAGATAAGTTAGTTGGAAAGATAGATAGATTAGTTAGAAAGAAAGAAAGATCGATAAGTTAGTAAGAAAGAAAGATAGATAAGTTTGTTAGAAAGATAGAAAGATTAGAAAGAAAGAAAAAGAAAGAAAGATTGATAAGTTAGTAAGAAAGAAAGATAGATAAGTTTGTTAGAAAGATAGAAAGATTAGAAAGAAAGAAAAAGAAAGAAAGATAGATAAGTTAGTTAGAAAGATAGATTAGTAAGAAGGCAAGATAAGTTTGTTAGAAAAAGATAGATAGATTAGTTAGAAAGAAAGAAAGATCTATAAGTTAGTTAGAAAGATAGATAGATTAGTAAGAAAGAAAGATAGATAAGTTTGTTAGAAAGATAGAAAGATTAGAAAGAAAGAAAAAGAAAGAAAGAAAAAAAAAACTATCCTCATGAACTGGAAATCAAGAAATACCGTTTACATTTCATTGTGGAAAAACTTATTAACAGAATACATCTCTATTGAAGATCCTCTTTGTCTGGAGTCATTCCCCAACAACACCTTCATCAGTACATAAACAAGAGGTGGGGTGGGGGAGAGGGGGTTAGGAAGAGATAGAAACTGTGTCTAATACTTAAATTAAATATCCAAGGGAAGGGAAGGGGGGGAGAGAGGGAAGAGGAAGGAGAAAAAAAAAGAAAAAAAGGAAGAAAGTTTACGTACTGCTTTATTTCCAAAACTTTTTTTTTTTTTTTTTTTTTTTTTTTTTCACAGATTGAAAGAGGAAAAGAAAAAAAAAGAAGTAAAAGATAGGAGGGGGGGAGGTGAGAAAGAAGAACAAAGAAGGGGAGAGAAAGGAGGGAAAGGAGGAAGGAAGGAGGAATGAAGAAAAAGGGGAAGAAAGAGAAGGAAGGAAGAAGGAAGAAGGGAAAAAAAGGAAAAAAAAAAAAAAAGCTTGATTCAGAGGGTAAGGGTGACGGGGGCATGGCAAGCTGGGCATTGCACTGGACTGATCCATGCTGAACGTCACACCTTTTTAATGCATCACAAAGCAACTGACACACACTATGCACTTCAAGGCTGATCATATAACTTCCACCTCCTCATATAATTATTAATGTTGTTATTTTATTATTATTATTATTAATGAGTATATTATAATTATTACTATTTTCCTCTTTCAATCTTATTATTACTATTATTATTATTATTGTAATGTGTGTGTGTGTGTGTGTATGTATGTGTGTTTGTATGTATATATATATGCATGTGTATGTGTGTATGTATGTATGTATGTGTGTATATTTATTTGTGTATATATGTATGTATATATACTCCTTTTTTTTTTTTTTTTTTTGCTCTTTCCTTTCCCTATTATTATTATTATTATTATTATTATTATTATTATTATAATTACTAGTCCTCTCCCTGATTTCCTAACCTCGCCTCACCTCTCCATTATCATTAATATCATTATTATCAATAATATTACTTATACTTTTGTTTTCATTACTATTATTACTGTTCTGATTTGTCCTTCTGTTATCTTATTATCATTAATATCAAGTATTTATACCATTGTCATTATTCAAGTTGCTGATGTAGTAGTAGTAGCAGTTAACGTAGTAGTAGAGATTGTAGTAATAATTGTGATTGTAGTTGTAGCAGTTATTGTAGAAGTAGAGACTGTAGTAGCAGTTGTGGTTGTTGAAGTAGTAGTTGTAGTTAATGTAGTAGTAGAGATTGTAGTAATAATTGTGGTTGTAGTTGTAGCTGTTACTGTAGAGACTAATAGTAGTTGTGGTTGTTGAAGTAGTAGTTGTAGTTAATGTAGTAGTAGAGATTGTAGTAATAATTGTGGTTGTAGTTGTAGCTGTTACTGTAGAGACTAATAGTAGTTGTGGTTGTTGAAGTAGTAGTTGTAGTTAATGTAGTAGTAGAGATTGTAGTAATAATTGTGGTTGTAGTTGTAGCAGTTATGGTAGAAGTAGAGACTATAGTAGTAGTTGTGGTTGTTGTAGTAGTAGTTGTAGTAGTAGACATTATAGTATTTTTAGTAGTCACTCCCTACCACTGATTGATTTCTTTATATTTGTTCTATTTATATGTTATTTGTTTTCATATACTGACTTATACATGTTTATGTATGTATGTTTATTTGTATATATCTATCTTACTTTTTTTTTTTTTTTTCCTATCTCTTGTCCTTCAAAGTATGTACTGTGACACATCCACCCAGTTACCTTTACATGCACACATGCACGCACGCACACACACAAACGCACGCATCTGTTAGTTCCTGATTGTATTGTTTTTGTTTTGCTTGTTTGTTTGTTTATTTGTTTCCCTGTTTGTGATCCCAATTTATGTACACCTTGCATATTCCAATAAAAAAAAAAAAATATATATATATAATTTGTTAAAAAAAAAAGAAAAAAAAAAAAGAAAGATAGATAGATTAGTAAGAAAGAAAGATAGATAAGTTAGTTAGAAAGATAGATAGATTAGTTAAAAAGAAAGAAAGATATATGAGTTAGTTAGAAAAAATAGAGAGATTAGTAAGAAAGATAGATAGATAGATAAGTTAGTTAGAAAGATAGATAGATTAGTAAGAAAGAAAGATAAGTTAGTTAGAAAGATAGATAGATTAGTTAGAAAGAAAGAAAGATCGATAAGTTAGTTAGAAAGATAGATAGATTAGTAAGAAAGAAAGAAAGATAAGTTAGTTAGAAAGATAGATAGATTAGTTAAAAAGATAGATAGATAGATAGATAGATATATAGATAGATAGATAGATAGATAGATAGATAGATAGATAGATAGATAGAAAGAAAAGGTTTGAAGATAGATAGATAGATAGATAGATAGATAGATAGATAGATAGATAGATAGATAGATAGATAGATAGATAATGGTAGTTTAATTGAGTCTAGGGCTTCAGAGAATTTAGATTTGAGATTTTGGTTTGTGCACTAATGGGCCACCGTAGTCTTGGCTCAATTTGAGCAGTCTGCAATGAAAGTCTATGGGATTTTTATGATATTTAATATTAATTTTTAAGAAAACCGTAACTCAAACCAGTCTGAAAAGATATAGCACACCAAGTCAGAACAGTATGAAGGTCTGACCTGAGTTTGGAGTATGTAGCTTGAACGGTCTAGGAGGAGTTAGAGTCAGAAAATTTGCGGTCAGAAAAAGAAGAAGAACTAGATTAAAAAGTTCGTCGAGACAAACTTTAAGTTGGCTTGAGAAAGCCGGACCAGAAAGTTTAAAGAAGTTTAAAATAGTTTGGAGTTTAAATTAGTTTCAAGTTTAAAGTAGTTTAAAGTTTAAATTAGTTTGAAGTATAAAGTAGTTTAAAGTTTAAATTAGTTTGAAGTTTAAAGTAGTTTAAAGTTTAAAGTAGTTTAAAGTTTAAATTAGTTTGAAGTGTAAATTAGCTTAAAGTTTAAATTAGTTTAAAGTTTAAATTAGTTTAAAGTTTAAATTTGTTTAAAGTTTAAATTAGTTTGAAGTTTAAAGTAGTTTAAAGTTTAAATTAGGTAGTTTAAAGTTAAAAAGTTGTTGGGGGTTTTCTAGTGGGTTGCTAAGGTGTTCTTGGTGGTTGCTAGGCGGTTCCTAGGGTGTTCTGGGTGGTTGCTATGCTGTTGCTAAGCGGTTGCTAGGGTATTTTGGGTGGTTGCTAGGGTGTTCTGGGTGGTTGCTAAGGTCTTTTTGGGTGGTTGCTAGACAGTTGCTAGGGTGTTCTAGGTGGTTGCTATGGTGTTGCTAGACGGTTGCTAAGGTATTTTGGGTGGTTGCTAGGTGGTTGCTAGGGTGTTCTGGGTGGTTGCTATGGTGTTGCTAGGCGGTTGCTAAGGTATTTTGGGTGGTTGCTAGGATGTTGCTAGGCGGTTGCTAGGGTGTTCTGGGTGGTTGCTAGGCGGTTGCTAGGGTGTTCTGGGTGGTTGCTAGGCGGTTGCTAGGGTGTTCTGGGTGGTTGCTATGGTGTTGCTAGGTGGTTGCTAGGGAATTCTGGGTGGTTGCTAGGCGGTTGCTAGGCGGTTGCTAGGGTGTTCTGGGTGGTTGCTAGGGTGTTCTGGGTGGTTGCTATGGTGTTGCTATGGTGTTGCTAGGGTATTATGGGTGGTTGCTAGGCGGTTGCTAGGGTGTTCTGGGTGGTTGCTATGGTGTTGCTAGGCGGTTGCTAAGGTATTCAGGGCGGTTGATATGGTGTTACTAGGTGGTTGGTAGTTGTCACAGATGGTTACTATGGAGTTTTTATAGAGTTCTTAGCATGATCTTGGCATGATTTAGCACTTAACTAATCGCTATTAGCATGTAGCTATTCACTGCTAGCATGTGTAGCATGTTGGAAGTGCTGTTTGCTAGCATGAGTCAAAAGAGCCAAGCCTCATCTCTATACGATGTTCTGATACAGAGATATAGGTCTTGCAAAACGGTTGCTAGGGTACTCAAGTTTGGTTGCTATGGAGTTGCTTTGGAGCTGGAAGCTTTAAACTTAAGAAGTTTAAAGTGGTTTGAAGTTTAAAGTAGTTTACGAGTTTACAAGTTTACAAGTTTAAATGAGTTTAGAGTGTATGTGTGTGTGTGTGTGTGTGTGTGTGTGTGTGTGTGTGTGTGTGTGTGTGTGTGTGTGTGTGTGTGTTCACACACACACACACACACACACACACACACACACACACACACTCAGAGTTGATGAGTTTAGAGTTTATAAGTCTATAAATTGATGAGTTTATAAGTGTAAGAGTTTTTGAGTTTAGAGTTTATAAGTTTTAAATGAGTTTAGAGTTTATAAGTTTAAATGAGTTTAAGAGTTCAGAGTTTATTAATATATGAGTTAAAGAGTTCATAAGTCTATGAATTCATGAGTTTATAAGTTAATTAGTTTATAAGTGTATGAGTTTAGAGTTTATTAGTTTAAATGAGTCTCATTGGCTAATATAGTATATAGAACGGCAGTTTGGTTTAATCTTCAAGGTATTTAGATTTGAATTTTCGTCGGTTGGTGAGTTTGAATCTGGATTTGAATTTTTTAGAACTCCCCAATGTAAGTCAATGGGAGTTTTTCCGAGTTTTGATCGGCATTTTTAGGAAAACCGTAAGTCCGATCAGTCTAAAAAGATATAGCAACTAACTTCAGAACAGTTTGAAGGTCTGAGCCGAGTTTGGAGTATGTAGAGTTAAAGCTCTAGGACGAGTTTGAGTCAACAGTTTTTAACAGAAGAATAATAATAATAACTAGATTAAAAAGTTCGTCGAGACAAACTTTAAGTTGGCTTGAGAAAGTTTGGACCGGAAAGTTTGAAGTTTAAAGTAGTTTGAAGATTAAAATAGTT
>CM043376.1:31817934-31832934 GCA_023718395.1 Leucaspius delineatus
TGAGTCAAAAGAGCCAAGCCTCATCTCTATACGATGTTCTGATACAGAGATATAGGTCTTGCAAAACGGTTGCTAGGGTACTCAAGTTTGGTTGCTATGGAGTTGCTTTGGAGCTGGAAGCTTTAAACTTAAGAAGTTTAAAGTGGTTTGAAGTTTAAAGTAGTTTACGAGTTTACAAGTTTACAAGTTTAAATGAGTTTAGAGTGTATGTGTGTGTGTGTGTGTGTGTGTGTGTGTGTGTGTGTGTGTGTGTGTGTTCACACACACACACACACACACACACACACTCAGAGTTGATGAGTTTAGAGTTTATAAGTCTATAAATTGATGAGTTTATAAGTGTAAGAGTTTTTGAGTTTAGAGTTTATAAGTTTTAAATGAGTTTAGAGTTTATAAGTTTAAATGAGTTTAAGAGTTCAGAGTTTATTAATATATGAGTTAAAGAGTTCATAAGTCTATGAATTCATGAGTTTATAAGTTAATTAGTTTATAAGTGTATGAGTTTAGAGTTTATTAGTTTAAATGAGTCTCATTGGCTAATATAGTATATAGAACGGCAGTTTGGTTTAATCTTCAAGGTATTTAGATTTGAATTTTCGTCGGTTGGTGAGTTTGAATCTGGATTTGAATTTTTTAGAACTCCCCAATGTAAGTCAATGGGAGTTTTTCCGAGTTTTGATCGGCATTTTTAGGAAAACCGTAAGTCCGATCAGTCTAAAAAGATATAGCAACTAACTTCAGAACAGTTTGAAGGTCTGAGCCGAGTTTGGAGTATGTAGAGTTAAAGCTCTAGGACGAGTTTGAGTCAACAGTTTTTAACAGAAGAATAATAATAATAACTAGATTAAAAAGTTCGTCGAGACAAACTTTAAGTTGGCTTGAGAAAGTTTGGACCATAAAGTTTGAAAAAGTTTAAAGTAGTTTAAAGTTTAAAGTAGTTTAAAGTTTAAAGTAGTTTAAAGTTTAATTTAGTTTAAAGTGTAAATTAGTTTAAAGTTTAAAATAGTTTGAAGTTTAATTTAGTTTAAAGTTTAAATTAGTTGAAAGTTTAAAATAGTTTGAAGTTTAATTTAGTTTAAAGTTTAAAATAGTTGAAAGTTTAAAGTAGTTTGAAGTTTAATTTAGTTTAAAGTTTAAATTAGTTGAAAGTTTAAAATAGTTTGAAGTTTAATTTAGTTTAGTTTAGGGTGTTCTGGGTGGTTGCTATGGTGTTGCTAGGCGGTTGCTAGGGTATTCTGGGTGGTTGCTAGGGTGTTGCTAAGCGGTTGCTAGGGTATTTTGGGTGGTTGCTAGGGTTTTGCTAGGCGGTTGCTAAGGTATTTTGGGTGGTTGCTAGGGTGTTCTGGGTGGTTGCTAGGCGGTTGCTAGGGTGTTTTAGTGGTTGCTATGGTGTTGCTAGGCGGTTGCTAGGGTGTTCTGGGTGGTTGCTAGGGTGTTGCTAGGCGGTTGCTAGGGTATTCTGGGTGGTTGCTAGGCGGTTGCTAGGGTGTTCTGGGTGGTTGCTATGCTGTTGCTAGACGGTTGCTAGGGTATTCTGGGTGGTTGCTAAGTGGTTGCTAGGGTGTTTTGGGTGGTTGCTAGGCGGTTGCTAGGGTGTTCTGGGTGGTTGCTAAGGTATTCTGGGTGGTTGCTAGGCAGTTGCTAGGGTGTTCTGAGTGGTTGCTATGCTGTTGCTAAGGTGTTCTGGGTGGTTGCTAGGCAGTTGCTAGGGTGTTCTGGGTGGTTGCTATGGTGTTTCTAGGTGGTTGCTAGGGTATTCTGGGTGGTTGCTAGGCGGTTGCTAGGGTGTTCTGGGTGGTTGCTATGGTGTTGCTAGGCGGTTGCTAGGGTGTTCTGGGTGGTTGCTATGATGTTGCTAGGCGGTTGCTAAGGTATTCTGGGCGGTTGCTAGGCAGTTGCTAGGGTGTTCTGGGCGGTTGCTATGGTGTTGCTAGGTGGTTGGTAGTTGTCACAGATGGTTACTATGGAGTTTTTATAGAGTCCTTAGCATGATCTTGGTATGATTTAGCACTTAACTAATTGATATTAGCATGTAGCTATTCACTGCTAGCATGTGTAGCATGTTGGAAGTGCTGTTTGCTAGCATGAGTCAAAAGAGCCAAACCTCATCTCTATACGATGTTCTGATACTGAGATATAGGTCTTGCAAAACGGTTGCTAGGGTACTCAAGTTTGGTTGCTATGGAGTTGCTTGGGAGCTTGAAGCTTTAAACTTAAGAAGTTTAAAGTGGTTTGAAGTTTAAAGTAGTTTACGAGTTTTGAGTTTACAAGTTTAAATGAGTTTAGAGTTTAAGTTTAAATGAGTTTAGTGTGTGTGTGTGTGTGTGTGTGTGTGTGTGTGTGTGTGTGTGTGTGTGTGTTCACACACACACACACACACACACACACACACTCAGAGCTTATGAGTTTAGAGTTTATAAGTGTATAAATTGATGAGTTTATAAGTGTTAGAGTTTTTGAGTTTAGAGTTTATAAGTTTTAATGAGTTTAGAGTTTATAAGTTTAAATGAGTTTAAGAGTTCAGAGTTTATTAATTTATGAGTTAAAGAGTTAATAAGTCTATGAATTCATGAGTTTATAAGTTAATTAGTTTATAAGTGTATGAGTTTAGAGTTTATTAGTTTAAATTAGTCTCATTGGCTCATATAGTATATAGAACGGCAGTTTGGTTTAGTCTTCAAGGTGTTTAGATTTGAATTTTCGTCGGTTGGTGAGTTTGAATGTAAATTTGAATTTTTTAGAACTCCCCAATGTAAGTCAATGGGAGTTTTTCCGAGTTTTGATCGGCATTTTTAGGAAAACCGTAAGTCCGATCAGTCTGAAAAGATATAGCAACTAACTTCAGATCAGTTTGAGTGTCTGAGCCGAGTTTGGAGTATGTAGTGTTAAAGCTCTAGGACGAGTTTGAGTCAACAGTTTTTAACAGAAGAATAATAATAATAATAATAATAATAAGTTTAAATAGGATTTCAGTAAGTTGGCTCTCTCAAGCCAACTTAACTAGATGCAAAAGTTCGTCGAGACAAACTTTAAGTTGGCTTGAGAAAGTTTGGACCAGAACGTTTTTTTGCTAGGCGGTTGCTAGGGTGTTCTGGGTGGTTGCTATGGTGTTGCTAGGCGGTTGCTAAGGTATTTTGGGTGGTTGCTAGGCGGTTGCTAGGGTGTTCTGGGTGGTTGCTATGGTGTTGCTAGGCGGTTGCTAGGGTGTTCTGGGTGGTTGCTAGGTGGTTGCTAGGGTGTTTTGAGTGGTTGCTAGGCGGTTGCTAGGGTATTCTGGTTGGTTGCTAGGGTGTTTTGGGTGGTTGCTAAGGTGTTCTGGGTGGTTGCTAGGCGGTTGCTAGGGTGTTCTGGGTGGTTGCTATGGTGTTGCTAGGCGGTTGCTAGGGTGTTCTGGGTGGTTGCTAGGCGGTTGCTAGGGTGTTCTGGGTGGTTGCTATGGTGTTGCTAGGCGGTTGCTAGGGTATTCTGGGTGGTTGCTAGGCGGTTGCTAAGGTATTTTGGGTGGTTGCTAGGCGGTTGCTAGGGTGTTCTGGGTGGTTGCTAGGGTGTTGCTAGGCGGTTGCTAGGGTGTTCTGGGTGGTTGCTAGGGTGTTGCTAGGCGGTTGCAAGGGTGTTCTGGGTGGTTGCTAGGTGGTTGCTAGGGTGTTTTGGGTGGTTGCTAGGCGGTTGCTAGGGTATTCTGGTTGGTTGCTAGGGTGTTTTGGGTGGTTGCTAGGGTGTTCTGGGTGGTTGCTAGGGTGTTGCTAGGTGGTTGCTAGGGTGTTCTGGGTGGTTGCTAGGCGGTTGCTAGGGTGTTGTGGGTGGTTGCTAGGCAGTTGCTAGGGTGTTCTGGGTGGTTGCTATGGTGTTGCTAGGTGGTTGCTAGAGTATTCTAGGTGGTTGCTAGGCGGTTGCTAGGGTGTTCTGGGTGGTTGCTATGGTGTTGCTAGGCAGTTGCTAAGGTATTCTGGGTGGTTGCTAGGCGGTTGCTAGGGTGTCCTGGGTGGTTGCTATGGTGTTGCTAAGGTATTCTGGGTGGTTGCTATGATGTTACTACGTGGTTGGTAGTTGTCACAGATGGTTACTATGGAGTCTTTATAGAGTTCTTAGCATGATCTTGGCATGATATAGCACTTAACTCATTACTATTAGCATGTAGCTATTCACTGCTAGCATGTGTAGCATGTTGGAAGTGCTGTTTGCTAGCATGAGTCAAAAGAGCCAAACCTCATCTCTATACGATGTTCTGATACAGAGATATAGGTCTTGCAAAACGGTTGCTAGGGTACTCAAGTTTGGTTGCTATGGAGTTGCTTGGGAGCTGGGAGCTTTAAACGTAAGAAGTTTAAAGTGGTTTGAAGTTTAAAGTAGTTTACAGTAGTTTGAAGTTCATGACAGATAGATAGATAAATAAGTTAGATACACACACACACACACACGCGCACACACACACACACACACACACACACACACACACACTAACTCGCTCACACACTCACTCAGACACACACGCACACTCAAGAGTTTATGAGTTTAGAGTTTATAAGTGTATCAATTGATGAGTTTATAAGTGTATGAGTTTTTGAGTTTATAAATTTAAATGAGTTTAGAGTTTATAAGTTTAAATGAGTTTAAGAGTTCAGAGTTTATTAATTTATGAGTTTAAGAGTTCATAAGTCTATGAATTCATGAGTTTATAAGTTAATTAGTTTATAAGTGTATGAGTTTAGAGTTCATTAGTTTAAATGAGTCTCATTGGCTAATATAGTATATAGAACGGCAGTTTGGTTTAGTCTTCAAGGTATTTTGATTTGAATTTTCGTCGGTTGGTGAGTTTGAATCTAAATTTGAATTTTTTAGAACTCCCCAATGCAAGTCAATGGGAGTTTTTCCGAGTTTTGATCGTCATTTTTAGGAAAACCGTAAGTCCGTTCAGTCTGAAAAGATATAGCAACTAACTTCAGATCAGTTTGAGTGTCTGAGCCGAGTTTGGAGTATGTAGAGTTAAAGCTCTAGGAGGAGTTTGAGTCAACAGTTTTTTTACAGAAGAATAATAATAATATTAATAATAATAATAATAATAATAAGTTTAAATAGGATTTCAATATGTTGGCTCTCTCAAGCCAACTTAATAATAATAAGTTTAAATAGGATTTCAGTAAGTTGGCTTTCCCAAGCCAACTTAATAAGTTTAAATAGGATTTCAGTAAGTTGGCTTTCCCAAGCCAACTTAATAATAATAAGTTTAAATAGGATTTCAGTAAGTTGGCTCTCTCAAGCCAACTTAATAATAATAAGTTTAAATAGGATTTCAGTAAGTTGGCTTTCCCAAGCCAACTTAATAAGTTTAAATAGGATTTCAGTAAGTTGGCTTTCCCAAGCCAACTTAATGAATGCTATAACATGTTCTGTTTATTGACAGGTTATGTCAAAGAGATTGGCTTTGGTAGACAGTTGATATTGTTCAATATATGTTACATGATTATTTTATAAATAATCTGCCTCTTTCCTTGTTCAAGGAAATAATAATAATGATGAGGCAGAAGACCTTTAAAGAGGGGAGATGTGGTGATATGTGTACAAGTTTGTGATTGACAGTTAGCTGCAGGGTCCAGGTTGCTGGGCAACAGGGGCGGGGTTATAGAGAGACAGAGAGACGACTGTGAGTTTCTACGACAACTGTGTATGTTAAATACAATTCATCATCAAATTGTCAGCTCAATATCATGACAGTCAGCCAATCAAATCACATGATGGTAGCAGAATATTCTAGACTAGCATTTGTTCTCTTTTTCCAAACAAGAAACTTAAAAGTTGTGTTTCCAATTAAAATTAATGAGGGAAACAAATTAATAAACATACAAAATTTTGTTTTAATTAATATGTAAAAAGTTTTTGTGAGGGTTATGTTTAGGCGTAGAGAATAGAAAATATGAAGATACACAGATGTGTGTTTGTTTCTCTGAATGGATGTTTTTCTCTCACAGCTTCATCTCACATAGTTTGACTCCTGAAAAACCAGTTCTGCAGAGAAACACACAGTTCTTCATGAGAACACAGAAGTGAAAGAAAGTTCAGTGCTTTTGATGATCGAGGTGCCATTTCAGAGGAGGACAAAGAAACATCTGAAAATATTGTCATTATTCAAGGTAAGTTAGGAAATATTTTAAGTTACTGATCAATGTTTAAGTGTCATGTTTCCAGAGATCACAGGAGATTCGTGCAGCTCAACTAATAGAGCTTTAATGCATTTTACGCGTCTGAAACGAGTCTCTGAGTGTCAGATTACAGTCTTTACAGAGGAATCCACTGAATAAAGCTTCTAGATCACGTCAAGTTCAAAACTCATAACTTTCAAAACTGTTTTATAAAAGATGTTTTGTGAGTTCAACAATTGTTGAACTGTATTTCTTCAGCCTTGTTTTCATTTCTGTCAAACATTAAATATGGCTTTAGGTCTATGACACTAAAGCAGTTAAAAAGCTCTGTTTCTCAACTAAACTTCTCTTACTTTACCTCCTGTTCTCCACTCATGAATAAACAGACTGATTCAACATCACAACCTTTATTTAATTATACACATTCATTTAGATAATGAGAATTTATTCATTTTTTTGCAGTTAAAGTAATCAAATATAATTGTGTGCTTGCCTCTGTTAGAGTGTGAGTGAGTGTTTGTTTGTGTGTGTGTGTGTTAGAGAGAGAGAGAGAGAGAGAGAGAGTGAGTGTGTGTGTGTGTGTGTGTGTTAGAGAGAGAGAGAGAGAGAGAGAGAGAGAGAGAGAGAGAGTGAGTGTGTGTGTGTGTGTGTGTGTGTGTGTGTGTGTGTTAGAGAGTGAGTGAGTGAGTGAGTGAGTGAGTGAGTGTGTGTGTGTGTGTGTGTGTGTGTGTGTGTGTGTGTGTGTGTGTGTTAGTAAGAGGCAGGGGCGTTTCTTAGTTTTAAAAACATCAGGGTTTCTCTGATCTACATACAGTATATGCATTTTAAGGCCAAAGTTTGAAGGCCAAAGAAATTGGATAACAATAGCTTTAAAAGCATGTCAGTGCAGTAGCATTAATTACTTGTCAAGCAGAAAACATATTCTTAAACATGAGAATGAGGATAAATGTTGCAATGAATGATCCACACATAATGGAAATGTGTATTGTCAACAATAAGCATAAACATTCTGCAATCACATATTCCTAACAGGAATGGCCTTGAATGAGAAATCTATTGAAGTTGTTACATTTCAATCAAACGCCAGTGCAATCTTTTGTGTCCAGGCAAATCAGCAATTTATATTAGCATTAAAGATTGGTTTCAGCAACTTGTTTCTTGAGTTAATCAATGTTTTTGGACTAATCAGTTAACCAATTAATGTATAAAATAGAATTTTATATAAATATAAAAGCTCATTATACAAAGGAAATAAAGAGTGAAGAGTGCGCGTATCATGGCTGACACGACAGGAAAGTTTTTTTTTTCTGAGTTTTACTGACATATAGCCTGACAACATCTCATCTGACAGAGGACTGTGCGCTGCTGACTGCGGTATTTATTTGTTTTTTTAATTGCTGTGAGATTGTCTTTGTGCACAATTCCTAAATATTCTAGGATAGGCTGTAATTACTGGAAGATCATGTGGTGCGTCTCTCTCTCTCTCTCTGTGTGTGTGTGTGTACAATCACCAGTCAGAGACAGCTCTGATCTAAAATTAAACAACCAAGTTTTATTTAATTTGCATCATATTTCCCCTAAACTCAGGGACCTGTTCCACACAGTCGATCAGTAACTCTTTCTCCACAGCATTCTGTAGTAGGCTAGGTCACGTGATTCATCCATTATTTCATTCATTCATTAAAGCTGCTGTCCGTAGTTTTTCCTCTTTGTCGCCATCGCTGTTCGAAATCTGCAACAGCGCGGATGAATCCAGTGTTTTGATGAGAATGTGCGCCGGTCAGTCGCTGCCGGTGTGGATCCTGGCATTCGCAATCACAGATTCTACTTTTGGGAAGTATGACCAACATAAGAATCTTCACCGGAAAATGTCGTCTGAACAAGTAACATCCACTTTTGTTCTGACCAACTAAGGGGAAAAAGGCATTGCAGTAAATCACGCTGATTAACGATCGCTTATCATATCACGTCAAACCGTGCAAATTATACTTTCAAATTGTTAATGTTAACAACATCAGCATTGCGTGACTACATTTAATGCCCTTCTGATATTATCCTTGTTTCCGCATGGGCCGGTCGCAGTCTTTTTCTGTAGCCACTAGAAGTCCCGAGTCTTTTGCGTTTCACAACGGGTGAATCTCCAGTTGCTGATTGTCGTTTGAACCTTTCTGGATCCGCCATCAAATTGATACGTTTAATTATATCAAGTGCTGTGAGAAAAGGCTATAAATCTCGTACATCCTCACACTCACAGCTTACTAGCCAAGACTCTTCTATAAGTGGACAGATGTGACTTTATGTGGACAGATGTGACTTTATGTGGACAGATGTGACTTTATGTGGACAGATGTGTTTTAATCTGGACAGATGTGACTATGTGACTTTATGTGTACAGATGTGACTTTATGTGGACAGATGTGACTTTATGTGGACAGATGTGACTTTATGTGGACAGATGTGACTTAATGTGGACAGATGTGACGTAATGACACACAGACATGCTTGAATTTCCCACAGAAATCCACCAGTATCACTGGAATTAAAATCATTATTACAAGCTTACCGTTTTGAATCGAGCTACGGCAAGCAGAGAGTTTTGAACACTGGCTGATTATGTACTTGCTCAAAAATGTATTTTGGATCATTTTTAACCCAAAAATGTTACAGACTGCAGCTTAAAGTAAATACAACGCCTAGAAATCCCCCCCAAAAGTCAAGGAACTGTCACAGAATGACAGTTGACAGATGTGAGAGCGAAAACTACTTGTTATGTCAAACACAACAGGTTTATTCACCTCAGAGAAGAAGATGTGGAATATATATTGTGTTGTATTTTTGTTAATCTTGATTTCTTGCAAATTGTGTGTTTTTCTTGGCGAGTCGGAGTGAACTGTGGTGCTGTCTTAAATAAAACTTGGTGTGTGCGTGCGTGCGTGTGAGTGAGTCTGTGTGTGTGTGTGTGTGTGTCTGATTGTGTGTGAGTGTTTGTGTGTGTGAGAGAGAGATTTTGTGTGATTTTTATGATAAAATCTGTGTTATATGATCATATTTTCTTGATCTAGTAAGAACTCTAGCGGCTGCATTTTGGACTAACTGTATCTTGTTTATTGAGGATGCAGGACAACCAGCTAATAACGCATTACAGTAATCTAGTCTCGAGGTCATGAACGCATGAACTAACTTTTCTGCATCAGAAACTGATAGCATGTTACGTAGCTTAGCAATGTTTCTAAGGTGGAAAAAGGCTGTTTTTGTAACATACGAAATATGATTTTCAAAAGACAGGTTACAATCGAGTATAACACCCAGGTCTTTTACTGTAGAGGATAAAGTAACAGGACATCCTACGATGTCAAAGTTGTATTGTGAGAGGTTCTGTGGGCGGTTTTTTGAACCGATAAGTATTACCTCTGTCTTGTCTGGATTTAATAATAGAAAATTACGCGTCATCCAATCTTTTATATCTTTAACACACTCTGTCAATTTGGATAATTTAGCGTTTTCATCCGGCCGTGATGAAATATATATTTGAGTGTCATCAGCATAACAGTGGAAACTAATTCCATGTTTCCTTATAATATTTCCAAGTGGCAGCATATATATTGAGAATAACAGAGGGCCCAACACAGATCCCTGCGGCACTCCATAGTTTACTGGAATTATGATCGATTTTTCTCCATTTAAATAGACAAAATGGTAGCGGTCTGATAAGTATGATCTAAACCAGCTTAATGCTTGTCCTTGAACACCAGTATAATTCTGTAGTCGATCTAAGAGTATTGTATGATCTATAGTATCGAACGCAGCACTTAGATCAAGTAAAACTAGTATTGAGATGCAGCCTTGGTCAGAAGCTAAAAGTAAATCATTTGTGATTTTAACGAGCGCAGTTTCAGTGCTATGATGCGGCCTGAATCCTGACTGAAACTTTTCATAGATATCATTTTCTTGCAAGAAAGAGCCCAGTTGAGCGGACACAACTTTTTCTAGTATTTTAGACATAAATGGAAGATTTGAAATGGGTCTATAATTTGCTAGATTATTATGATCTAATTGTGGTTTCTTAATGAGAGGTTTTATCACTGCCAGTTTAAATGTTCTTGGAACATGACCTAAAGATAAAGACGAGTTAATAATATTGAGGAGAGGCTCTTCCACTACAGGTAACACTTCCTTCAGTAGTTTAGTTGGTATAGGATCTAATAAACATGTTGTTGTTTTAGATGAAGTGATAAGTTTATTTAACTCTTTTTGTTCTATAGTTGTAAAGCACTGTAATTGTTCTTGCGGGGTGATAATCTTGCGTGCGTGTGAGTGTGAGTGAGTCTGTGTGTGTGTGTGTGTGTCTGATTGTGTGTGAGTGTTTGTGTGTGTGAGAGAGATTTTGTGTGTGTGTGTGAGAGAGAGAGAGAGTATGTGTGTGTGTGTGTGTGTGTGTGAGCGTGTAAGTGTGTGAAAATGTGAAAGTACTTCTTATATATGTATAATCATAGTCTAATCTTGTTGAGACTCAATAATTTCCAACATTCAGCTGAATCTGTCAGACCAAACAATAATCTACTAATGAGCAGAGACTCTTAAACTGAATAACAACCTGAATAATTAGTTTTAGACCTTAAAAGTTTAAAAAATGTTTCATAATAGTTGATCTGATCACAGTGTCTGTCATTTCGTTACACACATTTATTTGCACATACTGCATAGATCTCTGCTATAAAAAGCAACTATTTAAATACTTTTTCCTTTTCTCAAATACTCCATGAAGGACGATGGCAACTGTTTTAGAGCTGCTTCAAGATACTCTAGAAGAGCTGGAAGAATATGATCTGAAGAAATTTAGGAGTCGCTTAAAAGAAGATAGACCCGTTGGAGCTGGTAAACTGGAGAAAAATGCTGATGTCACTGATATAGTGAAAATAATGATGGACCGTTTTGGACCGGAAGAAGCTGTGGAGAAAACACTGAACATCCTGAGGGGGATGAACCAGAACCAGCTGGCTGAAGAGCTACAGAACAACTACACTGAAGGTAATAAAAGAGAGAATAGAGAACGAGAGGCAGCTTAGATTCATAGACATATATTGAATATTCTGATTATTTTCAAAGCAGATTCGTATACACCAAGGCTGCATTTAATTATCAAAAATAGTTAAAATATTGTGAAATATTACAATTTAAAATAACTTTTCTATTAGATTATCTTTTTTTTTTTAATTCTTATGTTGCGGTCACAGGAAAACTTTCACAGCTGAATTTTCAGTGTCACATGATCCTTCAGAAATCATTCTTATATGATTTAGTTGATAGTTCAGATGATAGTTTAATAGCTGTGCTGCTTAATGAAGTGTGAAAACATGATGCAGTGCCTTTTTCAGAACACTTTGATGAACATAAAGTCTCATTTCATTCTCTCTCTTTACAGTGCAAGAATCACCAGAAGAAGCTGAGAAACACACAAGAAAACAAGGTGAATTAACCTTACACACGGCCCTATGGAAGTAAAATAATTACATATATTTGAAACAGAGTTGCACTAATTGAAAAATAAATTAATTGCATTAACCATGTTTGTATTTTAATGCATTGTATTTTTTTCAGGGCTTGCCCTTTTTTTGGGTCTAAAATCCATTTATTTAACTTGCTTTTTTGTTTCAAATACATTTGTCATTTTTTTTCCTCTTCCATTCACGTCCTTATAATTATCAGAAATGATTTCAGCGTGTTTGATGTATATTGATGACATCAGCACTGATCAGATCTATACTATACTATACATTTAAATACCATGTTTGTTTTGATGATAATCTTTCTAATGTGAAAAACCTACGTGTTTAATTTTATAGTGTTTAGTCTAGTGAAAGTAATTTTCTTTGTTAACACTTTTTCATGTTTATTTTTATTTTTTAATAACAGATTTCTGGCTGCAGGAATTCTTGAAAACTCACAAAATGAACATGAAGGAGACAGTAGAGCACATTTTTGAGGGTAAAAGTGAAAATGAAGCAGATCTCAAGGATGTTTTCACAGAACTCTTCATTACGGAGGGGGATCTTAGAGAAGTCAACAAAGAACATGAGATTCTGCAGATTGATAAAGCCATTAAACCCCATAATTCACAGAACAGGCCATTAAAATGCAGTGATGTATTTAGTCTGAACAAAAATAAGAAAAAGATTGTGCTGACCAAAGGTGTCGCTGGCGTTGGAAAAACGGTCTCAGTGCACAAGTTCATTCTGGACTGGGCAGAAGGAGAAGCCAATCAGGATATAGACTGTGTTTTCCTGCTTCCATTCCGAAAGATGAACTGCATTAAAGTCAGAGAGATCAGTCTGCATGAGTTTCTACAGAAATTTAATCCAGAACTGAAGAAACTGGAAACAGCAAAGATATGTAAGATATATAGTTGTAAGCTTGCGTTAATCTTTGATGGACTGGATGAGAGTCGACTGACTTTGGATTTTGTCAGTGGAATGGTGACGAGTGTTGAGGAGCGATCATCTGTAGATGAACTATTTACAAGTCTGGTGAACGGGTCTCTGCTTCCATCAGCTCACGTCTGGGTGACATCACGGCCAGCAGCAGCCAATCAGATCCCTCCGGAGTATGTAGGGTTGTTCACCGAGGTGCGAGGATTCACTGACCAGCAGAAGGAGGAGTATTTCAGAAAGAGAATCAAAGATGAGACTCAGGCCTCCAGGATGATCTCACACATTAAGAAATCTCGTAGTCTCTACATCATGTGTTACATTCCCGTGTTCTGTTGGATCACAGCCACTGTTCTTCAGGACGTCCCCATTGAGAACGATGCAGAAAACATCAACACGACACTCACTGAAATGTACATCCACTTCCTGCTGATACAGATGAACATGAAGAGCCAGAAGCATGACAGAAAAACAGAAAGAGAACGTGCCAAGCTCTTAGATTCCAATAAAACAATGATTGAGAAGTTAGCTAAGTTGGCGTTTGAACAACTGAAGAAGGAAAACATAGTGTTCAGTGAGGAAGATCTGACAGCATGCGGTATTGATGTGAGTGAAGACTTTGAGTCCACAGGAATGCTGACTGAGATCTTTCAGCAAGAAGCTGGACTTCATGAGGAGAAGGTCTTCTGCTTCGTTCATCTGAGTGTTCAAGAGTTCCTCGCTGCAGTGCACGTGTTCCTCTGCTACCTGGACAAGAACATGGACGAGCTGCAGTTTTTCAGTGAAGAAACACAAAACGAGGTCAGACCTAACCATCAGTTTCTTTTTCAGTTTGCAAGACTGTTCAAAACCAAGAAGAAAAAGAGTGTGTCTGTCTCCAAAATGCCAGACAAAAATATTGCTTTACATGATTTACTAAAGAAGGCTGTTGAGAAAGCAATGCAAAGTCAGAAAGGACATTTAGACCTATTTGTACGGTTTCTGCTGGGCATTTCACTGGAATCGAATCAGAAACTGCTCAGCGGCCTGTTCACACACACTGAAGACAGCAAAGACAGCGTCACAGAAATAACCAAACACATTAAAGAACAATTACAAAATCAGGACGATACCATCTCACCTGAAACTTCAGTCAACCTGTTCTACTGCTTACTGGAGCTCAATGACAATTCATTATATACAGAAATACAAAGATACTTCAGATCATCTCCAGAAAGAAGTCTCTCGTCTTCCATGTGCTCATTGATGGCTTACGTACAGCTGATGTCAGAGGAGGTGCTGGATGTGCTCAACCTGGGGAGGTACAGGTCCAGGACATCACGGGCAGGCCGCATTAATCTCCTGCCAGCTGTGAGATGCTGCAGAAAAGCAGAGTAAGAAACTTGCTGTTTAATCAAAGTTTTTAATTCTGAAAATCAAGTTTTAGCGCACGATGCAGAGTGAAGTATCATGTTTTAACTGATTTTAGAGAGTAAAATCTGTATTTACTAAAATGGATTTACTAAACAGTGATTTTATAGACATCAATTTGAACGTTATTTTCACTTGACTGTCACATCAGTTCCAGCATATATGACATTTATATTTTTGCAGAAAGCTTGAATGTTCACAAAGAACATGACAGATATCACTGTTACTTCTAGCACTGTTCATACAAGATGAACACACAATACATGCCATGGACAAATGTCCTGTTTTTACAGACTCTCCTTCTGTGGTCTCGATGACTCCTGCTATGAAACCGTGGCTTTGGCCCTGCAGACACCAAACTCTCTGATAGAGCTGGACATGAGTCTCAATTACAGCCTGACAGATCGAGGAGTGAAGCTGCTCTCTGATGGACTGAAGAGCCCACACTGTCAGCTGAAGATACTGAGGTTTGAGCTCATTCTTATACAACACCCACCTCAGTCTTTCATCCACTACAAACGGAGTATGACATAATAAAACGCTCAACATGAAAATGCTTAACGTGCCTTAATGCTCAAAGACAATGATTTTAATATATCAAACTCAGTACACACCGCATTGATGATGCTTAATATATACAGGCAAGCAGATGAACCCAGAATTTGAATACTATGCGCTTAATTGCATGTTAATTGTTTTACTTTATAATTGTTTCCTATGGGGAAACAATTTACATGAAACTTTGCACATTGCGTTCATATTCTGGGTTCATCTATCTGCCTGTACATTGTATATTTTATTAATAAAGTGCATCACTGTAAGCAAGATGATGATGATGAAGTCAAGGAAGCATGTATTGCAATAGGGATGTTTTCTCCCCATTATGCCCATGCACGACAGATGGCGTCAAATCTTGTACGTTTCTAAGATAAACAAAGTGCCATTTCTCTGTTATTAGTTAATCTGACCGTATTATATCATACAACAAATATATATGTCAGCTATATACTGTATATATGTGTGTTTTA
>CM043376.1:31837934-31850434 GCA_023718395.1 Leucaspius delineatus
AATCTTAGTTCAAATGGAACATTATGTAGCCTATTATTATGTACAACTGTATACATCATTTAAATAAGCATGATATATCTATTGTTTAATGCCCAGGTGATATGCACAATATCAAAATATAGAACTGTAAAATTAGGATGTGTAGTTGACATGGAGATAAGACATCAGAGCGCAAAAATGTGATTTCTCCTGTCCAACATCAACCAGGCCGTTATTTCCGGCGTGCCGATCGAGTCTGTCCCAAAAATACCTCTCAATGCGCCCTCGTGGACTCGCGCCAAGGGCCCTATTGAGAATGAGGACATGCGTCACGGTAGCTTGCTGTCACGTGACGAATTGAGCCCACCCACCATTTTGGGAGGATACGCTATCGGTTGCTAGGGGCAACAGTGTAAGAGCCATACAGAGACGGATACAAATTGTAACGGATATAAATTACGAGAAAATTAAGAAGAAATGGATAAGAATGTGGCAAAAGAAAAGGGTCATTACAGGGAGAAACTTACTACCAATGTCAAACAGAGGTATTTAGAAAAGCTGGCTGATATTAAAACCGTCGACTCATACGAGCTGCCTGCAGCTGAATGGAACAGAGACCTAGACTCTTTACCACCTTGCACTTATATGGAAATAGCTAATTGGTTTTTGGCATCAGCTATAACGAAAAAACTGTAACAAATGGTTCCTACGGTTTTACAACTCTACTACCAATACAAACAATGCACGGTGCTGCCGCGGGTATCCTCCCAAAATGGCGGAAAGGGGAGGAGACGCGGTCTCTGGGGGCGGGGCGCTGTGTCGTGACGACATCTCCTCATTCTCGATAGGTCTGCACTACATGACGTCACCAAAGTGCGGACTCTGAGGAAGTCCACAAGTCCGGAGTGTGCCATTTGGGACAGGGCCTTGCTCTGAACCGGTTCAAGGAATGAAAACGAAAACCGGAAACGGAACGAAATTTTAACATGAACGAAAACGAAAACAAAATCAATTTTAATCGTTCTGAACAGAAACGTTTATTTAAAATGACTATTAACCGGTTAATAACGTTATTTTATCGTTCTCTTTAATATTTGAATTTGCCATTGACCAATCATGATTTTAGTAGTTCAGCATGTGACGTTGACGCATTAAGCGTGAGTGAAATGCCCGCGCAGCAGTCATCGGCAGACAATCTCTTCGGCATATTCAAGAGAAGCACACCTTAAGAGGAGTGAGTGCACTTTTAAGTACTGGGCAAGTGTTGCTCTCACTAACCCAGATTTGTACAAACTTGCTATGAATGTAATTGCACTACCGGTAACGCAAGTCAGCGTAGAGCGCGCATTTTCATATGAAGGACTAAAAATGACAGAACGAAAAATAAATAAATAAATAAAAGTAGAAATAAATAAATAAATGCAGAAATAATAGTGAAAATAAATACATTTTGGTATTATAAATGGCTATTTCTGTATTTTTACATGTATTTATTTATTTATGCATTTTTATATGTATTTATGTATGTATTTATACATTTATTTATATATTTATGTATTTATATATTTATTTATTTATATATTTATATATGTATTTATTTATACATTTATTTATTCCTACATTTATTTATTTCTGTATTTCCACATTTCTACATTTATTTTTCCCTGCGCATGTATGCTAATTGACCAATGGCTAAGCCACGCCCCCTCCACTCACTCGGACAAACAGTCAACATTCGGTAACAGGCGCTGTGGCAGCTGTCACAGTAGGAGACATTTCACAGGAGTCAATTGATGATTTTTTGGAGACAGAAAGATTATATATCATCTCGATGTCACCAAAAGGGCCTTAAATATGCATTGGAGGGTTATATTAATAATTTTATAGTTGAGAAGGTCGATAAGCTTCAGCTCCAGAACAAAGATTTACAGTTCACAGTGTAAACGTCATAGTTTGGTGCTATTTCGCTTCAAACGCTCGCTTTATACGCGTGTCCTATTCGCTTTGGATTCAAAATGTTCAAGCGTCGAACTAGACGCGGATACGCGCGAATTTGACGCTCTATTCGCGTTTGGTGTGAGCGCAGAATAATGAACAGGCTGCGATGTCAAGATTGCATTGCTGGAATGTGTGTGTGTGTTTGTGTGTGTGTGTGTGTGTGTGTCAGAGAGCGGGCGCGATCGAACAGTGGAAACATAAAAACATACTCCATTTTGTTCATACAGGACATAATTAAAACTGCAAAGTGTTTAGCCTACTTATATTTGTGTAAAACACAACATTGTGCTTTTGTCAAACTGTAAACTCTTGTCAAACTGTAACCTACAACTGTCACCCAACCAAAATCACACACACACGCTGTTTAAAGCCAAAATGACAAGAAAAAACATAAAAACGAATGAAAACCGATAACGGCAATGCATTGCAATGGACGAGGAAGCAGAGAATGTCCGAGTGTATTGGGTTAGCTATGCGTACTGTGATTGGCTCATCGCGTTTGGGGGCGTGGCTTAGCCATTGGTCAATTAGCATACATGCGCAGGGAAAAATAAATGTAGAAATGTGGAAATACAGAAATAAATAAATGTAGAAATGTGGAAATACAGAAATAAATAAATGTAGAAATGTGGAAATACACAAATAAATAAATGTAGGAATAAATAAATGTATAAATAAATACATATATGAATATATAAATAAATAAATATATAAATACATAAATATATAAATAAATGTATAAATACATAAATAAATACATATAGAAATGCATAAATAAATAAATAAATACATGTAAAAATACAGAAATAGCCGTTTATATTACCAAAATGTATTTATTTTCACTATTATTTCTGCATTTATTTATTTATTTCTACTTTTATTTATTTATTTATTTATTTTTCGTTCTGTCATTTTTAGTCCTTCATATTTTCATGCCTCAAGTAGATTCTTTCCTCACTGAGGTCTTCAGTGAATGCACAGGTATTGGAGGATATTATTTTCGTACGTTTAAACAAGCAGTACGGACTTTAAGCTCAAATAGTTTATGGATTTCGTATAAGTACTAGCAACTATCGCACATTTTTTCTATAGTCTTTCAGGTAGCCAAAAACAGGACAGGTCAATGTTTTCTTTATAGACTTTTAATGCTTTGTATTAAAAATAGTAGAAAATGTGTTGTAGTTTTACAATGTTATTGCATTAAATGATCGTGCTTTATTAGCAGACTGAAATTGGTTATGTGATGCAAGGATGTGTTGTGCAGCGTTTGCTTTGAAATTAGCAGTTGACGATGCATTAAAAGAGCAATGATCGTCCAGTTTATATCAATTTTATTCATGTAATTTCTAAAACAATTCGTGTTGCAAAAAAATATATATATATGCACAAATAATTGTATCACTCTTCTGAAAAGAATTAGGCATAAGAGTGCCAATTTCGATTGTCTAACGGTCCAGTAAAACAGGTCAATATTTTTCCAGCTGTTTATGCTTTGTAATTAATACAGGTATTTCTGTAATGGTTTTAACAATGTTATGAAATAAATGTTCAAGTTTAATTATCATGTTATCTTATTTTTGAGTGAAAATTAGTCTTATTTATACATATTTGTTTAAAGTATAGGCTAAATTAAAATAACGTTATTAACCGGTATTTTATCTAATCAAACCGGTTTCGGAACGGTAATGTTTAACGAGGAACGCAAAAACGGAAACGTTAAAATATTGATTCAGCTCGGAGTGAACCGATTGACCTCTCACACCCCGCCCTTGAGTGAAGAACTCAGTCTGTTTATTGCCAATTTTAATTGCACATTGATTGTTTGAGTGCATTGTTTTTATAATGCTGTTTGTGTTGCCCCCGATACCCGATTCTAGAAGTTTAGAAAGAAGGCCTTCATGCCAAATCGAATCAAAGGCCTTCTGGAAGTCTACAAAGCAAGCGAATATTTTGGTTTTGTTTTGGTTGATGTGTTTATGAATCAGGGTATGCAGTGTGAAGATATGATCTGATGTTCTAGAGTCTGGCTTTTGCTCAGGACACTGTGCTCTGTGAGGACGTGGACGAGTCTCGTGTTGATGATGCTGCAGAACATCTTCCCCAGATCGCTGCTCACACAGATGCCTCTGTAACTGTTGGGGTCTGATGTGTCTCCACTCTTGAATATGGGCGTTATGAGTCCTCTATTCCAGGTGTCAGGGAAATGGCCAACACTCAGAACCAAGATGAACAGTTTCATGATGGCCAATTTGAATTTGGGGTTTATATTCTTAAGCATTTCGTTAAGGATGCCGTCTGGTCCTCTTGCCTTTTGTGTTGGCAGAGCCTGTGTTTTATCCATCAGCTCTTCTTCTGTGATTGGGTAATCTAGTGATTTTGGTGTTTGCCAATTATGTTTTCTATATGGTTTAATTTTTCATTTATTTGTCTAATTTGCTATAAAGTTGTTCAAAGTGATTTTTCCAGGTGTCTCCGTCTTGTATTGTAATTTGTTCATGTTTCTTATTATTTAGGAGGTTCCAGTTGTCCCAGAAACTGTTTGATTGGACAGATTCTTCAATGGTTTTGAGCTGATTTTGGATGTACTGTTCGTTCTTCTTTCTGAGTGTATTTTTATTTTAAGCTCCTCGCAATAATGAAAACGTAAATCTGAATCGTCTGGTTGTCTGTGTTTTTGATTTGCAAGCTGTCTTAAATTTTTCTTTATTCTTTTACAATCCGAAACCATTTTTCATTCTTTTGTTTTTGCTTATGGTTTTTCTTAGTGGTTTTAAGATTAGATATTGTTGCCAGATAATCAAATATGTAATTTATGTTTTCTACAGCCAGATTTACGCCATCTTCATTATGAGGATAATCATAATCTATGAAGTTATCCATGAGTAAGCACACTTGGGGATGGTCAAATGCGGTCAGGTGTTTTTCAGTGCTGTTTTGAGCCCATCTGTAGATGTTTTGATGTTGTACAGCTTACTGGGTTGTGGGTGTATGTTAGTATTTTCTTTCCTTTTTAGATACAGAGTAATTAGGCTGTGATCTGATAGGAGTGTTAGTGGTTTGACCGTGAATGCTCTGAAAGAGAATATATCTAAGTCTGTGATCATGTAGTCACTGTTGAGCAGCCATGAACTGAAGTGTAGGTGTATCTCATGTAACTGAAGTGTAAGTGTAAGTGTATCTCTAGAGTCCAACCAAAACTTAAGCCTAGGCTTAACTATGCCTGGTCTTAGCGTTGCGCGCTCATGTGCGGTTGACCAGCAGCGTGCGTTGCTAGGTTACGCTGTAAACTATCTTCCGCTGTTTTGTTAACTTGTAACGTTAAGTGCCAGTGACACTCTGCGGATGGCCCGACATGCGGTGGATTTGTGGACATTAATCAGGTCTCCAACAGTGTTTTGAAACGCACCATTTGCATAAAAACGTAGCGCTATTAACAGCTGTAATGCTGGTGTCAATGCTGCGTTGTGGTTCGACACATACTGTAAGTCGGGTGACAGCTCTTCAACAAGTTCATATATATCTCTCTATATATCAGCTCCTCATCATTGTAAATGTCCAATGGATTGCTTCTGTCCCTAATAACTCTCTCCCGCCTAAAAGCCCGCTCATTGTAAAGTCTGTGTATAAGGCGCGCCATGTCTTTACTGCTGAGTTATCAAGTGGTTACTATAGAAACATTATCTAACGGCTATTAACGCTATTATATGCTAGATTTTGAATTTACGCCTGCTACTGACTAGGCGTAAGATTTACGCCCTGTCTTAGCGAGAAGAGGACTTAAGCCTGGATGGTGCAACTGTCGTAACTTTTAGGTCGGACTTAGAATGCTGAGTTAAGACCTACTTACCTTAAGACCAGGCGTAAGCCCTGTTAGTGCAACCGGCTCCTGAGCATCAGAGTTAGTCCTTGAAAAGTTAACACTGTTTTGTTGAAAGCTCTGTCCAAATATATGATTATTCCCGTTGTCTGTGGTGTAGTCGGGTAGGGCTCCTTTTCTGGCGTTGAGATCCCCACACATCAGCACACTGGGCCTGGAAGTGGTTGATTTGGCTGTGGAGGGTCTCAAAGATGTTCTCATCATAGTAAGGAGATTCAGAGGGAGGAATATACAGAGCACATAAGAATATATCTTTTGTAGTTTGACTGAGCTGTTTATTGATTTTGAGCCAGATATGAGATTCTTCTTTTTTGATTAGTTGGATGTATTTATCAATTTCAAGTTTGTGCCAGATTATGATGCCCCCTGAATCTCTCACACGTGTGACTTTTTCATGTTTTTGGGATGATATGAGTATTTCCCGATACCCTGGGGGACAGAGAGTGACCTCATCAGTTCTGCGCCACGTTTCCTGTAAGATTATTATGTCTATATCTAAAACACTTTTCTTAAAATCCAAGGTTTTGATTTTACATCCAAAACTTGATGAGTTAATGCCTTGGATGTGATTGTCAAAACTTGCCAAACTGTGATTGTCAGTGGTTTCATGCGGTCAATAAACAATTTTAACATTCCTCTAGAATAGAAACAACTCAACTTGAACCTGTTTAAAACCTATGTGCACTATGTTAACATACATACTTTTACATATTTGTATTGTTAGTGTTTTTTTTTTTTTTAATACATGCGCGTACACACATATGTAAGGGATAATGTATAGAGCTTCGCGTCGGGGTCCTGTTCAGCCTGTCGGGGTTGTGGGCCCTCTATTATTCTCAATATATATGCTGCCACTTGGAAATATTATAAGGAAACATGGAATTAGTTTCCATTGTTATGCTGATGACACTCAAATATATATTTCATCACGGCCGGATGAAAACGCTAAATTATCCAAATTGACAGAGTGTGTTAAAGATATAAAAGATTGGATGACGCGTAATTTTCTATTATTAAATCCAGACAAGACAGAGGTAATACTTATCGGTTCAAAAAACCGCCCACAGAACCTCTCACAATACAACTTTGACATCGTAGGATGTCCTGTTACTTTATCCTCTACAGTAAAAGACCTGGGTGTTATACTCGATTGTAACCTGTCTTTTGAAAATTATATTTCGTATGTTACAAAAACAGCCTTTTTCCACCTTAGAAACATTGCTAAGCTACGTAATATGCTATCAGTTTCTGATGCAGAAAAGTTAGTTCATGCATTCATGACCTCGAGACTAGATTACTGTAATGCTTTATTAGCCGGTTGTCCTGCATCCTCAATAAACAAGCTACAGTTAGTCCAAAATGCAGCCGCTAGAGTTCTTACTAGATCAAGAAAATATGATCATATAACACCGATTTTATCATCACTACATTGGCTACCTATAAAGTCCCGTATTAACCCATTTAATCCCACCGGTCACAATAGTGACCGTAAAAAAAGGTTTCATTTCTAAGGCTCTAAAAATGTTACTGAATGATCTATCAATGCATTTCCAGCAGATATTGAAATAATAAAGGGTCTCAATGAAATATGTGCAGTGTCGCATGTTTACTGTAAATTGTCACATGACCCGAGCTGTTTATTTCCTGTTTGCGCCAAGAGAAGAGGATGTCAGCAAGAAAGCTCTCAAAGAAAAGGATATTAAAATATGTTAACATAAAGATAGGACATAGATTTTTGGTACACATCATGTTTAAGGTGTCTAGTATTGATATATGCATTTGCAATTACTCAGCTTTGTTTAATGTGGTCATAGAACTCACAAACATGTCAACGGCAACAATAGTGACCGGTGGGATAACCCATTGTATCTACATGCTAATACACATAGGCTAACTGTTCTACCTTACTTTCTGCTGCTACCTAACTTTCTACCTAATTTTACACACAGACACACACACATAAACACACACAAAGAAACACACACACACACGGACCCAAGGAAGACTAGCTAGCTAGCTAATTCTGCTGCTACTTAACTTCCTACCTACTGCAACTTTCCACACAAACACACACGCAAAAACTAGCTAGCTAACTAATTCTACCTAACTTTACACACACACACGCACAAGTGGTCTAGGAAGAAAAGCTGAACCCCCCCCCCCCCCATCAAAATGTCCTAAATGTCCAAGATACTATCCCGTGGCCTCGAGACACTATCCCATGGCCTCGAGACACTATCCCATGGCCTCAAGACACTTTCCCATGGCCTCGAGACACTTTCACGTGACCTCGAGACACTTTCCCGTGGCCTCGGGACACTATATCGTGGCCTCGAGAAACTATCCCGTGGCCTCGATACACTATCCCGTGGCCTCCAGACACTATCCCATGGCCTCAAGACACTATACCGTGGCATCCAGACACTATCCCGTGGCCTCAAGACACTATCCCGTGGCCTCCAGACACTATCCCGTGGCCTCAAGACACTATCCCATGGCCTTGAGACAATATACCGTGGCCTCGAGACACTATCCCGTGGCCTCGATACACTATCCCGTGGCCTCCAGACACTATCCCGTGGCCTCCAGACACTATTCCGTGGCCTCGATACACTATCCCGTGGCCTCCAGACACTATCCCGTGGCCTCAAGACACTATCCCATGGCCTCGAGACACTATACCGTGGCCTCGAGACACTATCCCGTGGCCTTGATACTTTATCCTGTGGCCTCCAGACACTATCCCGTGGCCTCCAGACACTATCCCGTGGCCTCCAGACACTATCCCGTGGCCTCCAGACACTATCCCGTGGCCTCGATACACTATCCCGTGGCCTCCAGACACTATCCCGTGGCCTCCAGACACTATCCCGTGGCCTCGAGACACTATCCCGTGGCCTCGAGACACTATCCCGTGGCCTCGAGACACTATACCGTGGCCTCGAGACACTATCCCGTGGCCTCCAGACACTATCCCGTGGCCTCCAGACACTATCCCGTGGCCTCCAGACACTATCCCGTGGCCTCGAGACACTATCCCGTGGCCTCGAGACACTATACCGTGGCCTCCAGACACTATCCCGTGGCCTCCAGACACTATCCCGTGGTCTTGAGAGACATCCCGTGGCCTCCAGACACTATCCCGTGGCCTCCAGACACTATCCCGCGGCCTCCAGACACTATCCCGTGGCCTCCAGACACTATCCCGTGGCCTCGAGACACTATCCCGTGGCCTCGAGACACTATCCCGTGGCCTCGAGACACTATCCCGTGACCTCGAGACATTATCCCGTGGCCTCCAGACACTATCCCGTGGCCTCGAGACATTATCCCGTGGCCTCCAGACACTATCCCGTGACCTCGAGACATTATCCCGTGGCCTCCAGACACTATCCCGTGGCCTCGAGACACTATCCCGTGACCTCGAGACATTATCCCGTGGCCTCCAGACACTATCCCGTGGCCTACAGACACTATCCCGTGGCCTCCAGACACTATCCCGTGGCCTCCAGACACTATCCCGTGGCCTCCAGACACTATCCCGTGGCCTCCAGATACTATCCCGTGGCCTCGAGATACTATCTCGTTACCTCAAGATACTATCCCGTGGCCTCAAGATACTATCCCGTGGCCTCAAGATACTATCCCGTGGCCTCAAGATACTATCCCGTGGCCTCAAGATTATATCTCGTTACCTCAAGATACTAACCCGTGGCCTCAAGATACTATCCCGTGGCCTCAAGATAGTATCCCGTGGCCTCAAGATACTATCTCGTTACCTTAAGATACTATCCTGTGGCCTCAAGATAGTATCTTAAGGATTTTATAAGGATTTTATACACTCTTATGCACACACACACACACACACGCGCGCACACACACACACACACACACACGCACACACACGCACACACACACACACACACGCACGCGCGCACACACACACACACACACACACACACACACACACACACACTGCACAGGTCAAATAGACCTATATTCAGTCTGTCCAATGGTTGATACAACACATTATCCCACCGGTCACAATTGTGACCGATCATAAAACACACTTTTTCACACACTTTTCCATGAAAATTTAAAAAAATTATGATTGATTGTTTCAAAGGGATACTAATGACACATGATTTGGATATTTTTGTGTCTGAGAAAAATTTGGGATTAAATGGGTTAATTAAGGTATTGCTACTGACTTATAAAGCCCTAAACGGCTTAGCTCCAGTCTATTTAACGGATCTTCTGTCGCCCTATAATCCATCGCGCTCTTTGAGATCAATAAATTCAAGGCTTTTGGTCATACCTAGGATATCCAGATCCACCAAAGGAGGGAGAGCATTTTCACATTTGGCTCCAAAACTCTGGAATAGCCTTCCTGATACTGTTCGTTACTCGGACTCACTCTCCCAGTTTAAAACTAGATTAAAGACGCATCTTTTCAGCCAGGCATTCATATAATATTGTTAATCTCACAGTTTCAAACTACAATCCGGCCTCTAGTTCATAAATGCCAGAGGAGAACTGGCCCCCGACTGAGCCTGGGTTCTCCCAAGGTTTTTTTTTTTTCTCCATTAGGTCACCTGATGGAGTTTTAGGACACCATTAGGCCGCTTGATGGAGTTTTTTCGGTTCCTTGCCACTGTTGCCTTTGGCTTGCTCAGTTGGGGATATTTTGGGGATATTTAATTTTATTCTATCAATCAATAAATTCCACTAGAAACAAACTTTGTTGTATTATTTTATTTTAATACTGTGAAGCTGCTTTGATACAATCTGTATTGTGAAAAGCGCTATACAAATATACTTGATTTGATTTGATTTATTCGCTATAACGACCGCCTCTCTATACATTATCCCGCTTATTACATGGCTACCTACAAAATAAATAAATAATTTGACACGAATTATTGATTTAAAAAGGAGTTTATTGATTTAAAAACGATTGTATTGCTTCCGCCAAAGAAAATAGTCCGTTCCGCGTCCGTAGCAACGCTCTGTTTTTCATGGCAACGGTCTGTTATACTTCGCAGCGGGTCTGATATCAAGAAATAACACACCGCATTCTACACTGGAATTCAGCCAAGCCATGTAATAAATACATATACATACACATACATGCGCATATACATACACACATACACATTAGGGGTGCGCCAAAATATCGATATGGCGATATTCTCCCGCGATCGATTCTCGATGCGCTCTTGCCAAGTATCGATATTAAAAGCCGTTAGAGCGGGCGTACACGGTGCGAGTTCGGACACTCGGGAGGTCGTGAGATCAGTTTAACTGATAATCGCGTCAAAGCAGCTGGTACAAGGCACGACTGTCCTGCAAGAATTTGATCCCGAGCCGGCAGCAATCACGTGGGCTTTCGCGCTAAACCGTCATGTTGCGAATGGGAGAGAGAGAGAGAGAGAAAAGTGTGTGTGACAGTGTATGCGCACGCTGTAGGCTATGGTTGCTGCCACTGAGGTATAGCCCCATCGACGTGGTTGTGTATGATTTGGCAATAGGGGACAGCTGGTGAAAAAACATGTTTAAAAATTATCGGGAGGTCGGGAGGTGCTCGTAAAGTGCTCGGCTCGGCTTGTAATTCCTCTCACACGCTACGAGCCGTGACCATGCGAGCATCACCGATTCCACTTGATTTCTCCCGAGTGAAAAAAATCATCTGCAGCAAAACAAAAATAGTGTCTGTGACTGTTTTGTTGCAACTGATAAGACACAAGTTGTTTTTGTTATTGTGTTTCATCCAAAAACGAAATGGAGATTCATTTTCCTAATTAAAAAATAACTTTTTATTTCTTAAAACATGATATATTGTGAGTTATTACTGATAATATATCGGTTATCGCAGTATCACCATATCGTGATATTATCGGTATCGTGAACAATGTATCGCGTATCGTATCGTATCGTATCGTGAAGTACCCAGTGATTCCCAGCCCTAGTACACATATATATATATATATATACACATCAGTGCATCTGTTCAATTTGGTGTCTCTTACTCACGACTAGTCCATCAGCCGTGTGCAGATTAAGTTGAGCATGTCCTTGATCTCCCTCAGACTGGTGCTGTGCGTGTCGTTTGGGCCTTTCAGGGCTGTAGCTCAGCGGCTCCTGCTCGGGTCTGTGGACGTCTGGCTGTGGGGCTGATGACCTCTGCGCTGTCGAGGTGTTGTTATCCAGCGCCGGGGCTTCTCTGGGTCCTGGCTGTTTCCTCCGCTGGTATGGTGGCCTCGGGTCTTGGCATTGCTGATGCTGACGGTGATGTTCGTGTATATATATATGTGGTATCGATTGCAACAATTAACTACATTAATTAATCACGATTAATCGCTGTTAAAAAAAAAACATACTTTTTAACATATTATAATGTAATAATTTCACAATTAATCTCCAAATTAATATAGAAAAACATAAAGACAGTAGGCTATATTTTAAATATTTGTCTAACAGGTAGGAAAAATATACAGAAATTGAAGTTATCAAACAGTTTGTACTGCATACAATTTTTGTACTGCATCAAAATTGTACATAGATTAATCCTTATTAAAGTAAAAAAAAAAAAAAAAAAATCTATAGTCAAGAGCAGTGAGTGTTTTTCTGTTACCTTTGTTCTTTG
>CM043376.1:31855434-31860434 GCA_023718395.1 Leucaspius delineatus
CGTCACATAGCCCGCGAAACCATATAAAACAACAATGGCAGCCCCTATGGATGCAGTGTTTCTGCATGTGGTACACGATGAGATACACTTTAGGACAATATAACGTTGCAGTCAAATTAATAATAATATAATAATAATGATAATAATACACACACGATTATGTATTACAATGGTATGTGTCTGAAACAATAAGTATGTCGTGAAAGTGTATTGCCGCATGGAAATGTTAAGGTGACGTAAACCTGAACTTGACAGGTAGTTTGGCGTGACTGGCCTGGAACGCTACAAAGTCGTGAGTCGTGGTTTGAAGTCGTGATTTACGTGCTCAAAAACCTGCCTGGAACGCAGCATTAGTTTGTGTTCTACATTTGAAACAGAGAAGCGCGCGCGCCTTTACAGAGCGAACAGCGAACCGAAACCGGATTAACATTTTCATGGATTAAGAATTTAAATTCTGCTCTATAACGTTACAAAACTATTATACTGCACTGCCAGAGAGGACTGCGACACATCGTCATGTGAACGACTTTTGGTACCGGTTTTGACATTTTCTCACTAAATAAATTATTGTGATTAAACTTGTAACGTTATGTCTGTTGTCTTTCTTTATAATTGTAGCCTAACCTTACGTACAGTAGTTTTAAGAAATGGTTAGGTTTAGGGGTAGGATTAGTGGCTCAAACTATCATTTAATGCTATATTGTTAAAGGGGGGGTGATTTGCTCATTTTCACTCAATCTCCTGTTAATCTTGAGTACCTATAGAGTAGTATTGCATCCTTCATATCTCCAAAACGTCTTTAGTTTTATTATATTTTTAATGTAAAGATAGGCTGTACCGAGTCTTTCCGGAAAAAAACGAGCGGCTGGGGGCGGGCCGTGTGGGCGGTGTGCTATAGTGCTAACCGAGCTAACAACAACACAGAGAGACATTTGAAGCACTTTACTCACCGCATGCGACAGCGAACCTTAAGCATTAGACGATCTGCAAATCCGGCGATCTGGGCTTTGTTTATAAAACAATCATCGTCGAAATGCAGGGAACAAACAGTCTACACAACTCCGTTTATGCTCAGGAAAAACAAACTCCATCCACTGTTCCCTTAACGCCGGGTTCTTTGGGAATCTGTGCAGGGTTGTCTTGCCCTGGCAACCAAAAACACACTTCTTTGGTGACATTGACTTCCCTAAAAGCCGAGCATAGCGCTTTGAGGTAACGTACTGCTTTCGCTCTCTTCTCTCTCTGGTCTACGAGTGCGCGCGCGCCCGCGGAGAAGTGCCCTGAGGACCCATATAAGGAAATTCCGCCCTCTCTTACGTCAGAGAGAGCCATACTCGAAAAAAACCCTCCAAAACTTGTGACAAACCGGAAGGAGTATTTTTGGAACAAAAATACTCCTTCAAACGTACAACTTAACTTTTGAAACTTTGTCCATGTTTAGCAATGGAATCCAACTCTTTAACAGTGTAAAAAACTCAGTATGCATGAAACAGCAATTCACCCCCCCTTTAATAAAACTGCCATTTCCCTAACGTTACACATGTCCATTACTTTTTATCCTTTTAATATTGTCTATAAAAATGGCTATGTTTAGGTGGAGTAGGGTTAAGGGATCTTACATTTATAATCTATAAAATGTTCTACTATGTTTTCATATTGCAGTTCCATACTGTGAGCCAAAATGTTGAGAAAAATGAAGCTGTTTCCCTTTTATGCAGTCCTCTGGGACTTTTTGCTGTTTAAATAAAAACAATGGTTAAATGCAAGTCTATTTTTCACTTTTTCTGTCTAGTAAACAGTAGTTAATGTCTTGAATCTAGTAGGTAAAATGTCTTGAATCTAGAACAGTATTATTTTTGTTGAGCTTACAATAAGGTAAATACACTTGAGATAATGACAGGATGGTAAATTATGGCTTATTATGGCAAAAGAGCACTGCCTAATACGAGTCAGGAATGCTAACTTCAAGACATTTTGTCTCAAAATGCCAGTTTCCAATCTTATTTCAAGTTGGTGGTGACTTAAATCTAGAACAGTGTAACAATTATAGAACTAAAAATTAGTTAAATACACTTGAAACAAACAGGATGACCGAAAAAAAAAATGCTACTTTTGAGGGGAAAATACTATTTTTGAGCATGACAAGCTTATTATGAGACACAAAACATGACAAATACTAGTAAAATATAGCTAAAAATGAGTTTTCCCAGCTAATTTCAAGATCACTCATATCTTGTAAGGCTTAAATATAATGTCTTATTTCAAGAAATCTTACCAAGAGAATTTTCACTTGTTCCATTGGCAGATTTTTTTGCTTATTACAAGCAAAAATATCTTGTATTAATTTTTTTTTTGCTTATTTTTGGAGAGGCCTTTTTTCCAGTGTGGTGCGATGTGTGGGCGAAGTGCTGGGAGCTTATCCTTTAATAGCGATGTCTCACTTCATGAATATTACAATAGTAATGAATGCACTGAAAAGCCCTCGCGCTGCTCATATAGCCTACGCTTTGAGTCAGATATCAACGCAGAGAGAGAGAGTATAAAGACAGTAGAGCTGCATGATTAATCTTTAAAAGATCTCGATTCAAACACTCACGATCTTATTCCTAAATGAAGAAACTTCACACTGGAACATTCAAATCTGTGTGTGCTGTCGCTGACCCAGAGAGAGCAGCTGTCGATATGAAGCAGCTTTACTTTCACAGTCTTTTCAACCACACAGTATCGATATTTCTGTGTTACAGATATTCAGATGATCACAGAAGTTCTGAGATAAAAGTGTATAGTTTGAGTATAAACACTGATGTCTATGGTAGCAACCAGAATAGAGTAAATCACCTTTTGAGAGTCGCTTCAAATATCGAGTGTATCAATTACACCTGATGCTTCAAAACATTCATAAAGACGACTGTTAAAGCTGCAGTCCGTAACTTTTTTGTGTTCAGAATTTACAGAATGTATATAATAAGCGAGTCGAGTACATCATGAAAGCCTTTTTTCAAACCGTGCTTTTGTCTTATCCTGAATCACTACGGTAAGCCTGTAATAAGCGTTTATACTCGGACTACTTTACACCGGTCGGGTCGCACCGCTGCGGAGGAGCACAGTGCCTGCGTGACTCGCCATAGACATACACAGAGAGAAGTAGATCCGGCTACAGTGTTCCTCCGCAAGACGCGTGCAGTTCTGCTTATTAACCACTAGAGCGCCGATTCATCCAGTGATGAAACAAGTGAAGTCTTTATGAATCAGTCATTAAAACCGGTTTTAAAAATATTCTGTTTCACCTGTCTGGATCTTACAAGTGTGTTCAAGCATATTCTACCCTTTCTGAGAGGGAACACACACACACATACACACACACACACACACACACACTTTGTTGTTCTAGATGTCTCTCTCTTGTGTTAGATGCCTGAGATCTCACACTGGATCCAAACAGACACACACTCTCTCTCTTGCTCACACACACACACACACACACACACACACACACACACACACACACACTCTCTTACTTTCTCGCTCTCTCTCTCACACACACACACACACACACACACACACACACACACACACACACACTCTCTTACTTTCTCTCTCTCTCTCTCTCACACACACACACACACACACACACACACACACACACACACACACACACACACACACACACTCACACACTCTCTCTCTCTCTCTCTCTCTCACACACAAACACACACACACACACACACACACACACACACTCTATCTCTCAGACACACACACTCTCTCTCTCATACTCTCTCTCTCTCACACACACACTCTCTCTCTCATACTCTCTCTCTCTCACACACACACACACACACACACACACACACACACACACACACACACACACACACACACACTCTATCTCACTCTCACACACACACACACACACACACACACACACACTCTCTCTATCTCTCACACACACACTCTCTCTCACACACACACACACACACACACACACACACACACACACACTCTCTCTCTCTCTCTCTCTCTCTCTCTCTCACACACACACACACACACACACACACACACACACAGGCGTAATTTCCTATGGGGACATGTTCCCCCCACTTTTAAATTCGTTTATGATCTTTTAACCGCACGCCGTCATCGCCCCGGAGGAGCAGGACCGAGTCTGTGTCGATGCGCGCGTCCGCGTCCAGGAACGTCGCGCGCACCCTCTAAGAATAGCTAAAGTTGTAATGATCAGGTAAAGCGGTCACGGCAGTCAGCGATGAAACGCCAGAAACAGCAACAGATGAGTTTAATGTCATCATGGGTGAAAAGAAAGAAAGGAGATGTGAGTTGGTTGATTCAGTAAATTAGCTCAGGTCAGGATAATCATATTTTCTGTCTACAAGAACTTAAGAGTTTTCTGTTAGAGCGGTGTCGTGTTAGCGGTTAATAAATTAATAACTAATGATCGTTGCGACGGAAGTGAATCAATCAAAACTAACTTTAGCTGGACAATAACTTTATTCTAGAGCTGCTATAAAGCCAAAACAATCTCTGTTACTTTAATTTCCTATTATCACTGTAAAGCCGCTTTGGAACAATCTACATTATTAAAGCGCTGTATAACTGAAGATGACTTGACTTGACTACACCTGTGGATGTTAGCCTTGCTTTGACTGAGCTAGCGTTAACACACACTGCTGCTAGGCAACGCCTGTTAGCTAAATATTTAATGTAGAACATTCTGTGCAGTTTATTAATAAACATTCTGTGTAGGCCTACCATGAAAACGAGTCCACTTTTCTGTCAGCATGTATGAGTAGTGCTGTCCACCTTGACGCATGCGATTCATTTTTGTCCAGCTTAACGTGTTAAAATATTTAACGCAATTAATGCAGCATCTGTTTTTCTGTCATCCTTTAGCCAGCATTATATGATCATGCTCTTATTCATGCAAATGCTTTTAAACCATTCATGCGCGTCAAGACAAAAGCGCTGTCAGTGAATGTCCTCCT
>CM043376.1:31867934-31962934 GCA_023718395.1 Leucaspius delineatus
GATACCTGGAGTTGTCCGCGTCCGGTGTGCGATACCTGGAGTTGTCCGCGTCCGGTGTGCGATACCTGGAGTTGTCCGCGTCCGGTGTGCGATACCTGGAGTTGTCCGCGTCCGGTGTGCGATACCTGGAGTTGTCTGCGTCCGGTGTGCGATACCTGGAGTTGTCCGCGTCCGGTGTGCGATACCTGAGTTGTCCGCGTCCGGTGTGCGATACCTGGAGTTGTCCGCGTCCGGTGTGCGATACCTGGAGTTGTCCGCGTCCGGTGTGCGATACCTGGAGTTGTCCGCGTCCGGTGTGCGATACCTGGAGTTGTCCGCGTCCGGTGTGCGATACCTGGAGTTGTCCGCGTCCGGTGTGCGATACCTGGAGTTGTCCGCGTCCGGTGTGCGTTACCTGGAGTTGTCCGCATCCGGTGTGCGATACCTCGAGTTGTCCGCGTCCGGTGTGCGATACCTGGAGTTGTCCGCGTCCGGTGTGCGATACCTGGAGTTGTCCGCGTCCGGTGTGCGATACCTGGAGTTGTCCGCGTCCGGTGTGCGATACCTGGAGTTGTCCGCGTCCGGTGTGCGATACCTGGAGTTGTCCGCGTCCGGTGTGCGATACCTGGAGTTGTCCGCGTCCGGTGTGCGATACCTGGAGTTGTCCGCGTCCGGTGTGCGATACCTGGAGTTGTCCGCATCCGGTGTGCGATACCTGGAGTTGTCCGCGTCCGGTGTGCGATACCTGGAGTTGTCCGCGTCCGGTGTGCGATACCTGGAGTTGTCCGCGTCCGGTGTGCGATACCTGGAGTTGTCCGCGTCCGGTGTGCGATACCTGGAGTTGTCCGCGTCCGGTGTGCGATACCTCGAGTTGTCCGCGTCCGGTGTGCGATACCTGGAGTTGTCCGCGTCCGGTGTGCGATACCTCGAGTTGTCCGCGTCCGGTGTGCGATACCTGGAGTTGTCCGCGTCCGGTGTGCGATACCTGGAGTTGTCCGCGTCCGGTGTGCGATACCTCGAGTTGTCCGCGTCCGGTGTGCGATACCTGGAGTTGTCCGCGTCCGGTGTGCGATACCTGGAGTTGTCCGCGTCCGGTGTGCGATACCTGGAGTTGTCCGCGTCCGGTGTGCGATACCTGGAGTTGTCCGCGTCCGGTGTGCGATACCTGGAGTTGTCCGCGTCCGGTGTGCGATACCTGGAGTTGTCCGCGTCCGGTGTGCGATACCTGGTGTTGTCCGCGTCCGGTGTGCGATACCTGGAGTTGTCCGCGTCCGGTGTGCGATACCTGGAGTTGTCCGCGTCCGGTGTGCGATACCTGGAGTTGTCCGCGTCCGGTGTGCGATACCTGGTGTTGTCCGCGTCCGGTGTGCGATACCTGGAGTTGTCCGCGTCCGGTGTGTGATACCTGGAGTTGTCCGCGTCCGGTGTGCGATACCTGGAGTTGTCCGCGTCCGGTGTGCGACGTTATTAACCGGTATTTTATCTAATCAAACCGGTTTCGGAACGGTAATGTTTAACGAGGAACGCAAAAACGGAAACGTTAAAATATTGATTCTGCTCGGAGTGAACCGATTGACCTCTCACACCCCGCCCCGCCCGAGTCTTGTGTTGATGATGCTGCAGAACATCTTCCCCAGATCGCTGCTCACACAGATGCCTCTGTAACTGTTGGGGTCTGATGTGTCTCCACTCTTGAATATGGGCGTTATGAGTCCTCTATTCCAGGTGTCAGGGAAATGGCCAACACTCAGAACCAAGATGAACAGTTTCATGATGGCCAATTTGAATTTGGGGTTTATATTTTTAAGCATTTCGCTAAGGATGCCGTCTGGTCCTCTTGCCTTTTGTGTTGGCAGAGCCTGTGTTTTATCCATCAGCTCTTCTTCTGTGATTGGGTAATCTAGTGGATTTTGGTGTTTGCCAATTATGTTTTCTATATGGTTTAATTTTTCGTATATTTATGTTGGTTTTATATTCAAGTCTAATTTGCTATAAAGTTGTTCAAAGTGATTTTTCCAGGTGTCTCCGTCTTGTATTGTAATTTGTTCATGTTTCTTATTATTTAGGAGGTTCCAGTTGTCCCAGAAACTGTTTGATTGGACAGATTCTTCAATGGTTTTGAGCTGATTTTGGATGTACTGTTCGTTCTTTCTTTCTGAGTGTATTTTTATATTTTTTTAAGCTTCTCACAATAATGAAAACGTAAATCTGAATCGTCTGGTTGTCTGTGTTTTTGATTTGCAAGCTGTCTTAAATTTTTCTTTATTCTTTTACAATCCGAAACCATTTTTCATTCTTTTGCTTTTGCTTATGGTTTTTCTTAGTGGTTTTAAGATTAGATATTGTTGCCAGATAATCGAATATGTAATTTATGTTTTCTACAGCCAGATTTACGCCATCTTCATTATGAGGATAATCATAATCTATGAAGTTATCCATGAGTAAGCACACTTGGGGATGGTCAAATGCGGTCAGGTGTTTTTCAGTGCTGTTTTGAGCCCATCTGTAAATGTTTTGATGTTGTACAGCTTACTGGGTTGTGGGTTTATGTTAGTATTTTCTTTCCTTTTTAGATACAGAGTAATTAGGCTGTGATCTGATAGGGGTGTTAGTGGTTTGACCGTGAATGCTCTGAAAGAGAATATATCTAAGTCTGTGATCATGTAGTCACTGTTGAGCAGCCATGAACTGAAGTGTATGTGTATCTCTAGAGTCCCCTCTCGCCCTGCCGTTGACGAGGTACAGACCGAGGCTTCCACAGAGCTCAAGTAGAAGCCTCCCGTTTTTATTCACCTGAGCATCAGAGTTAGTCCTTGAAAAGTTAACACTGTTTTGTTGAAAGCTCTGTCCAAATATATAATTATTCCCGTTGTCTGTGGTGTAGTCGGGTAGGGATCCTGTTCTGGCGTTGAGATCCCCACACATCAGCACACTGGGCCTGGAAGTGGTTGATTTGGCTGTGGAGGGTCTCAAAGATGTTCTCGTCATAGTAAGGAGATTCAGAGGGAGGAATATACAGAGCACATAAGAATATATCTTTTGTAGTTTGACTGAGCTGTTTATTGATTTTGAGCCAGATATGAGATTCTTCTTTTTTGATTAGTTGGATGTATCAATTTCAAGTTTGTGCCAGATTATGATGCCCCCTGAATCTCCCCCACGTGTAACTTTTTCATGTTTTTGGGATGATATGAGTATTTCCCGATACCCTGGGGGACAGAGAGTGACCTCATCAGTTCTGCACCACGTTTCCTGTAAGATTATTATGTCTATATCTAAAACACTTTTCTTAAAATCCAAGGTTTTGATTTTACATCCAAAACTTGATGAGTTAATGCCTTGGATGTGATTGTCAAAACTTGCCAAACTGTGATTGTCAGTGGTTTCATGCGGTCAATAAACAATTTTAACATTCCTCTAGAATAGAAACAACTCAACTTGAACCTGTTTAAAATCTATGTGCACTATGTTAACATACATACTTTTACATTTTTGTATTGGATTGTTAGTGGGTTTTTTTTTTTTTTAATACATGCGCGTACACACATATGTAAGGGATAATGTATAGAGCTTCGCGTCAGGGTCCTGTTCAGCCTGTCGGGGTTGTTATTCGCTATAACGACCGCCTCTCTATACATTATCCCGCTTATTACATGGCTACCTACAAAATAAATAAATAATTTGACACGAATTATTGATTTAAAAAGGAGTTTATTGATTTAAAAATGATTGTATTGCTTCCGCCAAAGAAAATAGTCTGTTCCGCCTCCATAGCAACGCTCTGTTTTTCATGGCAACGGTCTGTTATACTTCGCAGCGGTCTGATATCAAGAAATAACACACCGCATTCTACACTGGAATTCAGCCAAGCCATGTAATAAATACATATACATACACATACATGCGCATATACATACACACATACACGTACATATATATATATATATACACATCAGTGCATCTGTTCAATTTGGTGTCTCTTACTCACGACTAGTCCATCAGCCGTGTGCAGATTAAGTTGAGCATGTCCTTGATCTCCCTCAGACTGGTGCTGTGCGTGTCGTTTGGGCCTTTCAGGGCTGTAGCTCAGCGGCTCCTGCTCGGGTCTGTGGACGTCTGGCTGTGGGGCTGATGACCTCTGCGCTGTCGAGGTGTTGTTATCCAGCGCCGGGGCTTCTCTGGGTCCTGGCTGTTTCCTCCGCTGGTATGGTGGCCTCGGGTCTTGGCATTGCTGATGCTGACGGTGATGTTCGTGTATGGGATGTGGGTGTGGAGGCCGGAAGCTTGGGCGTGGGGGTTCAGGCTGTGGGTACAGCGGGCCGGGGCGATGGAGTCTCCTGGGCTCAGGTGGATGCGGTGGGAAGACGCTGTGTGCTGATGCTGGGATGAAGCGTCTCGTTGGTTGAGGGTTGTTGGATTCTCTCTGACTCTGAGGGACTGCCAGGGGTTCGGCCAAGGGCAACATCTTTAAGATTTTTAGCGAACACATTCACACTGTCTCTGCGTAGGTGGACGTGGTCATGGAGATTGTGAATGTCCAGTGTATGGTGAAGTGCCAGATGAAGATTTGGCATTCCAGCACATCCGCGTGAGATGTCTGTGTTGACTCTCTGTATAGTGCGGGGGTGGAGATCGGTTCTGGGTAGGATGGTGGAGATGATTATTTTTGATGTTGGGAAAGTCTGTGTTGCTTTAATTGCCACTTGTGTAACTGACTGTGCCACTCGCTCCTGTTGTGTCCTCAGGTCATTTGTTCCCACATGTATGATGATGTGACTGGGATCACCAAGTGTTTCTTTGCTGAGTTGTTGAAGGGCTCTCTGTGTTTGGGCACCAAAGTTTTAAAGATTTGTGGTTGGGAAAGAGCTGTTTTTGATTGATAAACCTGCCGTTAGAGTCCATTAAGATGACTATTTCTGCATGGATGTGTCTAGGTGTGCTTTCTCGATCTTGTGTGTGGGCATCCATCCGTTCTGCTGGCGTGTGGATCTCAGGAGGCGTCAGGACTGGCTGTGCTGGGGTCTGGGTGGCATTCGAGCCAGGCTGTATGACGGTTTCTCTCTGCTCTCTCAGACTTTGCATTTCTCTTTCTCTGAAGATCAGCTCCTCTCTGACACTTTTCAGCTCACTGTTTAGGGTATCTCTGTCCTGCTGCAGATTTTTTATTTCTCCTCGCAGCTCCTCAACATTGCACAGCAAAAAAGCCAGAACACTCCTGAAATGTATATGTGACTCCCTCCATTTTGGAGTTAAAATAACACTTTTGAAAGTGTGAAATATATACATTACTCATGGAGTACATTTGGACACTTACAGTGTTAACCAAACAACAGTGTTAACTGCCAACCTCGAGCGCGCCAATTTGGACGAGGCTGGAGAGTATAAATTCACAGAAAACTCGCCGAAGGACTTTAGGTTTAAATCGACTGAAGCGAAGTACCTGATATGAGCGAAATAGCACGGCAAGGCAACGCAGTAATCATTCCCTTATCTCTAAGGGAACCGAGGTTACGCAAGTAACCAAGTACGTTCCCTTACGAGAACGTTCTCTCGTACTGCGTTGCAAACGCTGTGGGAACCCAATTTAAAACGCTATGCTATTCGCCTGTGACTGCTCTGAGGAGTCCAGGGAGCTCCAGGACTATAATAGATAAGGTTATATTGTTTAAGTTTCCAATTGACTGAAGATATAAGTTATTGTTAAGTTGGCTTGGGAAAGCCAACTTACTGAAATCCTATTTAAACTTATTATTATTCTTCTTCTTCTTCTTCTTCTTCTTCTTCTTCTGACCCAAAAATTTTAAACTCTAACTCCTCCTAGACCGTTCAAGCTACATACTCCAAACTCGGGTCAGACCTTCATACTGTTCTGACTTGGTGTGCTATATCTTTTCAGACTGGTTTGAGTTATGGTTTTCTTAAAAATTAATATTCAAAATCATAAAAATCCCATAGACTTTCATTGACCAAAAGTCCCAGTCTGTTTGAACTATGTTTAATGTAAACTGCTAGAAGCCATTGATACTCAACTAGAAAAAAAAAGTTTGTTGAGACAAACTTTAAGTTGGCTTGAGAAAGCCTGACCAGAGAGTTTGAAGAAGTTTAAAGAAGTTAGAAGTTTAAAGTAGGTTAAAGTTAGATTGATAGATTAGTTAGAAAGAAATAATAGTTGGGAAGAAAGAAAGAAAAAAGAAAGAAAGAAAGAAAGAAAGAAAGAAAGAAAGAAAGAAAGAAAGAAAAAAGATTAGTTAGAAAGAAAGAAAGATTAGTTAGAAAGAAAGAAAGATTAGTTAGAAAGAAAGAAAGAAAGAAAGAAAGAAAGAAAGAAAGAAAGAAAGAAAGAAAAGATTAGTTAGAAAGAAAGAAAGAAAAGTAAGAAAAAGAAAAAAGAAAGATTCGTTAGAAAGAAAGAAAAAAGATTAGTTAGAAAGAAAGAAAGAAAGAAAGAAAAGAAAGAAAGAAAAAAGATTAATTAGTTAGAAAGAAAGAAAGAAAGAAAGAAGATTAATTAGTTAGAAAGAAAGAAAGAAAGAGAGAAAGAAAGAAAAAAGATTAGTTAGAAAGAAAGAAAGAAAAGTAAGAAAAAGAAAGAAAGAAAGTAAAAAGATTAGTTAGAAAGAAAGAAAGAAAGAAAGAAAGAAAGAAAGAAAGAAAGAAAAAAGATTAATTCGTTAGAAAGAAAGAAAGAAAGAAAGAAAGAAGATTAATTAGTTAGAAAGAAAGAAAGGAATAAAGAAAGAAAGAAAAAAAAGATTAGTTAGAAAGAAAGAAAGAAAAGTAAGAAAAAAAGATTAGTTAGAAAGAAAGAAAGAAAGAAAGAAAGAAAGAAAAAAAGATTAGTTTGAAAGAAAGAAAGAAAGAAAGAAAGAAAGAAAGAAAAGAAAAGAAAGAAAAAAGAAAGATTAGTTAGAAATAAAGAAATAAATAAAGAAAGAAAGAAAGAAAGAAAGAAAGAAAGAAAGAAAGAAAGAAAAAATATTAATTAGAAAGAAAGAAAGAAAGAAAGAAAGAAAGAAAGAAAGAAAGAAAGAAAGAAAAATGATTAGTTAGAAAGAAAGAAAGAGGGGGGGCGCTATGGCGTGTGGTGAAGAGTAGACGTGTCCTCCACTAGCTCCGAGGGAAATTGACTTTTATATATATTTTTTTGTACCTTTCTTTAATTTATCTCTTTGTGATTGCTTTTACGGTAGTTAGAAGACAATTATTACTTATTTCAACTTGGGCATTGCAAGATGTACAATACTCGACAGAAACAGGACACCCAAAAAGGAGGCCGCAAAACACCGCCTCCTCCTGACTCTGAAACACCGGACCAAGAGAGCAGTGCTGCTAGCACTTTGGACGCTAGGATACAAGCCATGATGAACGCGCTAAAGAATGATATTTTCTCTAAAATGGACACTGTTGCTGTTGGATTGCATTCTGAGATCTCGTCTGTTAGAGGGGAATTGAAAGCCTCTATTGAACCACTTCAGCGGTTAGTGGACTCTCATGAAACGGCAGTGCGGGATCTTGAGCAGGCCGCTAACGACCATAGCTCCCGTATAAGCGAACTTGAGGCTACTGTTAGCAAGTTATCCGCTCAGGTGAATCGTCTGGATGATAAGTGCGAGGACTTGGAAAGTAGATCTCGAAGAAATAATATTCGGGTGATTGGTGTACCGGAGGGAGTGGAAGGACCGCGTCCTACGGATTTTATTGCAGTCTTGCTACAGGATCTACTAGGACTGGAAGAAAAACCACTACTTGATCGTGCTCACCGCTCTCTGCGGAACGAACCAGCGGCTGGGACCCAACCTCGGGCTTTTATCGTGCGGGTGCATTTTTTCCATGCTCGTAACGAGATTTTACGGCGAGCAGGCGAGTCTTCCCCACTCCTTTACAAGGACAAACGGATCTCTGTGTTCCCAGACTTTACATCCTCTGTCGCTAAGAAACGTTCTGCCTTTTCTGCGGTAAAACGCAGTTTGCGCTCCTTTCCGGAGGTAAAGTATGGGCTTCTATACCCCGCCACACTTAAGATCACTATGCCGGATGGCACTTCGCGGCGGTTTGAGGATCCTTCTTTGGCCAGTGACTTTGTTAAAAAGAACTGTAAGTAGTGTGATCATCTTGTTTTGATGCCAAGATCAGTCTAATGCCTGCAAGTAGATAACGTCACGTTAATTGTTTTGTTTGGTCTTCTATAAGTTACCCCGCCACATTTAAGATCACTATGCCGGATGGCGCTTCGCGGCGGTTTGAAGACCCCTCTTTGGCCAGTGACTTTGTTAAAAGAACCATTATTATGTCGGATGACACTTCGCGGCGGTTTGAAGACCCCTCTTTGTCCAGTGACTTTATTAAAAAAGAACTGTAAGTAGTATGGACATTTACGGTGCTAATGCCTACAGGTAGATTGTCTTTTCTTTTTGTATATTGGCCCTGGGTTATCTACAGTTGTTCGTGACACTTGTTTTTATATATATATTTTATTTTACTATTATTATTTTTTATTTTTTATTTTTTTTGTATCAGTTGTTAATGTTTTAACAGTAAAAGCAATGTTGCTCTGGTCTCATTAGATGTTTAGAGCAATTCGTCTGGTTTAAGTTGGATTTTGTGACCTTTACAAACCCTGTAGGTACATTGGTTCAGTTTTCTTTTATTCATCTTTCTTAGTCAATTTCTCTCAGGTAGCACTATCCATTTTAGCTTAGAGCTATTACGGAGCGTTCTGTGCCTTTAGTTAGGTTTGGGTTTGTGTGCATCTCATTTGGGGAGATGCTAACAACGGGGTGGTATGGGGGGGTGGGTGTTCTTGTGTTTTATTTTTGTTGTTGTTGTCACGTGTTTTCTAGGTTTTATTGTATTGGTTTTTATTTTGTTTTACCAATTTATGCTGCTGTGGTGACGGTTTATTTGTCATTTTCATTGACATTCCTTTTCTGTCCTATTTTTGGTGGATGGCCCAATCAAGTGTAAACCTAAGTACTGATGGAGGTGATCTCAAGTTAGTGTCCTGGAACTGTAAGGGCCTGAACTCCCCTGTGAAACGTACGAAGGTATTAACTCATCTCAAAAACTTAGGAGCACAGATTGTTTACCTTCAAGAGACGCACTTAAAATCTACTCATTCTCAAATTAAAAGTAAGTGGGTTGGTCAATCTTATTTTTCATCATTTTATAGTAAGTCCAGGGGCGTTGCAATTTTATTTCATAAATCAATCCCTTTTGTCTGTTCTAAAGTGCTCTCTGATCCCAATGGTAGATATTTGATAGTTACAGGCAGCTTATATGGCACCCAACTAATTTTAGTTAATGTATATGCCCCAAACTGGGATGACGCTGAGTTCTTCAAGAAACTTTTTTCTGCTCTTCCGGATATGTCCTCCCACTTACTCATCTTAGGTGGGGACTTTAATTGTTGGTTGAACCCAAACCTTGACCGTTCCTCTAATAAATCTGTAGCACTTTCAAAATCAGCTAAAGTTATAAAAGACTTTATGGAGAACTTTTCAATTTCAGATCCTTGGCGCTTCTTTAATCCTACAAGTAAAGCTTTTTCTTTTTTCTCTCCTGTGCATCGTACATTTACTCGGATTGATTATTTCTTATTGGATAATAGATTTCTTCCATGTCTCTCTTCTACCTCTTGCTCATATGAACCAATGGTTATCTCTGATCATTCTCCTGTCGTACTCAATATTAGGTTTAAAGGCTTGGTTCGCTCACGTTACCCTTGGCGTCTTAATACGTGTTTATTGTCAGATAAAAAATTTACTGATATGATTTCCAGACAAATTGATTTGTTTTTGAGTACTAATAAGACCTCTGATGTTTCTGCGTCTGTCTTATGGGAGACATTGAAAGCTTACATTAGAGGTCAAATTATTTCTTATGTGAATTACGATAGGAAGCTGAAGAGGAAGAGATTGGTCACTCTAACTAATCGTATAGCCCAATTGGATGCCGCGTATGTCACTTCTCCAACTCCTGAGTTGTATAAAGAACGCCTCACAGCTCAGTCAGAATTTAACACATTGGCCGCGGACCGTGCTGTTGAGCTGTTACTTAAGACTAGCAGTGCATACTTTGAACAAGGGGATAAAGCTGGTAGAATGTTGGCACATCAGTTGAGGCAGACTATCTCCTCTCACCAAATTCCGGAAATTGCCACATCTTCGGGCACTACAATAGACCCAGAAGAAATAAATGAAGAATTTAGAGCTTATTATGCCTCATTATATACATCAGAGACAAATGTGGGAAACTGTGATTTTGACGGCTTCTTCTCCCATTTGGAAATCCCTCAGGTTAATTTGGACATGGCAGATCAATTAGAAATCCCAATAACTGCTCTAGAACTTTCTGGTGCTCTTAAAGCGATGCAGTCTGGCAAATGTCCAGGACCAGACGGCTTTCCTGTAGAGTTTTACAGATGCTTTCAAAATAAATTAGCCCCGGTTTTGATTGATATGTTTAATGAATCTTTTCTGGCTGCTAAACTTCCCCCTACACTTAATCAGGCTTCTATTTCTCTTATTTTGAAAAAGGACAAGGACCCTCTTAGTTGCTCTTCGTATAGACCAATTAGTTTATTAAATGTTGACTTCAAAATTTTATCTAAAATGCTTGCTCTTCGTTTGGAAACTGTTCTTCCAGATATCATCTCTCCGGATCAAACTGGGTTTGTTAAAAATAGGCACTCCTTTTTTAATTTGAGAAGGCTCTTTAATACTATTTATAATCTTTCGTCAACACCCTTACCTCAAGCAATTATAGCATTAGACGCGGAGAAGGCCTTCGACCGTGTGGAATGGGCATACTTATTTTATACTTTGGAGAAATTCGGCTTTAAGGAAAATTTCATTTCTTGGGTGAAGCTTCTATACTCGTCCCCTTTGGCTTCAGTTAGAACAAATAATAATCAGTCTTCTTATTTTCCTCTTTATCGTTCAACGCGGCAAGGGTGTCCTTTAAGTCCTCTTTTATTCGCTGTGGCAATTGAGCCTCTTTCCATTGCGCTTCGTGGTGACCCGCATATTAAAGGTATTGTGAGTTGTGGGCAGGAACAGAGAGTGTCTCTATATGCTGACGATCTTCTTTTATTTATTACTGACTTCTCTGTGTCAGTTCCGGCGGCACTCTCTGTTCTTTGCTCATTTGGATCCATTTCTGGATACAAGTTAAATTTAAGTAAGAGTGAGCTTCTACCTCTTAATAAAGCAGCACATGAATATCCACTTCACACCCTGGCGTTTAAAGTTGCTCAACACAAGTTAAAATATCTTGGGATTCAGGTTACTGCTAAGTTCAAGGATCTTTATCGTGCTAATTTCACTACTCTTCTGTCTCAGGTACAAAGCAGTTTTAACCGTTGGTCAGTGTTGAACTTATCCCTAGCTGCTCGGATTAATAGTATTAAGATGAATGTTCTTCCCAGGTTTTTATATTTGTTTCAATGTATTCCGATTTTTCTTCCACAAAATTTCTTTCGTAAATTAGACGCCATTATTTCGGATTTTGTTTGGAATGGGAAGCCACCAAGATTGCGCAAACAGTATTTACAGAACCCGAAGAAGCTAGGAGGTATGGCCTTACCCAACTTTAAGTTTTATTATTGGGCGGCTCATCTTAGAATAATTCAGTTTTGGTTACATTCTGGTCCACAATTATTATCGTCAGTCTGGTTGGGAATGGAACATTCTTCCTGTAAGCCTGTTTCACTTTCAGCTTTGGCTCATTCGCCTGTTAAATCACCTATAAAAAGTTACACTAAAAATGTCATTATTAAGACAACTGTGAAGATTTGGAATCAGTTTAGACGTTCCTTTGGTCTTCAAACATATTCTATTTTGGCGCCAATAACAGCTAATTACTCCTTTCCTCCATCGTTAATTGATCGTGCATTTGAAGTTTGGTCCAATAAGGGTATTAAAACATTTAAGGATCTCTATATTGATAACACTTTCGCCTCATTTGAACAGTTGTCCCAAAAATTCTCCCTCTCAAAACAACACTTTTTTAGGTACTTGCAGATCCGTAATTTTGTTTTTCATAGGTTCCCCCAGTTTCCTTCTATACCCTCTGACACACCCCTTGATATTTTTTTAAAACCAGCTCCTGCTTTGAAGGGTATGATCTCATTCATTTATGCTCAGATTCACTCACTCAGATTGGTTTCTTTGTCCTCAATTAAAGCGCTATGGGAGGAAGATCTGGGGATTGCGTTCACTGACGATATGTGGGGGAATGTTCTCGACAAAGTGCACCGCTCTTCAATTTGTGCCAGACATGGACTCATCCAATGTAAAATTTTACACCGTACTCATCTGACTAAGACCAGGCTCTCTAAGATGTTTAATAATATTGACCCGACTTGTGACCGATGTCACCAGGCAGCAGCAACACATATACATATGTTTTGGTCTTGCCCAGTCCTAACGACTTATTGGCAAAATATTTTTGATTCCTTGAGTGAGGTCACAGGGAAGAGATTAGTGCCTGATGCAGTCACTGCACTTTTCGGGGTAACTCCGGTTACAATATCATTGTCTGCAGAACTCAAGATGTTCATAGCCTTTGTTAGCTTGTTAGCAAGGCGCTTGATACTTTTGAAGTGGAAGTCTCCTACACCTCCATCGTACTTTCATTGGATTAGGGATGTCCTTTACTTCGCCAAACTAGAAAAAATTAGACATTTGTTAAGGGGCTCCCAGGCTAAATTCTCAAAGACGTGGGATCCCTTTTTTGAATATGTGGGGAAGTTGACCTTCCCAGATAACCCTGAATAAATTTAGTGTCCCGCGTCTTTGCTACAAACGATTGGGCAGTAGTCCTCGGATCGTTACTCACAGCTAATAATCAATGTTTTTTTAATTTTTTATTATTTATTATTATTTATTATTATTATTATTATTATTATTATTAATTTATGTGTATGTGTGTGTATGTGTATGTATATATGTATATTTTTTTTTTTTTTTTTTTTTTTTTTTTTTTTTTTTTTTTTTTTTTTAGGGTGTTATGTTTCTGTATTCTATATGTGTAGAGGGATTTTGTTTGTTCTTGTTTCATGTTCAAAATTGAATAAAGAGATTTTGGGAAAAAAGAAAGAAAGAAAGAAAGAAAGAAAGAAAAAGATTAGTTAGAAAGAAAGAAAGAAAGAAAGATTAGTTAGAAAAAAAGAAAAGTAAGAAAAAGAAAGAAAGAAAGATTAGTTAGAAAGAAAGAAAGAAAAAATATTAGTTAGAAAGAAAAAAGATGAATTAGTTAGAAAGAAAGAAAGAAAGAAAGAAAGAAAGAAAGAAAGAAAGAAAGAAAAAAGATTAGTTAGAAAGAAAGAAAGAAAAGTAAGAAAAAGAAAAAAGAAAGATTAGTTAGAAAGAAAGAAAGAAAGAAAGAAAGAAAGAAAGATTAGTTAGAAAGAAAGAAAAGTAAGTAAAAGAAAAAAGAAAGATTAGTTAGAAAGAAAGAAAGAAAGAAAGAAAGTAAAAAGATTAGTTAGAAAGAAAAAAGATTAATTAGTTGGATGGATAGATTAGTAAGAAAGAAAGAAAGATAGATAAGTTAGTTAGAAAAATAGATAGATTAGTAAGAAAGAAAGAAAGAAAGATAGATATGTTAGTTAGAAAGATGGATAGATTAGTAAGAAAGAAAGAAAGATAGATATGTTAGTTAGAAAGATGGATAGATTAGTAAGAAAGAAAGATAGATATGTTAGTTAGAAATATGGATAGATTAGTAAGTAAGAAAGAAAGAAAGATAGATATGTTAGTTAGAAAGATGGATAGATTAGTAAGAAAGAAAGAAAGATAGATAAGTTAGTTAGAAAGATAGACTAGTTAAAACGAACGAAAGAAAGATAAATAAGTTAGAAAGATAAATAAGTTAGTTAGAAAGATAGATAGATTAGTTAAAAAGAAAGAAAGATAAGGTAGTTAGAAAGATAGATATATTAGTAAGAAAGAAAGATAGATAAGTTAGTTAGAAAGATAGATAGATTAGTTAAAAAGAAAGAAAGAAAGATAAGTTAGTTAGAAAGATAGATAGATTAGTTAAAAAGAAAGAAAGATAGATAAGTTAAAAAGAAAGAAAGAAAGATAAGTTAGTTAGAAAGATAGATAGATTAGTTAAAAAAAAGATAGATAAGTTAGTTAGAAAGATAGATAGATTAGTTAAAAAGAAAGAAAGATAGATAAGTTAGTTAGAAAGATAGATTAGTAAGAAAGAAAGATAGATAAGTTAGTTAGAAAGATAGATAGATTAGTTAAAAAGAAATAAAGATAGATTAGTAAATTAGAAAGATAGATTAGTTAAAAAGAAAGATGATAAGTTAGTTAGTTAGAAAGATAGATAGATTAGTAAGAAAGAAAGAAAGATAAATTAGTTAGAAAGATAGATGGAATAGCTAAGAAAGAAAGATAGATAAGTTAGTTAGAAAGATATATAGATTAGTTCAAAAGAAAGAAAGAAAGAAAGATAGATAAGTTAGTTAGAAAGATAGATAGATTAGTAAGAAAGAAAGAAAGATAGATAAGTTAGTTAGAAAGATAGATAGATTAGTTAAAAAGAAAGAAAGATAGATAAGTTAGAAAGATAGATTAGTTAAAAAGAAAGAAAGATAGATAGATAGATTAGTTAGTTAGAAAGAAAGATAGATTAGTAAGAAAGAAAGATAGATAAGTTAGTTAGAAAGATAGATAAGTTATAAAGAAAGATAGATAGATAGAAAGATAGATAGAAAGATAAGTTAGATAGATAGATAGATAGATAGATAGATAGATAGATAGATAGATAGATAGATAAGTTAGTTAGAAAGATAGATCGATTAGTAAGAAAGAAAGAAAGATAGATTAGTTAGTTAGAAAGAAAGATAGATTAGTAAGTAAGAAAGATAGATAAGTTAGTTAGAAAGATAGATAAGTTAGAAAGAAAGATAGATAAGTTAGTTAAAAAGATAGGTAGATTAGTAAGAAAGAAAGAAAGATAGATAGATTAGTTAGTTAGAAAGAAAGATAGATTAGTAAGAAAGAAAGATAGATAAGTTAGTTAGAAAGATAGATAAGTTATAAAGAAAGATAGATAAGTTAGTTAAAAAGATAGATAGATTAGTAAGAAAGAAAGAAAGATAGATTAGTTAGTTAGAAAGAAAGATAGATTAGTTAGAAAGATAGATAGAAAGATAAGTTAGTTAGAAAGATAAGTTAGATAGATAGATAGATAGATAGATAGATAGATAGATAGATAGATAAGTTAGTTAGTTAGAAAGATAGATAGATTAGTAAGAAAGATAGATAAGTTAGTTAGAAAGATAGATAGATTAGTAAGAAAGAAAGATAGATTAGTTAGTTAGAAAGAAAGATAGATTAGTTAGAAAGAAAGATAGATAGATAAGTTAGTTAGAAAGATAGATAGATTAGTAAGAAAGAAAGATAGATAAGATAGATAGAAAGATAAGTTAGTTAGAAAGATAAGATAGATAGATAGATAGATAGATAGATAGATAGATAAGGTTTGAAGATAGATAGATAGATAGATAGATAGATAGATAGATAGATAGATAGATAGATAGATAAAAACAGCTTGAAGATAGATAGATAGATAGATAGATAGATAGATAGATAGATAGATAGATAGATAGATAGATAAGGTTTGAAGATAGATAAGGTTTGAAGATAGATAGATAGATAGATAGATAGATAGATAGATAGATAGATAGATAGATAGATAGATAGAAGTTTATTAGGTCAAGAATGGTAGTTTAATTGAGTCTAGGGCTTCAGGGAGTTTAGATTTGAGTTTTTGGCTTGTACACTAATGGGCCACCGTAGTCTTGGCTCAATTTGAGCAGTCTGCCATGTAAATCTATGGGATTTTTATGGTTTTTAATATTAATTTTTAAGAAAACTGAAAGTCAAATCAGTCTGAAAAGATATAGCACACCAAGTCAGAACAGTCTGAAAGTCTGACCCGAGTTTGGAGTTTGTAGAGTTAAAGCTCTAGGAGGAGTTAGAGTTTATAAATTTTGGGTCAGAAGAATAAGAAGAAGAAGAAGAAGAATAATAACTAGAAAAAAAAGTTTGTTGAGACAAACTTTAAGTTGGCTTGAGAAAGCCGGACCAGAGAGTTTGAAGAAGTTAAACGTAGTTAGAAGTTAGAAGTAGTTTGAAGTTTAAAGTAGTTTAAATTTTGATTGATAAATTAGTTAGAAAGAAAGAATAGTTAGAAAGAAAGAAAAAAGATTAGTTAGAAAGAAAAAGAAAGAAAGATTAGTTAGAAAGAAATATTAGAAAGAAAGAAAAAGAAAGAAAGATTAGTAAGAAAGAAAAGAATGATAAATTAGTTAGAAAGATATATTAGAAAGAAAGAAAGAAAGACAGATTAGTTAGAAAGAAAGAAAACAAGAAAGAAAGATTAGTTAGAAAGAAAGAAAAGTTAGAAAGAAAGAAAAAAGAAAGAAAGATTAGTTAGAAAGAAAGAAAGAAAGAAAGAAAGAAAGAAAGAAAGAAAGAAAGAGAAAGAAAGAAAGAAAGAAAAGATTAGGTAGAAAGAAAGAATGAAAGAAAGACAGATTAGTTAGAAAGAAAGAAAACAAGAAAGAAAGATTAGTTAGAAAGAAAGATTAGTTAGAAAGAAAGAAAGAAGAAAGAAAGATAAGTTAGAAAGAAAGAAAGAAAGAAAGAAAGAAAGAAAGAAAGAAAGAAAAGATTAGGTAGAAAGAAAGAAAGAAAGAAAGAAAGAAAGAAAGATTAGGTAGAAAGAAAGAAAAGATTAGGTAGAAAGAATGAAAAGATTAGAAAGAAAGAAAAAAAGAAGAGATTAGGTAGAAAGAAAGAAAAAGAAAGAAAGATTAGTTAGAAAGAAATATTAGAAAGAAAGAAAAAGAAAGAAAGATTAGTAAGAAAGAAAAGAATGATAGATTAGTTAGAAAGATATATTAGAAAGATAGAATGAAAGAAAGAAAGACAGACAGATTAGTTAGAAAGAAAGAAAACAAGAAAGATAGATTAGTCAGAAAGAAAGATTAGTTAGAAAGAAAGAAAGAAAGAAGAAAGAAAGATAAGTTAGAAAGAAAGAAAAGTTAGAAAGAAAGAAAGAAAGAAAGAAAGAAAGAAAGAAAGAAAGAAAAGATTAGGTAGAAAGAAAGAAAGAAAGAAAGAAAGAAAGAAAGAAAGAAAAGATTAGGTAGAAAGAAAGAAAAGATTAGGTAGAAAGAAAGAAACGATTAGAAAGAAAGAAAGAAAGAAAGAAAGAAAGAAAGAAAGAAAGAAGAGATTAGGTAGAAAGAAAGAAAGAAAGAAAGAAAGAAAGAAAGAAAGAAAAAGAAAGAAAGAAAGAAAGAAAGAAAGAAAGAAAGAAAGAAGATTAATTAGTTAGAAAGAAAGAAAGAAAGAAAGAAGATTAATTAGTTAGAAAGAAAGAAAGAAAGAAAGAAAGAAAGAAAGAAAGAAGATTAATTAGTTAGAATGAACGAAAGAAAGAAAGAAAGAAAAAAGATTAATTAGTTAGAAAGATAGATAGATTAGTTAAAAAGAAAGAAATATAGATAAGATATTTAGAAAGATAGATAGATTAGTTAGAAAGAAAGAAAGATCGATAAGTTATTTAGAAAGATAGATAGATTAGTAAGAAAGAAAGAAAGATAAGTTAGTTAGAAAAATAGATAGATTAGTAAGAAAGAAAGAAAGATAAGTTAGTTAGAAAGATAGATAGATTAGTTAGAAAGGAAGAAAGATTGATAAGTTAGTTAGAAAGATAGATAGATTAGTTAGAAAGGAAGAAAGATAGTTAAGTTAGTTCGAAAGATAGATAGATAGATAGATTAGTTAAAAAGAAAGATAGATAAGTTAGTTAGTTAGAAAGATAGATAGATTAGTAAGATAGATAGATAAGGTTTGAAGATAGATAGATAGATAGATAGATAGATAGATAGATAGATAGATAGATAGATAGATAGATAGATAGATAGATAGATAAGGTTTGAAGATAGATAGATAGATAGATAGATAGATAGATAGATAGATAGATAGATAGATAGATAGATAGATAGATAGATAGATAGATAGATAGAAAAAGTTTGAAGATAGATAGATAGATAGATAGATAGATAGATAGATAGATAGATAGATAGATAGATAAGGTTTGAAGATAGATAGATAGATAGATAGATAGACAGATAGATAGATAGATAGATAGATAGATAGATAGATAGATAGATAGATAGATAGATAGATAGATAGATAAGTTAGTTAGAAAGATAGATAGATTAGTAAGAAAGAAAGATAAGTTAGTTAGAAAGATAGTTAGATTAGTTAGAAAGAAAGAAAGATCGATAAGTTAGTTAGAAAGATAGATAGATTAGTAAGAAAGAAAGAAAGATAAGTTAGTTAGAAAAATAGATAGATTAGTAAGAAAGAAAGAAAGATAAGTTAGTTAGAAAGATAGATAGATTAGTTAGAAAGGAAGATAGATAAGTTAGTTAGTTAGAAAGATAGATAGATTAGTAAGATAGATAGATAGATAGATAGATAGATAGATAGATAGATAGATAGATAAGGTTTGAAGATAGATAGATAGATAGATAGATAGATAGATAGATAGATAGATAGATAGATAGATAGAAAAAGTTTGAAGATAGATAGATAGATAGATAGATAGATAGATAGATAGATAGATAGATAGATAGATAGATAGAAAAAGTTTGAAGATAGATAGATAGATAGATAGATAGATAGATAGATAGATAGATAGATAGATAGATAATTGTAGTTTAATTGAGTCTAGGGCTTCAGAGAATTTAGATTTGAGATTTTGGTTTGTGCACTAATGGGCCACCGTAGTCTTGGCTCAATTTGAGCAGTCTGCAATGAAAGTCTATGGGATTTTTATGATATTTAATATTAATTTTTAAGAAAACCGTAGCTCAAACCAGTCTGAAAAGATATAGCACACCAAGTCAGAACAGTATGAAGGTCTGACCCAAGTTTGGAGTATGTAGCTTGAACGGTCTAGGAGGAGTTAGTGTCCCAAAATTTGCGGTCAGAAAAAGAAGAAGAAGAAGAAGAACTAGAAAAAAAAGTTTGTTGAGACAAACTTTAAGTTGGCTTGAGAAAGCCTGACCAGAGAGTTTGAAGAAGTTAGAAGTTTAAAGAAGTTAGAAGTTTAAAGTAGTTTGAAGTTTAAAGTAGTTTAAAGTTAGATTGATAGATTAGTTAGAAAGAAAGAATAGTTGGGAAGAAAGAAAGATTAGTTAGAAAGAAAGAAAGAAAGAAAGAAAGAAAGAAAGAAAGAAAGAAAGAAAGAAAGATTAGTTAGAAAGAAAGAAAGGACATAAATAAAGAAAAAAAGAGAAATAAGAAGGAAAGAGTAGGTAGAAAGAAAGTTAGATTAGTTAGAAAGAAAGATAGATTAGTAAGAAAGATTAGTTAGAAAGAAAGATTATTTAGAAATAAAGAATAGTTAGAAAGAACGATAGAAAGATTAGTTAGAAAGAAAGATAGATTAGTAAGAAAGATTAGTTAGAAAGAAAGATTATTTAGAAATAAAGAATAGATAGAAAGAAAGAAACATAGAAAGATTAGTTAGAAAGATAGATAGATTTGAAGAAAGAAAGAAAGAAAGAAAGAAAGAAAAAGAAAGATTGATTAGAAAGAAAGAAAGAAAGAAAGAAAGAAAGAAAAAGAAAGATTGATTAGAAAGAAAGAAAGAAAGAAAGAAAGAAAGAAAGAAAGAAAGAAAAAATATTAGTTAGAAAGAAAGAAAGAAAGAAAGAAAAAAGATTAGTTAGAAAGAAAGAAAGAAAGAAAGAAAGAAAGAAAGAAAGAAAGAAAGAAAAAAAAATTGTTAGAAAGAAAGAAAGAAAGAAAGAAAAAAAGATTAGTTAGAAAGAAAGAAAGAAAGAAAGAAAGAAAGAAAGAAAAAATTTTAGTTAGAAAGAAAGAAAAAAAGAAAAAAAGATTAGTTAGAAAGATAGATAGATTTGAAGAAAGAAAGAAAGAAAGATTAGTTAGAAAGAAAGAAAGAAAGAAAGAAAGAAAGAAAGAAAGAGAGATTAGTTAGAAAGAAAGAAAGATTGATTAGTTAGAAAGAAAGAAAGAAAGAAAGAAAGATTAGTTAGAAAGAAAGAAAGAAAGAAAGAGAGATTAGTTAGAAAGAAAGAAAGAAAGAAAGAAAGAAAGAAAGAAAGAAAGAAAGAAAGAAAGATTGATAAGAAAGAAAGAAAAAAAGAAAGAGAGAAAGAAAGATTGATTAGTTAGAAAGAAAGAAAGAAAGAAAGAAAGAAAGAAAGAGAGAGAGAAAGAAAGATTGATAAGAAAGTAAGAAAGAAAGAAAGAAAGAAAGAAAGAAAGAAAGAAAAAGAAAGATTGATTAGTTAGAAAGAAAGAAAGAAAGAAAGAAAGATTAGTTAGAAAGAAAGAAAGAAAGATTGATTAGTTAGAAAGAAAGAGAGATAGATTAGTTAGAAATAAAGATAGATTAGTTAGTTAGTTAGAAAGATAGATAGATTAGTTAGAAAGAAAGAAAGATAGATAAGTTAGTTAGAAAGATATATAGATTAGTAAGTAAGAAAGAAAAAAAGATAGATAAGTTAGTTAGAAAGATATCTAGATTAGTTGAAAGGAAAGAAAGAAAGAAAAAAAGAAAAAGAGATTACTTAGAAAGATAGATAGATTAGTTAGTAAGAAAGATAGATAAGTTAGTTAAATAGATAGATAGATAGATAGATTAGTAAGAAAGATAGATAAGTTAGTTAAATAGATAGATAGATTAGTAAGAAAGATAGATAAGTTAGTTAAAAAGATAGATAGATTAGTTAAAAAGAAAGAAAGATAAGTTAGTTAGAAAGATAGAAAGATTAGTTAAAAAGAAAGAAAGATAAGTTAGTTAGAAAGATAGATAGATTAGTAAGAAAGAAAGATAGATATGTTGGTTAGAAAGATAGATAGATTAGTAAGAAAGAAAGAAAGATAGATAAGTTACTTAGAAAGATAGATAAGTAAGTAAGAAAGAAAAAATATAGATAAGTTAGTTAGAAAGATAGATTAGTAAGTAAGAAAGAAAAAGATAGATAAGTTAGTTAGAAAGATAGATAGATTAGTTAGAAAGAAAGATAAGTTAGTTAGAAAGATAGATAGATTAGTTAGAAAGAAAGAAAGAAAGATAGATAAGTTAGTTAGAAAGATAGAAAGATTAGTAAGAAAGAAAGAAAGAAAGAAAGAAAGAAAGAAAGATAGGTTAGTTAGAAAGATAGATTAGTTAGAAAGAAAGAAAGATAGATTAGTTAGAAAGAGATAGATAGATTAGTTAGAAAGAAAGACAGATAGAAAGAAAGAAAGAAAGAAAGAAAGAAAGAAAGAAAGAAAGAAAGAAAGAAAGAAAAAAATTAGTTAGAAAGAAAGAAAGAAAGAAAGAAAGAAAGAAAGAAAAAAGAAAGAAAAAGAAAGATTGATTAGTTAGAAAGAAAGAAAGAAAGAAAGAAAGAAAGAAAGGAAGAAAGAGAAAGAAAGAAAGAAAAAGAAAGATTGATTAGTTAGAAAGAAAGAAAGAAAGAAAGATTAGTTAGAAAGAAAGAAAGAAAGAAAGAAAGAAAGAAAGAAAGAAAGAAAGAAAGAAAGATCGATTAGTTAGAAAGAAAGAAAGAAAGAAAGAAAGAGAGATTAGTTAGAAAGAAAGAAAGAGAGAAAGAAAGATTGATAAGAAAGAAAGAAAGAAAGAAAGAAAGAAAGATTGATTAGTTAGAAAGAAAGAAAGAAAGAAAGAAAGAAAGAAAGAAAGAAAGAAAAAATTTTAGTTAGAAAGAAAGAAAAAAAGATTAGTTAGAAAGATAGATAGATTTGAAGAAAGAAAGAAAGATTAGTTAGAAAGAAAGAAAGAAAGAAAGAGAGATTAGTTAGAAAGAAAGAAAGAAAGAAAGAAAGAAAGAAAGAAAGAAATAAAGAATGATAAGTTAGAAAGAAAGAAAGAAAGAAAGAAAGAAAGAAAGAAAGATTAGTTAGAAAGATAGATAGATTTGAAGAAATAAAGAAAGAAAGATTAGTTAGAAAGAAAGAAAGAAAGAAAGAAAGAAAGAAAGAAAGAGAGATTAGTTAGAAAGAAAGAAAGAAAGAAAGAAAGAAAGAAAGAAAGATTGATAAGAAAGAAAGAAAGAAAGAAAGAAAGAAAGAAAGAAAGATTGATTAGTTAGAAAGAAAGAAAGAAAGAGAGAGAGAGAGAGAAAGAAAGATTGATAAGAAAGAAAGAAAGAAAGAAAGAAAGAAAGAAAGAAAGAAAGAGAGAGAAAGAAAGAGAGAAAGAAAGAAAGAAAGAAAGAAAGAAAGAAAGAAAGAAAGAAAGAAAAAGAGAGAAAGAAAGAAAGAAAGAAAGAAAGAAAGAAAGAAAAAAGAAAGAAAGAAAGAAAAAGAAAGATTGATTAGTTAGAAAGAAAGAAAGAAAGATTAGTTAGAAAGAAAGAAAGAAAGAAAGAAAGAAAGAAAGAAAGAAAGAAAGAAAGATTGATTAGTTAGAAAGAAAGAGAGATAGATTAGTTAGAAATAAAGATAGATTAGTTAGTTAGTTAGAAAGATAGATAGATTAGTTAGAAAGAAAGATAGATAAGTTAGTTAGAAAGATAGATAGATTAGTAGGTAAGAAAGAAAAAAAGATAGATAAGTTAGTTAGAAAGATATCTAGATTAGTTGAAAAGAAAGAAAGAAAGAAAAAAAAGAAAAAGAGATTACTTAGAAAGATAGATAGATTAGTTAGTAAGAAAGATGGATAAGTTAGTTAAATAGATAGATAGATTAGTAAAAAAGATAGATTAGTAAGAAAGATAGATAAGTTAGTTAAAAAGATAGATAGATTAGTAAGAAAGATAGATAAGTTAGTTAAAAAGATAGATAGATAGATTAGTTAAAAAGAAAGAAAGATAAGTTAGTTAGAAAGATAGAAAGATTAGTTAAAAAGAAAGAAAGATAGATACGTTAGTTAGTTAGAAAGATAGATAGATTAGTAAGAAAGAAAGATAGATATGTTAGTTAGAAAGATAGATAGATTAGTAAGAAAGAAAGAAAGAAAGATAGATAAGTTACTTAGAAAGATAGATAAGTAAGTAAGAAAGAAAAAAGATAGATAAGTTAGTTAGAAAGATAGATTAGTAAGTAAGAAAGAAAAAAGATAGATAAGTTAGTTAGAAAGATAGATTAGTTAGAAAGAAAGATAAGTTAGTTAGAAGATAGATAGATTAGTTAGAAAGAAAGAAAGATAGATAAGTTAGTTAGAAAGATAGTAAGAAAGAAAGAAAGAAAGAAAGAAAGAAAGAAAGAAAGATAGGTTAGTTAGAAAGATAGATTAGTTAGAAAGAAAGAAAGAAAGATAGATTAGTTAGAAAGATAGATAGATTAGTTAGAAAGAAAGACAGATAGATAAGTTAGTTAGAAAGATAGATAGATTAGTTAGAAAGAAAGGCAGATAGATAAGTTAGACAGACAGACAGATAGATAGATAGATAGATAGATAGATAGATAGATAGATAGATAGATAGATAGATAGATAGGGTTTGAAGATAGATAGATAGATAGATAGATAGATAGATAGATAGATAGATAGATAGATAGATAGATAGATAGATAGATAGGGTTTGAAGATAGATAGATAGATAGATAGATAGATAGATAGATAGATAGGGTTTGAAGATAGATAGATAGATAGATAGATAGATAGATAGATAGATAGATAGATAGATAGATAGATAGATAGATAGATTTAGATTGGTAGATTAATTGAGTCTAGGGCTTTAGAGAATTTAGATTTGAGTTTTTGGTTTGTGCACTAATGGGCCACCGTAGTCTTGGCTCAATTTGAGCAGTCTGCAATGAAAGTCTATGGGATTTTTATGATTTTTTATATTAATTTTTAAGAAAACCTTAACTCAAACCCGTATGAAAAGATATAGCACACCAAGTCAGAACAGTATGAAGGTCTGACCCGAGTTTGGAGTATGTAGCTTGAACGGTCTAGGAGGAGTTAGAGTCAGAAAATTTGCGGTAAGAAAAAGAAGAAGAAGAATAATAATAAGTTTAAATAGGATTTCAGTAAGTTGGCTTTCCCAAGCCAACTTAACTAGAATGTACATTTCCTGAAGAAAATGTGAAGTGGTGCTTGCAGTGGCAAAACTCTCCACTTGGTTGCTAGGGTGTTGTACATGATTGCATTTGAGCCAACAACCATGTCTGTACGATGTTGTGGAGCTGAAATATGGCTTCTATATGTTGCAATATGGTTGCTAGGTGGCTCTAAACGGTTGCTAGGGTGTGAATTCAGTTACCATGGTGATAGTTACAGAATGTTTCCCAACCAAAACAAAAGAGCCAACCCCCATCTCTATACGATGTTCTGATGCAGAGACATGGGTCTTGATAAACGGTTGTTAGGGTCCTCTGTTTGGTTGCTAAGGAGTGGCTTGGCAGCTGCCAATCATGAAACTCCAAAGGCTGCTTGTCAGTATGAATGATTCAAACCAAATCCCATGCCTCCGTGACATTCAGAATGGAAGATATCCTTCTTTGGATTTTGGTTGCTAGGGTACTCTGTTTGGTTGCTATGGATTTGCTTGAAAGCTGCCAATGATGAAACTGCACAGGCTTCTTGTCACTGTGAATGGTATAAATCAACTCCCATGCCTCTGTGACATTCAGAATGGAAGATATCCCTCTTTGGATTTTGGTTGCTAGGGTACTCTGTTTGGTTGCCATGGAGTTGCTTGGCAGCTGCCAATGATGAAACTGCAAAGTGTGCTTGTCAGTATGAATGATATAAACCAACTCCCATGCCTCTGTGACATTCAGAATGGAAGATATCCCTCTATGGTTTTGGTTGCTAAGGTGTTCGACAATGGTTGCTAGGGAGTGGCTTGGCAGCTGCCAATGATGAAACTGCAAAGGCTTCTTGTCACTATGAATGATATAATCCAACTCCCATGCCTCTGTGACATTCAGAATGGAAGATATCCCTCTTTGGATATTGGTTGCTAGGGTTCTCTGTTTGGTTGCTATGGAGTTGATTGGCAGCTGCTAATGATGAAACTGCAAAGGCTTCTTGTCAGTATTAATGATATAAACCAACCCCCATCTCTATACGATGTTCTGATGCAGAGATATAGGTCTTGCAAAACGGTTGCTAGGGAACTCTGTTTGGTTGCTAGGGAGTGGCTTGGCAGCTGCCAATCATGAAACCCCAAAGGCTTCTTGTCACTATGAATGATATAAACCAACCCCCATCTCTATACAATGTTCTGATACAGAGATAGAGGTATTGCTAAATAGTTGCTAGGGTACTCTGTTTGGTTGCTATGGAGTGGCTTGGCAGCTGCCAATGACGAAACTGCAAAGGCTTCTTGTCACTATGAATGATATAAACCAACTCCCATTTCTCTGTGACATTCAGAATGGAAGATATCCCTCTTTGAATTTGGGTTGCTAGGGTACTCTGTTTGGTTGCTAGGGAGTGGCTTGGCAGCTGCCAATCATGAAACCCCAAAGGCTTCTTGTCACTATGAATGATATAAACCAACCCCCATCTCTATACAATGTTCTGATACAGAGATAGAGGTATTGCTAAATAGTTGCTAGGGTACTCTGTTTGGTTGCTATGGAGTGGCTTGGCAGCTGCCAATGACGAAACTGCAAAGGCTTCTTGTCACTATGAATGATATAAACCAACTCCCATTTCTCTGTGACATTCAGAATGGAAGATATCCCTCTTTGGATTTTGGTTGCTAAGGTGCGCGACAATGGTTACTAGGGAGGGGCTTGGAAGTGTTGAGGTGATTCATGATTGGCTGTTTGGTGCCCCGAGTCAAATGAGACCACCCCCATGTTTCTATGACAATTAAGTCTGGAGATATCTCTTTGAACTCTTTCAATGGAAGTCTATAGAACTTGTTGCTAAGGGGCTCTAAATGGTTGCTAGGGCGTGGCTTGATAGCTTCACAATGATCCTGAGAGACTGATTGGTCGTCTGAGTAAAATGAGCCCGCCCCATTGTCTCTATGACTCTGTGATCCAGAGCTACGTTCAATACAAAGTCCCTATGCAATTTACCATAGTAGGAAAAGCATGTGAGTTTCACGGGACGTTCCTTCCCCATAGTAAGTCAATGGGGTAACTTTGGGCATCTCCTGCCCCCCAGGGGTGCAACTTTTACCCCATTGAGAGGTATGTTCTTACAGAGCCTGTCAGCCTCTTCAAATGTGGCAAATCACACGTTTCTGCGAAATCCTCGCTCAGAGCTATGTGTGGTCAAAGTTCGTTGCAATGTTAAGTCAATGGGACTTTTTTGGCCGCTTTTTCGCCCCTGGGGCGAACACCGCACCCCCGATCGCTTATAAAAGTCATAGCACACCTCTCCTCAATAAGCCGGTCGATTTGACACCTCATTCATGGGTCTGTGACAAACGGTGCTGGGCGAGTTACGCGCCAAACTTTGTCCAGAATAATAATAAGAAGAAGAAGAAGAACTAGAATGTACATTTCCTGAAGAAAATGTGAAGTGGTGCTTGCAGTGGCAAAACTCACCACTCGGTTGCTAAAGTGTGTTTAGCTAGTTTTTAGCAAGATTATAACAAAATTATCATCATGCTAGCATTATAAGCATGTGACTAACATAATGCTAGCATGTTGCTAGCATGGTGCTAATATGATTAGCATGTTGCTAGCATCATGCTAGCATGTTTTTATCAAAAGCTAACGTGAATGTAGCTAGCATGATTAGCATGTTGTTAGCATGATGCTAGCATTTTTTAACAAGATGCTAACATGAATAGCATGTTTACTAGCATGTTTGTAGCAAGAAGCTAGCATGATTAGCATGTAGCTAGTATAATGCTAGCATTATTAGCATGTTGCTAGCATTATTAGCATCATGCTAGCATCATGTTAGCATGATTAGCATGTAGCTAGCATGATGCTAGCTTGTTTTACCACGTTGCTAGCATGGTTTACCATGATTTACCATAGTTTACCATGATTTACCACAATTTACCATAGTTTACCAGATTTACTATAGTATACCATGATTTACCATGTTCAAGTATGATTTACCATGATTCTACCATGATTTACCACGACTTACTATAGTTTACCATGATTTACTATAGTATACCATGATTTACCATGTTCAAGTATGATTTACTGATTCTAGCATGATTTACCATAGTTTACCATGATTTACCATAGTTTAACATGATTTACCACAATTTACTATAGTTTACCATGATTTACTATAGTATACCATGATTTACCATGTTCAAGTATGATTTACTGATTCTAGCATGATTTACCATAGTTTACCATGATTTACCATAGTTTACCACGATTTACCACAATTTACTATAGTATACCATGATTTACCATGTTGAAGTTTGATTTACTGATTCTAGCATGATTTACCATAGTTTACCATGATTTACCATAGTTTACCATGATTTACCACGATTTACCATAGTTTACCATGATTTACTATAGTATACCATGATATACCATGTTCAAGTATGATTTACTGATTCTAGCATGATTTATCATAGTTTACCATGATTTACCATAGTTTACCATGATTTACCATAGTTTACCATGATTTACTATAGTATACCATGATTTACCATGTTCAAGTATGATTTACTATGATTCTAGCATGATTTACCATAGTTTACCATGATTTACCACGATTTACCATAGTTTACTATGATTTACTATAGTATACCATGATTTACCATGTTCAAGTATGATTTACTATGATTCTAGCATGATTTACCATAGTTTACCATGATTTACCACGATTTACCATAGTTTACTATGATTTACTATAGTATACCATGATTTACCATGCTTTAGTATGATTTACTATGATTCTAGGATGATTTACCATAGTTTACCATGATTTAGTCAAAAGAGCCAAGTCCCATCTCTATACTATGTTTTGATGCAGAGATATACGTTTTGCTAAACGGTTGCTAGGGTACTCTTTTTGGTTGCTATGGAGTTACTTGGCAGCTGCCAATGATGAAATTCCAAAGGCTTCTTGTCACTATGAATGATATAAACCAACTCCCATGCCTCTGTGACATTCAGAATGGAAGATATCCCTCTTTGGATTTTGGTTGCTAGGGTACTCTGTTTGGTTGCTAGGGAGTGGCTTGGCAGCTGCCAATCATGAAACTCCAAAGGCTGCTTGTCAGTATGTATGATATAAACCAACTCCCATGCCTCTGTGACATTCAGAATAGAAGATATCTCTCTATGAATTTTGGTTGCTAAGGTGCTCGACAATGGTTGCTAGGGAGGGGCTAGGAAGTGTTGAGGTCATTCATGATTGGCTGTTTGCTGCCCCGAGTCAAATGAGACCACCCCCATGTTTCTATGACAATTCAGTCCTGAGATATCCCTTTGATCTCTTTCAATGGAAGTCTATGTGACTTGTTGCTAAGGTGCTCTAAATGGTTGCTAGGGCGTGGCTTGATAGCTTCACAATGATCCTGAGAGACAGATTGGTCATCTGAGTAAAATGAGCCCTCCCCCTTGTCTCTATGACACTGTGATCCAGAGCTTCGTTCATTATAAAATCCCTATGCAATTTACCATAGTAGGAAAAGCATGTGTGTTTCACGGGACATTCCTTCCCTATAGTAAGTCAATGGGACAACTTTGGGACGCTCCTGCCCCCCAGGGGTGCAACTTTTACCCCATTGTGAGGTATGTTCTTACAGAGCCTGTCAGCCTCTTCAAATGTGGCAAATCACACATTTCTGCAAAATCCTCGCTCAGAGCTATGAGTGCTCAAAGTTCGTCGCAATGTTAAGTCAATGGAACTTTTTGGGCCGCTTTTTCGCCCCTGGGGCGAACACCGCACCCCCGATCGCTTATAAAAGTCATAGCACACCTCTCCTTAATGAGCCGGTCGATTTGACACCTCATTCATGGGTCTGTGACAAACGGTGCGGGGCGAGTTACGCGCCAAACTTTTGCACGGAATAATAATAATAAGAACTAGAATGTACATTTCCTGAAGAAAATGTGAAGTGGTGCTTGCAGTGGCAAAACTCGCCACGCGGTAAGGTGCTAGGGTGTTGTACATGATTGCATACGAGCCAACAACCATGTCTGTACGATGTTGTGGAGCTGAAACATGGCTTCTATATGTTGCAATATGGTTGCTAGGTGGCTCTAAATGGTTGCTAGGATGTGAATACACAGTTACCATGGTGATATTTACACACTGTTTTACAACTGAAACTAATGAGCCAACCCCCATCTCTATACAATATTCTGATGCAGAGATGTAGGTCTTGTAAAATGGTTGCTAGGGTACTCTGTTTGGTTGCTATGGAGTTGCTTGGCAGCTGCTAATGATGAAACTGCAAAGGCTTCTTGTCAGTATGAATGATATAAACCAACTCCCATCTCTATACGATGTTCTGATGCAGAGATATACGTTTTGCTAAACGGTTGCTAGGGTACTCTGTTTGGTTGCTAGGGAGTAGCTTGTCAGCTGCCAATCATGAAACTCCAAAGGCTTCTTGTCAGTATGAATGATATAAACCAACTCCCATGCCTCTGCGACATTCAGAATGGAAGATATCCCTCTTTGGATTTTGGTTGCTAGGGTACTCTGTTTGGTTGCTATGGAGTTACTTGGCAGCTGCCAATGATGAAATTCCAAAGGCTTCTTGTCAGTATGAATGATATAAACCAACTCCCTTGCCTCTGTGACATTCAGAATTGAAGATATCCCTCTTTGGATTTTGGTTGCTAGGGTACTCTGTTTGGTTGCTAGGGAGTGGCTTGTCAGCTGCCAATCATGAAACTCCAAAGGCTGCTTGTCAGTATGAATGATATAAACCAACTCCCATGCCTCTGCGACATTCAGAATGGAAGATATCCCTCTTTTGATTTTGGTTGCTAGGGTACTCTGTTTGGTTGCTAGGGAGTGGCTTGTCAGCTGCCAATCATGAAACTCCAAAGACTTCTTGTCAGTATGAATGATATAAACCAACTCCCATGTCTCTGTAACATTCAGAATGGAAGATATGCCTCTTTGGATTATGGTTGCTAGGGTACTCTGTTTGGTTGCTATGAAGTTACTTGGCAGCTACCAATGATGAAACTCCAAAGGCTTCTTGTCAGTATGAATGATATAAACCAACTCCCATGCCTCTGTGACATTCAGAATGGAAGATATCCCTCTTTGGATTTTGGTTGCTAAGGTGCTCGACAATGGTTGCTAGGGAGGGGCTTGGAAGTATTGAGGTGATTCATGATTGGCTGTCTGCTGCCCCGAGTCAAATGAGACCACCCCCATGTTTCTATGACAATTCAGTCTGGAGATATCTCTTTGAACTCTTTCAATGGAAGTCTATGGAACTTGTTGCTAAGGGGCTCTAAATGGTTGCTAGGGCGTGGCTTGATAGCTTCACAATGATCCTGAGAGACTGATTGGTCGTCTGAGTAAAATGAGCCCTCCTCCTTGTCTCTATGACACTGTGATCCAGAGCTACGTTCAATACAAAGTCCCTATGCAATTTACCATAGTAGGAAAAGCATGTGTGTTTCACGGGACGTTCCTTCCCCATAGTAAGTCAATGGGGCAACTTTGAGCATCTCCTGCCCCCCAGGGGTGCAACTTTTACCCCACTGTGAGGTATGTTCTTACAGAGCCTGTCAGCCTCTTCAAATGTGGCAAATCACACGTTTCTGCGAAATCCTCGCTCAGAGCTACGTGTGGTCAAAGTTCGTCGCAATGTTAAGTCAATGGGACTTTTTTGGGCGCTTTTTCGCCCCTGGGGCGAACACCGCACCCCCGATCGCTTATAAAAGTCATAGCACACCTCTCCTTAATGAGCCGGTCGATTTGACACCTCATTCATGGGTCTGAGACAAACGGTGCGGGGCGAGTTACGCGCCAAACTTTTGTCCAGAACAATAAGAAGAAGAAGAAGAATAATAAGTATGAGCAATAACAATAGTGATGCCTTGCTTTCAGCAAGCACCACTAACTAGAATGTACATTTCCTGAGGAAAATGTGAAGTGGTGCTTGCAGTGGCAAAACTCGCCACTCGGTTGCTAGAGTGTGGTACATGATTGCATACAAGCCAACAAACATGTCTGTATGATGTTCTGGTGCTGAGATATGGCTTATTCATGTTGTTCAGGTGGTTGCTAGGGTGTTGCTAGGGTGTTCTGTGTGGTTGCTAGGGCTTTGCTAGGTGGTTGCTAGGGTGTTGCTAGGCAGTTGCTAGGGTATTCTGGGTGGTTGCTATGGTGTTGCTAGGCAGTTGCTAGGGTATTCTGGGGGTTGCTAGGCAGTTGCTAGGGTGTTCTGGGTGGTTGCTAGGCAGTTGCTAGGGTATTCTGAGTAGTTGCTATGATGTTGCTAGGGGGTTGCTAGGGTATTCTGGGTGGTTGCTAGGGCGTTGCTAGGCAGTTGCAAGGGTATTCTGGGTGATTGCTATGGTGTTGCTAGGCGGTTGCTAGGGTATTCTGGGGGGTTGCTAGGCAGTTGCTAGGGTGTTCTGGGTGGTTGCTAGGGCGTTGCTAGGCAGTTGCTAGGGTATTCTGGGTGGTTGCTATGGTGTTGCTAGGTGGTTGCTAGGGTATTCTGGGTGGTTGCTATGGTGTTGCTAGGCGGTTGCTAGGGTATTCTTGGTGGTTGCTAGGCAGTTGCTAGGGTATTCTGGGTGGTTGCTATGGTGTTGCTAGGCAGTTGCTAGGGTATTCTGGGTGATTGATATGGTGTTGCTAGGCGGTTGCTAGGGTATTCTGGGGGGTTGCTAGGCAGTTGCTAGGGTGTTCTGGGTGGTTGCTAGGGCGTTGCTAGGCAGTTGCTAGGGTATTCTGGGTGGTTGCTATGGTGTTGCTAGGTGGTTGCTAGGGTATTCTTGGTGGTTGCTATGGTGTTGCTAGGCGGTTGCTAGGGTATTCTGGGGGTTGCTAGGGTGTTGCTAGGCAGTTGCTAGGGTATTCTGGGTGGATGCTATGGTGTTCCTAGGCGGTTGCTAGGGTATTCTGGGTGGTTGCTAGGGCGTTGCTCGGCAGTTGCTAGGGTGTTCTGGGTGGTTGCTAGGCGGTTGCTAGGGTATTCTGAGTGGTTGCTATGGTGTTGCTATTGTGTTCTAGGTGGTTGCTAGGGCGTTGCTAGGCAGTTGCTAGGGTGTTCTGGGTGGTTGCTAGGGTATTCTGGGTGGTTGCTATGGCGTTGCTAGGGTATTCTGGGTGGTTGCTAGGCGGTTGCTAGGGTATTCTTGGTGGTTGCTAGGGCGTTGCTAGGCAGTTACTAGGGTGTTCTGGGTGGTTGCTAGGGCGTTGCTAGGCGGTTGCTAGGTGGTTACTAGGGTGTTCTGGGTGGTTGCTATGGTGTTGCTAGGCAGTTGCTATGGTATATTGGGTGGATGCTAGGGCGTTGCTAGGCAGTTGCTAGGGTGTTCTGGGTGGTTGCTAGGCAGTTGCTAGGTGTTCTGGGGGGTTGCTAGACAGTTGCTAGGGTGTTCTGGGTAGTTGCTACGGTATTTTTGGTGGTTACTAGAGCGTTTCTAGACGTTGCTAGGGTGTTCAGGATGGTTGCTAAGGTATTTTTTAGTTGCTATGGTGTTACTAGGTGGTTGGTAGTTGTCAAAGATGGTTACTATGGAGTTTTTATAATAGAGTTATTAAAATCTTTAATAACGAGTGCCTTCAGTACGGCATTTGGCCTGCGGCCTCGTGCCTATGGCCGAATAGGCACAAGCATGGAGCAATATCGCAAGGCCACGAGTGTAATATTGCGTTAAAAAATACAAAAAATGTAAAAAATTTTTTTTTTTGGTTTAGGGTGGTTGCTAGGGAGCTCTTAGTGGTTGCTAGGGTGCTGAAACTGGTTGCTAGGGTGTGGCTATGGAGATTTTAGGCCATTACTTATTGGCTGCTTGATAATATAAATCCTCTGAGGGAGAGAGAGAGGGAGAGACGCAGGGGTGTCAGGCCCTTTGGAGTCTGTGTGTGTGAAAACGGCAGTTGGGATTCAAATATTTTTAGAACTCCCAATGTAAAGTCAATGGGACTTTTTTGGCCGCTTTTTCGTCCGCTGTGCGAACATCGTACACCCGATCGCTTAGAAAAGTCATAGCACACCTCTCCTCAATGAGCCGCTCGATTTGACGCCTCACTCAGGGGTCTGTGACAAACGGTGCGGGGCGCATTACGCGCCAAACTTTTGTGTGGAAGAATAATAAAAATTATAAAAAGAATAATAAGTATGAGCAATAACAATAGTGATGCTTTCAAAAAAGCACCACTAATAATAACTAGAATGTACATTTCCTAAAGAAAATGTGAAGTGGTGCTTGCAGTGGCAAAACTCACCACTCGGTTGCTAAAGTGCGTTTAGCTAGTTTTTAGCAAGATTATAACAAAATTATCATCATGCTAGCATTATAAGCATGTGACTAACATAATGCTAGCATGTTGCTAGCATGGTGCTAATATGATTAGCATGTTGCTAGCATCATGCTAGCATGTTTTTATCAAAAGCTAACGTGAATGTAGCTAGCATGATTAGCATGTTGTTAGCATGATGCTAGCATTTTTTAACAAGATGCTAACATGAATAGCATGTTTACTAGCATGTTTGTAGCAAGAAGCTAGCATGATTAGCATGTAGCTAGTATAATGCTAGCATTATTAGCATGTTGCTAGCATCATGCTAGCATTATTAGCATCATGCTAGCATCATGTTAGCATGATTAGCATGTAGCTAGCATGATGCTAGCTTGTTTTACCACGTTGCTAGCATGGTTTACCATGATTTACCATAGTTTACCATGATTTACCACAATTTACCATAGTTTACCAGATTTACTATAGTATACCATGATTTACCATGTTCAAGTATGATTTACCATGATTCTACCATGATTTACCACGACTTACTATAGTTTACCATGATTTACTATAGTATACCATGATTTACCATGTTCAAGTATGATTTACTGATTCTAGCATGATTTACCATAGCTTACCATGATTTACCATAGTTTAACATGATTTACCACAATTTACTATAGTTTACCATGATTTACTATAGTATACCATGTTCAAGTATGATTTACTGATTCTAGCATGATTTACCATAGTTTACCATGATTTACCATAGTTTACCACGATTTACCACAATTTACTATAGTATACCATGATTTACCATGTTGAAGTTTGATTTACTGATTCTAGCATGATTTACCATAGTTTACCATGATTTACCATAGTTTACCATGATTTACCACGATTTACCATAGTTTACCATGATTTACTATAGTATACCATGATATACCATGTTCAAGTATGATTTACTGATTCTAGCATGATTTATCATAGTTTACCATGATTTACCATAGTTTACCATGATTTACCATAGTTTACCATGATTTACCATAGTTTACCATGATTTACTATAGTATACCATGATTTACCATGTTCAAGTATGATTTACTATGATTCTAGCATGATTTACCATAGTTTACCATGATTTACCACGATTTACCATAGTTTACTATGATTTACTATAGTATACCATGATTTACCATGCTTTAGTATGATTTACTATGATTCTAGGATGATTTACCATAGTTTACCATGATTTAGTCAAAAGAGCCAAGTCCCATCTCTATACTATGTTTTGATGCAGAGATATACGTTTTGCTAAACGGTTGCTAGGGTACTCTTTTTGGTTGCTATGGAGTTACTTGGCAGCTGCCAATGATGAAATTCCAAAGGCTTCTTGTCACTATGAATGATATAAACCAACTCCCATGCCTCTGTGACATTCAGAATGGAAGATATCCCTCTTTGGATTTTGGTTGCTAGGGTACTCTGTTTGGTTGCTAGGGAGTGGCTTGGCAGCTGCCAATCATGAAACTCCAAAGGCTGCTTGTCAGTATGTATGATATAAACCAACTCCCATGCCTCTGTGACATTCAGAATAGAAGATATCTCTCTATGAATTTTGGTTGCTAAGGTGCTCGACAATGGTTGCTAGGGAGGGGCTAGGAAGTGTTGAGGTCATTCATGATTGGCTGTTTGCTGCCCCGAGTCAAATGAGACCACCCCCATGTTTCTATGACAATTCAGTCCTGAGATATCCCTTTGATCTCTTTCAATGGAAGTCTATGTGACTTGTTGCTAAGGTGCTCTAAATGGTTGCTAGGGCGTGGCTTGATAGCTTCACAATGATCCTGAGAGACAGATTGGTCATCTGAGTAAAATGAGCCCTCCCCCTTGTCTCTATGACACTGTGATCCAGAGCTTCGTTCATTATAAAATCCCTATGCAATTTACCATAGTAGGAAAAGCATGTGTGTTTCACGGGACATTCCTTCCCTATAGTAAGTCAATGGGACAACTTTGGGACGCTCCTGCCCCCCAGGGGTGCAACTTTTACCCCATTGTGAGGTATGTTCTTACAGAGCCTGTCAGCCTCTTCAAATGTGGCAAATCACACATTTCTGCAAAATCCTCGCTCAGAGCTATGAGTGCTCAAAGTTCGTCGCAATGTTAAGTCAATGGAACTTTTTGGGCCGCTTTTTCGCCCCTGGGGCGAACACCGCACCCCCGATCGCTTATAAAAGTCATAGCACACCTCTCCTTAATGAGCCGGTCGATTTGACACCTCATTCATGGGTCTGTGACAAACGGTGCGGGGCGAGTTACGCGCCAAACTTTTGCACGGAATAATAATAATAAGAACTAGAATGTACATTTCCTGAAGAAAATGTGAAGTGGTGCTTGCAGTGGCAAAACTCGCCACTCGGTTGCTAGGGTGTTGTACATGTTTGCATTCGAGCCAACAACCATGTGTGTACGATGTTGTGGAGCTGAAATATGGCTTCTATATGTTGCAATATGGTTGCTAGGTGGCTCTAAATGGTTGCTAGGGTGTGAATACACAGTTACCATGGTGATATTTACAGACTGTTTTCCAACTGAAACTAATGAGCCAACCCCCATCTCTATACAATATTCTGATGCAGAGATGTAGGTCTTGTAAAATGGTTGCTAGGGTACTCTGTTTGGTTGCTATGGAGATGCTTGTCAGCTGCTAATGATGAAACTGCAAAGGCTTCTTGTCAGTATGAATGATATAAACCAACTCCCATCTCTATACTATGTTCTGATGCAGAGATATACGTTTTGCTAAACGGTTGCTAGGGTACTCTATTTGGTTGCTAGCGAGTGGCTTGTCAGCTGCCAATCATGAAACTCCAAAGGCTTCTTGTCACTATGAATGATATAAACCAACTCCCATGCCTCTGCGACATTCAGAATGGAAGATATGCCTCTTTGGATTTTGGTTGCTAGGGTACTCTGTTTGGTTGCTAGGGAGTGGCTTGTCAGCTGTCAATGATGAAATTCCAAAGGCTTCTTGTCATTATGAATTATATAATCCAACTCCCATGCCTCTGTGACATTCAGAATGTAAGATATGCCTCTTTGGATTTTGGTTGCTAGGGTACTCTGTTTGGTTGTTATGGAGTTACTTGGCACCTGCCAATGATGCAATTCCAAAGGCTTCTTGTCACTATGAATGATATAAACCAACTCCCATGCCTCTGTGACATTCAGAATGGAAGATATCCCTCTTTGGATTGTTGTTGCTAAGGTGCTCGACAATGGTTGCTAGGGAGGGGCTAGGAAGTGTTGAGGTGATTTATGATTGGCCGTTTGCTGCCCTGAGTCAAACTTGTGTTAACCCCATCTCTTTATGATGTTCTGATGCAGAGATATAGGTCTTGCAAAAGGGTTGCTAGGGTACTCTGTTTGGTTGCTAGGGAGTGGCTTGGCAGCTGCCAATCATGAAACTCCAAAGGCTGCTTGTCAGTATGTATGATATAAACCAACTCCCATGCCTCTGTGACATTCAGAATAGAAGATATCTCTCTATGAATTTTGGTTGCTAAGGTGCTCGACAATGGTTGCTAGGGAGGGGCTAGGAAGTGTTGAGGTGATTCATGATTGGCTGTTTGCTGCCCCGAGTCAAATGAGACCACCCCCATGTTTCTATGACAATTCAGTCCTGAGATATCCCTTTGATCTCTTTCAATGGAAGTCTATGTGACTTGTTGCTAAGGTGCTCTAAATGGTTGCTAGGGCGTGGCTTGATAGCTTCACAATGATCCTGAGAGACTGATTGGTCATCTGAGTAAAATGAGCCCTCCCCCTTGTCTCTATGACACTGTGATCCAGAGCTACGTTCATTACAAAATCCCTATGCAATTTACCATAGTAGGAAAAGCATGTGTGTTTCACGGGACATTCCTTCCCCATAGTAAGTCAATGGGACAACTTTGGGACGCTCCTGCCCCCCAGGGGTGCAACTTTTACCCCATTGTGAGGTATGTTCTTACAGAGCCTGTCAGCCTCTTCAAATGTGGCAAATCACACGTTTCTGCAAAATCCTCGCTCAGAGCTATGAGTGCTCAAAGTTCGTCGCAATGTTAAGTCAATGGAACTTTTTGGGCCGCTTTTTTGCCCCTGGGGCGAACACCGCACCCCCGATCGCTTATAAAAGTCATAGCACACCTCTCCTCAATAAGCCGGTCGATTTGACACCTCATTCATGGGTCTGTGACAAACGGTGCGGGGCGAGTTACGCGCCAAACTTTTGCACGGAATAATAATAATAAGAACTAGAATGTACATTTCCTGAAGAAAATGTGAAGTGGTGCTTGCAGTGGCAAAACTCGCCACTCGGTTGCTAGAGTGTGGAACATGATTGCATACGAGCCAACAAACATGTCTGTACGATGTTCTGGTGCTGAGATATGGCTTATTCATGTTGTTCAGGTGGTTGCTAGGGTGTTCTGTGTGGTTGCTAGGGCTTTGCTAGGTGGTTGCTAGGGTGTTCTGGGTGATTGCTATGGTGTTCTGGGTGGTTGCTATGGTGCTGCTAGGCGGTTGCTAGGGTATTCTGGGTGGTCGCTAGGGCGTTGCTAGGCAGTTGGTAGGGCGTTGCTAAGCAGTTGCTAGGGTGTTTTGAGTGGTTGCTATGGCGTTGCTAGGCAGTTGCTAGGGTATTCTGGGGGGTTGCTAGGGTATTCTTGGTGGTTGCTAGGGCGTTGCTAGGTAGTTGCTAAGGTATTCTGGGTGGTTGCTAGGGCGTTGCTAGGCAGTTGCTAGGGTGTTCTGAGTGGTTGCTATGGCGTTGCTAGGCGGTTGCTAGGGTATTGGTGGTTGCTAGGGCGTTGCTAGGCAGTTGCTAAGGTGTACTGGGTGGTTGCTATGGCGTCGCTAGGCAGTTGCTAGGGTGTTCTGAGTGGTTGCTATGGTGTTGCTAGGCGGTTGCTAGGGTATTCTGGGTGGTTGCTATGGTGTTGCTAGGCAGTTGCTAGGATATTCTGGGTGGTTGCTATGGTGTTCCTAGGTGGTTGCTAGGGTATTCTGGGTGGTTGCTAGGGCGTTGCTAGGCAGTTGCTAGGGTGTTATGGGTGGTTGCTATGGTGTTGCTAGGTGGTTGCTAGGGTATTCTGGGTGGTTGCTAGGGCATTGCTAGGCGGTTGCTAGGCAGTTGCTAGGGTGTTCTGGGTGGTTGCTATGGTGTTGCTAGGTGGTTGCTAGGGTGTTCTGGGTTGTTGCTATGGTGTTGCTAGGCGGTTGCTAGGGTTTTCTTGGTGGTTGCTAGGGCGTTGCTAGGCAGTTGCTAGGGTATTCTGGGTGGTTGCTATGGTGTTCCTAGGTGGTTGCTAGGGTATTTTGGGTGGTTGCTAGGGAGTTGCTAGGCAGTTGCTAGGGTGTTCAGGGTGGTTGCTAAGGTATTATGGGTAGTTACTATGGTGTTACTAAGTGGTTTGTAGTTTTCACAGATGATTACTATTGGAGTTTTTAGCATTTTCTTGGCATAATTTAGCACTTACCTAATCGCTATTAGCATGTAGCTATTCACAGCTAGCATGTGTAGCATGTTGGAATTCCTCTTTGCTAGCATGAGTCAAAAGAGCCAACCCCCATCTCTATACGATGTTCTGATGCAGAGAAATAGGTCTTGCAAAATGGTTGCTAAGGTACTTTGTTTGGTTGCTAGGGATTGGCTTGGCAGCTGCCAATCATGAAACTCCAAAGGCTTCTTGTCCGTATGAATGATATAAACCAACTCCCTTGCCTCTGTGACATTCAGAATGGAAGATATCCCTCTTTGTATTTTGGTTGCTAGGGTACTCTGTTTGGTTGCTAGGGAGTGTCTTGTAAGCTGCCAATCATGAAACTCCAAAGGCTGCTTGTCAGTATGAATGATATAAACCAACTCCCATGCCTCTGCGACATTCAGAATGGAAGATATCCCTCTTTGGATTTTGGTTGCTAGGTTACTCTGTTTGGTTGCTAGGGAGTGGCTTGTCAGCTGTCAATCATGAAACTCCAAAGGCTTCTTGTCACTATGAATGATAAAAACCAACTCCCATGTCTCTGTGACATTCAGAATGGAAGATATCCCTCTTTGGATTTTGGTTGCTAGGGTAATCTGTTTGGTTGCTAGGGAGTGGCTTGTCAGCTGACAATCATGAAACTCCAAAGGCTTCTTGTCACTATAAATGATATAAACCAACTCCCATGCCTCTGTGACATTCTGAATGGAAGATATCCCTCTTTGGATTTTGGTTGCTAAGGTGCTCGACAATGGTTGCTAGGGAGGGGCTTGGAAGTGTTGAGGTGATTCATGATTGGCTGTTTGCTGCCCCGAGTCAAATGAGACCACCCCCATGTTTCTATGACAATTCAGTCCGGAGATATATCTTTGAACTCTTTCAATGGAAGTCTATGGAACTTGTTGCTAAGGGGCTCTAAATGGTTGCTAGGGCGTGGCTTGATAGCTTCACAATGATCCTGAGAGACTGATTGGTCATCTGAGTAAAATGAGCCCTCCCCCTTGTCTCTATGACACTGTGATCCAGAGCTACGTTCAATACAAAGTCCCTATGCAATTTACCATAGTAGGAAAAGCATGTGTGTTTCACGGGACGTTCCTTCCCCATAGTAAGTCAATGGGGCAACTTTGGGCATCTCCTGCCCCCCAGGGGTGCAACTTTTACCCCATTGTGAGGTATGTTCTTTCAGAGCCTGTCAGCCTCTTCAAATGTGGCAAATCACACGTTTCTGCGAAATCCTTGCTCAAAGCTATGACTTGTCAAAGTTTTTTGCAATGTTAAGTCTATGCGTTTTTTTTGGCCCGTTTTTTGCCCCTGGGGCGAACACCGTACCCCCGATCGCTTATAAAAGTCATAGCACACCTCTCCTCAATGAGCCGGTCGATTTGACACCTCATTCATGGGTCTGTGACAAACGGTGCGGGACGAGTTACGCGCCAAACTTTGTCCAGAATAATAATAATAAGAAGAAGAAGCAGAAGAATAATAAGTATGAGCAATAACAATAGTGATGCCTTGCTTTCAGCAAGCACCACTAATAATAATAATAAGTATGAGCAATAACAATAGTGATGCCTTGCTTTCAGCAAGCACCACTAATAATAACTAGAATGTACATTTCCTGAAGAAAATGTGAAGTGGTGCTTGCAGTGGCAAAACTCTCCACTTGGTTGCTAGGGTGTTGTACATGATTGCATTCGAGCCAACAACCATGTCTGTACGATGTTGTGGAGCTGAAATATGGCTTCTATATGTTGCAATATGGTTGCTAGGTGGCTCTAAACGGTTGCTAGGGTGTGAATTCAGTTACCATGGTGATATTTACAGAATGTTTCCCAACCAAAACAAAAGAGCCAACCCCCATCTCTATACGATGTTCTGATGCAGAGACATGGGTCTTGATAAACGGTTGTTAGGGTCCTCTGTTTGGTTGCTAAGGAGTGGCTTGGTAGCTGCCAATCATGAAACTCCAAAGGCTGCTTGTCAGTATGAATGATTCAAACCAAATCCCATGCCTCCGTGACATTCAGAATGGAAGATCTCCCTCTTTGGATTTTGGTTGCTAGGGTACTCTGTTTGGTTGCCATGGAGTTGCTTGGCAGCTGCCAATGATGAAACTGCACAGGCTTCTTGTCACTGTGAATGATATAAACCAACTCCCATGCCTCTGTGACATTCAGAATGGAAGATATCCCTCTTTGGATTTTGGTTGCTAGGGTTCTCTGTTTGGTTGCTATGGATTTGCTTGACAGCTGCCAATGATGAAACGGCAAAGGCTTCTTGTCTCTATGAATGATACAAACCAACTCCCATGCCTCTGTGACATTCAGAATGGAAGATATCCCTCTTTGGATTTTGGTTGCTAGGGTACTCTGTTTGGTTGCCATGGAGTTGCTTGGCAGCTGCCAATGATGAAACTGCAAAGTGTGCTTGTCAGTATGAATGATATAAACCAACTCCCATGCCTCTGTGACATTCAGAATGGAAGATATCCCTCTATGGTTTTGGTTGCTAAGGTGTTCGACAATGGTTGCTAGGGAGTGGCTTGGCAGCTGCCAATGATGAAACTGCAAAGGCTTCTTGTCACTATGAATGATATAATCCAACTCCCATGCCTCTGTGACATTCAGAATGGAAGATATCCCTCTTTGGATATTGGTTGCTAGGGTTCTCTGTTTGGTTGCTATGGAGTTGATTGGCAGCTGCTAATGATGAAACTGCAAAGGCTTCTTGTCAGTATTAATGATATAAACCAACCCCCATCTCTATACGATGTTCTGATGCAGAGATATAGGTCTTGCAAAACGGTTGCTAGGGAACTCTGTTTGGTTGCTAGGGAGTGGCTTGGCAGCTGCCAATCATGAAACCCCAAAGGCTTCTTGTCACTATGAATGATATAAACCAACCCAAATCTCTATACAATGTTCTGATACAGAGATAGAGGTATTGCTAAATAGTTGCTAGGGTACTCTGTTTGGTTGCTATGGAGTGTCTTGGCAGCTGCCAATGACGAAACTGCAAAGGCTTCTTGTCACTATGAATGATATAAACCAACTCCCATTTCTCTGTGACATTCAGAATGGAAGATATCCCTCTTTGAATTTGGGTTGCTAGGGTACTCTGTTTGGTTGCTAGGGAGTGGCTTGGCAGCTGCCAATCATGAAACCCCAAAGGCTTCTTGTCACTATGAATGATATAAACCAACCCCCATCTCTATACAATGTTCTAATACAGAGATAGAGGTATTGCTAAATAGTTGCTAGGGTACTCTGTTTGGTTGCTATGGAGTGGCTTGGCAGCTGCCAATGACAAAACTGCAAAGGCTTCTTGTCACTATGAATGATATAAACCAACTCCCATTTCTCTGTGACATTCAGAATGGAAGATATCCCTCTTTGGATTTTGGTTGCTAAGGTGCGCGACAATGGTTACTAGGGAGGGGCTTGGAAGTGTTGAGGTGATTCATGATTGGCTGTTTGGTGCCCCGAGTCAAATGAGACCACCCCCATGTTTCTATGACAATTAAGTCTGGAGATATCTCTTTGAACTCTTTCAATGGAAGTCTATAGAACTTGTTGCTAAGGGGCTCTAAATGGTTGCTAGGGCGTGGCTTGATAGCTTCACAATGATCCTGAGAGACTGATTGGTCGTCTGAGTAAAATGAGCCCGCCCCATTGTCTCTATGACACTGTGATCCAGAGCTACGTTCAATACAAAGTCCCTATGCAATTTACCATAGTAGGAAAAGCATGTGTGTTTCACGGGACGTTCCTTCCCCATAGTAAGTCAATGGGGTAACTTTGGGCATCTCCTACCCCCCAGGGGTGCAACTTTTACCCCATTGAGAGGTATGTTCTTACAGAGCCTGTCAGCCTCTTCAAATGTGGCAAATCACACGTTTCTGCGAAATCCTCGCTCAGAGCTATGTGTGGTCAAAGTTCGTTGCAATGTTAAGTCAATGGGACTTTTTTGGCCGCTTTTTCGCCCCTGGGGCGAACACCGCACCCCCGATCGCTTATAAAAGTCATAGCACACCTCTCCTCAATGAGCCGGTCGATTTGACACCTCATTCATGGGTCTGTGACAAACGGTGCGGGACGAGTTACGCGCCAAACTTTGTCCAGAATAATAATAATAACTAGAATGTACATTTCCTGAAGAAAATGTGAAGTGGTGCTTGCAGTGGCAAAACTCTCCACTTGGTTGCTAGGGTGTTGTACATGATTGCATTCGAGCCAACAACCATGTCTGTACGATGTTGTGGAGCTGAAATATGGCTTCTATATGTTGCAATATGGTTGCTAGGTGGCTCTAAACGGTTGCTAGGGTGTGAATTCAGTTACCATGGTGATAGTTACAGAATGTTTCCCAACCAAAACAAAAGAGCCAACCCCCATCTCTATACGATGTTCTGATGCAGAGACATGGGTCTTGATAAACGGTTGTTAGGGTCCTCTGTTTGGTTGCTAAGGAGTGGCTTGGTAGCTGCCAATCATGAAACTCCAAAGGCTGCTTGTCAGTATGAATGATTCAAACCAAATCCCATGCCTCCGTGACATTCAGAATGGAAGATCTCCCTCTTTGGATTTTGGTTGCTAGGGTACTCTGTTTGGTTGCCATGGAGTTGCTTGGCAGCTGCCAATGATGAAACTGCACAGGCTTCTTGTCACTGTGAATGATATAAACCAACTCCCATGCCTCTGTGACATTCAGAATGGAAGATATCCCTCTTTGGATTTTGGTTGCTAGGGTTCTCTGTTTGGTTGCTATGGATTTGCTTGACAGCTGCCAATGATGAAACGGCAAAGGCTTCTTGTCTCTATGAATGATACAAACCAACTCCCATGCCTCTGTGACATTCAGAATGGAAGATATCCCTCTTTGGATTTTGGTTGCTAGGGTACTCTGTTTGGTTGCCATGGAGTTGCTTGGCAGCTGCCAATGATGAAACTGCAAAGTGTGCTTGTCAGTATGAATGATATAAACCAACTCCCATGCCTCTGTGACATTCAGAATGGAAGATATCCCTCTATGGTTTTGGTTGCTAAGGTGTTCGACAATGGTTGCTAGGGAGTGGCTTGGCAGCTGCCAATGATGAAACTGCAAAGGCTTCTTGTCACTATGAATGATATAATCCAACTCCCATGCCTCTGTGACATTCAGAATGGAAGATATCCCTCTTTGGATATTGGTTGCTAGGGTTCTCTGTTTGGTTGCTATGGAGTTGATTGGCAGCTGCTAATGATGAAACTGCAAAGGCTTCTTGTCAGTATTAATGATATAAACCAACCCCCATCTCTATACGATGTTCTGATGCAGAGATATAGGTCTTGCAAAACGGTTGCTAGGGAACTCTGTTTGGTTGCTAGGGAGTGGCTTGGCAGCTGCCAATCATGAAACCCCAAAGGCTTCTTGTCACTATGAATGATATAAACCAACCCAAATCTCTATACAATGTTCTGATACAGAGATAGAGGTATTGCTAAATAGTTGCTAGGGTACTCTGTTTGGTTGCTATGGAGTGGCTTGGCAGCTGCCAATGACGAAACTGCAAAGGCTTCTTGTCACTATGAATGATATAAACCAACTCCCATTTCTCTGTGACATTCAGAATGGAAGATATCCCTCTTTGGATTTTGGTTGCTAAGGTGCGCGACAATGGTTACTAGGGAGGGGCTTGGAAGTGTTGAGGTGATTCATGATTGGCTGTTTGGTGCCCCGAGTCAAATGAGACCACCCCCATGTTTCTATGACAATTAAGTCTGGAGATATCTCTTTGAACTCTTTCAATGGAAGTCTATAGAACTTGTTGCTAAGGGGCTCTAAATGGTTGCTAGGGCGTGGCTTGATAGCTTCACAATGATCCTGAGAGACTGATTGGTCGTCTGAGTAAAATGAGCCCGCCCCATTGTCTCTATGACACTGTGATCCAGAGCTACGTTCAATACAAAGTCCCTATGCAATTTACCATAGTAGGAAAAGCATGTGTGTTTCACGGGACGTTCCTTCCCCATAGTAAGTCAATGGGGTAACTTTGGGCATCTCCTGCCCCCCAGGGGTGCAACTTTTACCCCATTGAGAGGTATGTTCTTACAGAGCCTGTCAGCCTCTTCAAATGTGGCAAATCACACGTTTCTGCGAAATCCTCGCTCAGAGCTATGTGTGGTCAAAGTTCGTTGCAATGTTAAGTCAATGGGACTTTTTTGGCCGCTTTTTCGCCCCTGGGGCGAACACCGCACCCCCGATCGCTTATAAAAGTCATAGCACACCTCTCCTCAATGAGCCGGTCGATTTGACACCTCATTCATGGGTCTGTGACAAACGGTGCGGGACGAGTTACGCGCCAAACTTTGTCCAGAATAATAATAATAATAACTAGAATGTACATTTCCTGAAGAAAATGTGAAGTGGTGCTTGCAGCGGCAAAACTCGCCACTCGGTTGCTAGGGTGTTGTACATGATTGCATACAAGCCAACAACCATGTCTGTACGATGTTGTGGAGCTGAAATATGGCTTCTATATGTTGCAATATGGTTGCTAGGTGGCTCTAAATGGTTGCTAGGGTGTGAATACACAGTTACCATGGTGATATTTACAGACTGTTTTACAACTGAAACTAATGAGCCAACCCCCATCTCTATACAATATTCTGATGCAGAGATGTAGGTCTTGTAAAATGGTTGCTAGGGTACTCTGTTTGGTTGCTATGGAGATGCATGTCAGCTGCTAAAGATGAAACTGCAAAGGCTTCTTGTCAGTATGAATGATATAAACCAACTCCCATCTCTATACGATGTTCTGATGCAGAGATATACCGTTTGCTAAATGGTTGCTAGGGTACTCTATTTGGTTGCTAGCGAGTGGCTTGTCAGCTGCCAATCATGAAACTCCAAAGGCTTCTTGTCAGTATGAATTATATAATCCAACTCCCATGCCTCTGTGACATTCAGAATGGAAGATATGCCTCTTTGGATTTTGGTTGCTAGGGTACTCTGTTTGGTTGCTATGGAGTTACTTGGCAGCTGCCAATGATGCAATTCCTAAGGCTTCTTGTCACTATGAATGATATAAACCAACTCCCATGCCTCTGTGACATTCTGAATGGAAGATATCCCTCTTTGGATTTTGGTTGCTAGGGTACTCTGTTTGGTTGCTATGGAGTGGTTTGGCAGCTGCCAATGATGAAACTCCAAAGGCTTCTTGTCAGTATGAATGATATAAACCAACTCCCATGCCTCTGTGACATTCAGAATGGAAGATATCCCTCTTTGGATTTTGGTTGCTATGGTACTCTGTTTGGTTGCTATGGAGTGGCTTGGCAGCTGCCAATGATGCATTTCCAAAGGCTTCTTGTCAGTATGAATGATATAAACCAACTCCCATGCCTCTGCGACATTCAGAATGGAAGATATCCCTCTTTGGATTTTGGTTGCTAGGGTACTCTGTTTGGTTACTAGGGAGTGGCTTGTCAGCTGTCAATGATGAAATTCCAAAGGCTTCTTGTCACTATGAATGATATAAACCAACTCCCATGCCTCTGTGACATTCAGAATGGAAGATATCCCTGTTTGGATTTTGGTTGCTAGGGTACTCTGTTTGGTTGCTAGGGAGTGGCTTGTCAGCTGCCAATCATGAAACTCCAAAGGCTGCTTGTCAGTATGAATGATATAAACCAACTCCCATGCCTCTACGACATTCAGAATGGAAGATATACCTCTTTGGATTTTGGTTGCTAGGGTACTCTGTTTGGTTGCTATGGAGTGGCTTGGCAGCTGCCAATGATGAAACTGCAAAGGCTTCTTGTCACTATGAATGATATAAACCAACTCCCATGCCTCTGCGACATTCAGAATGGAAGATATGCCTCTTTGGATTTTGGTTGCTAGGGTACTCTGTTTGGTTGCTAGGGAGTGGCTTGTCAGCTGCCAATCATGAAACTCCAAAGGCTGCTTGTCAGTATGAATGATATAAACCAACTCCCATGCCTCTACGACATTCAGAATGGAAGATATCCCTGTTTGGATTTTGGTTGCTAGGGTACTCTGTTTGGTTGCTATGGAGTGGCTTGGCAGCTGCCAATGATGAAACTGCAAAGGCTTCTTGTCACTATGAATGATATAAACCAACTCCCATGCCTCTGCGACATTCAGAATGGAAGATATGCCTCTTTGGATTTTGGTTGCTAGGGTACTATGTTTGGTTGCTAGGGAGTGGCTTGTCAGCTGTCAATGATGAAATTCCAAAGGCTTCTTGTCAGTATGAATAATATAATCCAACTTCCATGCATCTGTGACATTCAGAATGGAAGATATGCCTCTTTGGATTTTGGTTGCTAGGGTACTCTGTTTGGTTGCTATGGAGTTACTTGGCAGCTGCCAATGATGCAGTTCCAAAGGCTTCTTGTCACTATGAATGATATAAACCAACTCCAACTCCCATGCCTCTGTGACATTCAGAATGGAAGATATCCCTGTTTGGATTTTGGTTGCTAGGGTACTCTGCTTGGTTGCTAGGGAGTGGCTTGTCAGCTGCCAATCATGAAACTCCAAAGGCTGCTTGTCAGTATGAATGATATAAACCAACTCCCATGCCTCTACGACATTCAGAATGGAAGATATACCTCTTTGGATTTTGGTTGCTAGGGTACTCTGTTTGGTTGCTATGGAGTGGCTTGGCAGCTGCCAATGATGAAACTGCAAAGGCTTCTTGTCACTATGAATGATATAAACCAACTCCCATGCCTCTGCGACATTCAGAATGGAAGATATGCCTCTTTGGATTTTGGTTGCTAGGGTACTCCGTTTGGTTGCTAGGGAGTGGCTTGTCAGCTGCCAATCATGAAACTCCAAAGGCTGCTTGTCAGTATGAATGATATAAACCAACTCCCATGCCTCTACGACATTCAGAATGGAAGATATCCCTGTTTGGATTTTGGTTGCTAGGGTACTCTGTTTGGTTGCTATGGAGTGGCTTGGCAGCTGCCAATGATGAAACTGCAAAGGCTTCTTGTCACTATGAATGATATAAACCAACTCCCATGCCTCTGTGACATTCAGAATGGAAGATATCCCTCTATGGTTTTGGTTGCTAAGGTGTTCGACAATGGTTGCTAGGGAGTGGCTTGGCAGCTGCCAATGATGAAACTGCAAAGGCTTCTTGTCACTATGAATGATATAATCCAACTCCCATGCCTCTGTGACATTCAGAATGGAAGATATCCCTCTTTGGATATTGGTTGCTAGGGTTCTCTGTTTGGTTGCTATGGAGTTGATTGGCAGCTGCTAATGATGAAACTGCAAAGGCTTCTTGTCAGTATTAATGATATAAACCAACCCCCATCTCTATACGATGTTCTGATGCAGAGATATAGGTCTTGCAAAACGGTTGCTAGGGAACTCTGTTTGGTTGCTAGGGAGTGGCTTGGCAGCTGCCAATCATGAAACCCCAAAGGCTTCTTGTCACTATGAATGATATAAACCAACCCAAATCTCTATACAATGTTCTGATACAGAGATAGAGGTATTGCTAAATAGTTGCTAGGGTACTCTGTTTGGTTGCTATGGAGTGGCTTGGCAGCTGCCAATGACGAAACTGCAAAGGCTTCTTGTCACTATGAATGATATAAACCAACTCCCATTTCTCTGTGACATTCAGAATGGAAGATATCCCTCTTTGGATTTTGGTTGCTAAGGTGCGCGACAATGGTTACTAGGGAGGGGCTTGGAAGTGTTGAGGTGATTCATGATTGGCTGTTTGGTGCCCCGAGTCAAATGAGACCACCCCCATGTTTCTATGACAATTAAGTCTGGAGATATCTCTTTGAACTCTTTCAATGGAAGTCTATAGAACTTGTTGCTAAGGGGCTCTAAATGGTTGCTAGGGCGTGGCTTGATAGCTTCACAATGATCCTGAGAGACTGATTGGTCGTCTGAGTAAAATGAGCCCGCCCCATTGTCTCTATGACACTGTGATCCAGAGCTACGTTCAATACAAAGTCCCTATGCAATTTACCATAGTAGGAAAAGCATGTGTGTTTCACGGGACGTTCCTTCCCCATAGTAAGTCAATGGGGTAACTTTGGGCATCTCCTGCCCCCCAGGGGTGCAACTTTTACCCCATTGAGAGGTATGTTCTTACAGAGCCTGTCAGCCTCTTCAAATGTGGCAAATCACACGTTTCTGCGAAATCCTCGCTCAGAGCTATGTGTGGTCAAAGTTCGTTGCAATGTTAAGTCAATGGGACTTTTTTGGCCGCTTTTTCGCCCCTGGGGCGAACACCGCACCCCCGATCGCTTATAAAAGTCATAGCACACCTCTCCTCAATGAGCCGGTCGATTTGACACCTCATTCATGGGTCTGTGACAAACGGTGCGGGACGAGTTACGCGCCAAACTTTGTCCAGAATAATAATAATAATAACTAGAATGTACATTTCCTGAAGAAAATGTGAAGTGGTGCTTGCAGCGGCAAAACTCGCCACTCGGTTGCTAGGGTGTTGTACATGATTGCATACAAGCCAACAACCATGTCTGTACGATGTTGTGGAGCTGAAATATGGCTTCTATATGTTGCAATATGGTTGCTAGGTGGCTCTAAATGGTTGCTAGGGTGTGAATACACAGTTACCATGGTGATATTTACAGACTGTTTTACAACTGAAACTAATGAGCCAACCCCCATCTCTATACAATATTCTGATGCAGAGATGTAGGTCTTGTAAAATGGTTGCTAGGGTACTCTGTTTGGTTGCTATGGAGATGCATGTCAGCTGCTAAAGATGAAACTGCAAAGGCTTCTTGTCAGTATGAATGATATAAACCAACTCCCATCTCTATACGATGTTCTGATGCAGAGATATACCGTTTGCTAAATGGTTGCTAGGGTACTCTATTTGGTTGCTAGCGAGTGGCTTGTCAGCTGCCAATCATGAAACTCCAAAGGCTTCTTGTCAGTATGAATTATATAATCCAACTCCCATGCCTCTGTGACATTCAGAATGGAAGATATGCCTCTTTGGATTTTGGTTGCTAGGGTACTCTGTTTGGTTGCTATGGAGTTACTTGGCAGCTGCCAATGATGCAATTCCTAAGGCTTCTTGTCACTATGAATGATATAAACCAACTCCCATGCCTCTGTGACATTCTGAATGGAAGATATCCCTCTTTGGATTTTGGTTGCTAGGGTACTCTGTTTGGTTGCTATGGAGTGGTTTGGCAGCTGCCAATGATGAAACTCCAAAGGCTTCTTGTCAGTATGAATGATATAAACCAACTCCCATGCCTCTGTGACATTCAGAATGGAAGATATCCCTCTTTGGATTTTGGTTGCTATGGTACTCTGTTTGGTTGCTATGGAGTGGCTTGGCAGCTGCCAATGATGCATTTCCAAAGGCTTCTTGTCAGTATGAATGATATAAACCAACTCCCATGCCTCTGCGACATTCAGAATGGAAGATATCCCTCTTTGGATTTTGGTTGCTAGGGTACTCTGTTTGGTTACTAGGGAGTGGCTTGTCAGCTGTCAATGATGAAATTCCAAAGGCTTCTTGTCACTATGAATGATATAAACCAACTCCCATGCCTCTGTGACATTCAGAATGGAAGATATCCCTGTTTGGATTTTGGTTGCTAGGGTACTCTGTTTGGTTGCTAGGGAGTGGCTTGTCAGCTGCCAATCATGAAACTCCAAAGGCTGCTTGTCAGTATGAATGATATAAACCAACTCCCATGCCTCTACGACATTCAGAATGGAAGATATACCTCTTTGGATTTTGGTTGCTAGGGTACTCTGTTTGGTTGCTATGGAGTGGCTTGGCAGCTGCCAATGATGAAACTGCAAAGGCTTCTTGTCACTATGAATGATATAAACCAACTCCCATGCCTCTGCGACATTCAGAATGGAAGATATGCCTCTTTGGATTTTGGTTGCTAGGGTACTCTGTTTGGTTGCTAGGGAGTGGCTTGTCAGCTGCCAATCATGAAACTCCAAAGGCTGCTTGTCAGTATGAATGATATAAACCAACTCCCATGCCTCTACGACATTCAGAATGGAAGATATCCCTGTTTGGATTTTGGTTGCTAGGGTACTCTGTTTGGTTGCTATGGAGTGGCTTGGCAGCTGCCAATGATGAAACTGCAAAGGCTTCTTGTCACTATGAATGATATAAACCAACTCCCATGCCTCTGCGACATTCAGAATGGAAGATATGCCTCTTTGGATTTTGGTTGCTAGGGTACTATGTTTGGTTGCTAGGGAGTGGCTTGTCAGCTGTCAATGATGAAATTCCAAAGGCTTCTTGTCAGTATGAATAATATAATCCAACTTCCATGCATCTGTGACATTCAGAATGGAAGATATGCCTCTTTGGATTTTGGTTGCTAGGGTACTCTGTTTGGTTGCTATGGAGTTACTTGGCAGCTGCCAATGATGCAGTTCCAAAGGCTTCTTGTCACTATGAATGATATAAACCAACTCCAACTCCCATGCCTCTGTGACATTCAGAATGGAAGATATCCCTGTTTGGATTTTGGTTGCTAGGGTACTCTGCTTGGTTGCTAGGGAGTGGCTTGTCAGCTGCCAATCATGAAACTCCAAAGGCTGCTTGTCAGTATGAATGATATAAACCAACTCCCATGCCTCTACGACATTCAGAATGGAAGATATACCTCTTTGGATTTTGGTTGCTAGGGTACTCTGTTTGGTTGCTATGGAGTGGCTTGGCAGCTGCCAATGATGAAACTGCAAAGGCTTCTTGTCACTATGAATGATATAAACCAACTCCCATGCCTCTGCGACATTCAGAATGGAAGATATGCCTCTTTGGATTTTGGTTGCTAGGGTACTCCGTTTGGTTGCTAGGGAGTGGCTTGTCAGCTGCCAATCATGAAACTCCAAAGGCTGCTTGTCAGTATGAATGATATAAACCAACTCCCATGCCTCTACGACATTCAGAATGGAAGATATCCCTGTTTGGATTTTGGTTGCTAGGGTACTCTGTTTGGTTGCTATGGAGTGGCTTGGCAGCTGCCAATGATGAAACTGCAAAGGCTTCTTGTCACTATGAATGATATAAACCAACTCCCATGCCTCTGCGACATTCAGAATGGAAGATATGCCTCTTTGGATTTTGGTTGCTAGGGTACTATGTTTGGTTGCTAGGGAGTGGCTTGTCAGCTGTCAATGATGAAATTCCAAAGGCTTCTTGTCAGTATGAATAATATAATCCAACTTCCATGCCTCTGTGACATTCAGAATGGAAGATATGCCTCTTTGGATTTTGGTTGCTAGGGTACTCTGTTTGGTTGCTATGGAGTTACTTGGCAGCTGCCAATGATGCAGTTCCAAAGGCTTCTTGTCACTATGAATGATATAAACCAACTCCCATGCCTCTGTGACATTCAGAATGGAAGATATCCCTCTTTGGATTGTGGTTGCTAAGGTGCTCGACAATGGTTGCTAGGGAGGGGCTAGGAGGTGTTGAGGTGATTCATGATTGGCTTTTTGCTGCCCCGAGTCAAATGAGACCACCCCCATTTTTCTATTACAATTCAGTCTGGAGATATCCCTTTGATCTCTTTCAATGGAAGTCTATGGGACTTGTTGCTAAGGTGCTCTAAATGGTTGCTAGGGCGTGGCTTGATAGCTTCACAATGATCCTGAGAGACTGATTGGTCATCTGAGAGAAATGAGACCGCCCCCTTGTCTCTATGACATTGTGATCCAGAGCTATGTGCAATACAAAATCCCTATGCAATTTACCATAGTAGGAAAAGCATGTGTGTTTCATGGGACGTTTCTTCCCCATAGTAAGTCAATGGGGCAACTTTGGGCAGCTCCTGCCCCCCAGGGGTGCAACTTTTACCCCATTGTGATGTATGTTCTTACAGGGCCTATCAGCCTCTTCAAATGTGGCAAATTACATGTTTTTGCGACATCCTCGCTCAGAGCTATGACTCGTCAAAGTTTTTTGCAATGTTAAGTCTATGCGTTTTTTTCGGCCCGTTTTTCGCCCCTGGGGCGAACACCGTACCCCCGATCGCTTATAAAAGTCATAGCACACCTCTCCTCAATAAGCCGGTCGATTTGACACCTCATTCACGGGTCTGTGACAAACGGTGCGGGACGAGTTACGCGCCGAAAAAAAAGTGGAATAAAAATAATAATAATAAGTATGGAGGATAACAATAGTGATGCCTTGCTTTCAGCAAGCACCACTAATAATAACTAGAATGTACATTTCCTGAAGAAAATGTGAAGTGGTGCTTGCAGTGGCAAAACTCTCCACTTGGTTGCTAGGGTGTTGTACATGATTGCATTCGAGCCAACAACCATGTCTGTACGATGTTGTGGAGCTGAAATATGGCTTCTATATGTTGCAATATGGTTGCTAGGTGGCTCTAAACGGTTGCTAGGGTGTGAATTCAGTTACCATGGTGATATTTACAGAATGTTTCCCAACCAAAACAAAAGAGCCAACCCCCATCTCTATACGATGTTCTGATGCAGAGACATGGGTCTTGATAAACGGTTGTTAGGGTCCTCTGTTTGGTTGCTAAGGAGTCTCTTGGTAGCTGCCAATCATGAAACTCCAAAGGCTGCTTGTCAGTATGAATGATTCAAACCAAATCCCATGCCTCCGTGACATTCAGAATTGAAGATATCCCTCTTTGGATTTTGGTTGCTAGGGTACTCTGTTTGGTTGCCATGGAGTTGCTTGGCAGCTGCCAATGATGAAACTGCACAGGCTTCTTGTCACTGTGAATGATATAAACCAACTCCCATGCCTCTGTGACAATCAGAATGGAAGATATCCCTCTTTGGATTTTGGTTGCTAGGGTTCTCTGTTTGGTTGCTATGGATTTGCTTGACAGCTGCCAATGATGAAACGGCAAAGGCTTCTTGTCTCTATGAATGATACAAACCAACTCCCATGCCTCTGTGACATTCAGAATGGAAGATATCCCTCTTTGGATTTTGGTTGCTAGGGTACTCTGTTTGGTTGCCATGGAGTTGCTTGGCAGCTGCCAATGATGAAACTGCAAAGTGTGCTTGTCAGTATGAATGATATAAACCAACTCCCATGCCTCTGTGACATTCAGAATGGAAGATATCCCTCTATGGTTTTGGTTGCTAAGGTGTTCGACAATGGTTGCTAGGGAGTGGCTTGGCAGCTGCCAATGATGAAACTGCAAAGGCTTCTTGTCACTATGAATGATATAATCCAACTCCCATGCCTCTGTGACATTCAGAATGGAAGATATCCCTCTTTGGATATTGGTTGCTAGGGTTCTCTGTTTGGTTGCTATGGAGTTGATTGGCAGCTGCTAATGATGAAACTGCAAAGGCTTCTTGTCAGTATTAATGATATAAACCAACCCCCATCTCTATACGATGTTCTGATGCAGAGATATAGGTCTTGCAAAACGGTTGCTAGGGAACTCTGTTTGGTTGCTAGGGAGTGGCTTGGCAGCTGCCAATCATGAAACTCCAAAGGCTGCTTGTCAGTATGAATGATACAAACCAACTCCCATGCCTCTGTGACATTCAGAATGGATGATATCCCTCTTTGGATTTTGGTTGCTAGGGTACTCTGTTTGGTTGCCATGGAGTTGCTTGGCAGCTGCCAATGATGAAACTGCAAAGTGTGCTTGTCAGTATGAATGATATAAACCAACTCCCATGCCTCTGTGACATTCAGAATGGAAGATATCCCTCTATGGTTTTGGTTGCTAATGTGTTCGACAATGGTTGCTAGGGAGTGGCTTGGCAGCTGCCAATGATGAAACTGCAAAGGCTTCTTGTCACTATGAATGATATAATCCAACTCCCATGCCTCTGTGACATTCAGAATGGAAGATATCCCTCTTTGGATATTGGTTGCTAGGGTTTGGTTGCTATGGAGTTGATTGGCAGCTGCTAATGATGAAACTGCAAAGGCTTCTTGTCAGTATTAATGATATAAACCAACCCCCATCTCTATACGATGTTCTGATGCAGAGATATAGGTCTTGCAAAACGGTTGCTAGGGAACTCTGTTTGGTTGCTAGGGAGTGGCTTGGCAGCTGCCAATCATGAAACCCCAAAGGCTTCTTGTCACTATGAATGATATAAACCAACCCCCATCTCTATACAATGTTCTGATACAGAGATAGAGGTATTGCTAAATAGTTGCTAGGGTACTCTGTTTGGTTGCTATGGAGTGGCTTGGCAGCTGCCAATGACGAAACTGCAAAGGCTTCTTGTCACTATGAATGATATAAACCAACTCCCATTTCTCTGTCACATTCAGAATGGAAGATATCCCTCTTTGAATTTGGGTTGCTAGGGTACTCTGTTTGGTTGCTAGGGAGTGGCTTGGCAGCTGCCAATGATGAAACTCCAAAGGCTTCTTGTCACTATGAATGATACAAACCAAGTCCCATGCATCTGTGACATTCAGAATGGAAGATATCCCTTTTTGGATTTTGGTTGCTAAGCTGCTCGACAATGGTTGCTAGGGAGGGGCTAGGAAGTGTTGAGGTGATTCACGATTGGCTGTTTGCTGCCCCGAGTCAAATGAGACCACCCCCATGTTTCTATGACAATTCAGTCCGGAGATATCCCTTTGATCTCTTTCAATGGAAGTCTATGGGACTTGTTGCTAAGGTGCTCTAAATGGTTGCTAGGGCGTGGCTTGATAGCTTCACCATGATCCTGAGAGACTGATTGGTCATCTGAGTAAAATGAGCCCTCCCCCTTGTCTCTATGACACTGTGATCCAGAGCTACGTTCAATACAAAGTCCCTATGCAATTTACCATAGTAGGAAAAGCATGTGTGTTTCACGGGACGTTCCTTCCCCATAGTAAGTCAATGGGGCAACTTTGGGCATCTCCTGCCCCCCAGGGGTGCAACTTTTACCCCATTGTGAGGTATGTTCTTACAGAGCCTGTCAGCCTCTTCAAATGTGGCAAATCACACGTTTCTGCAAAATCCTCGCTCAGAGCTATGTGTGGTCAAAGTTCGTTGCAATGTTAAGTCAATGGGACTTTTTTGGCCGCTTTTTCGCCCCTGGGGCGAACACCGCACCCCCGATCGCTTATAAAAGTCATAGCACACCTCTCCTCAATGAGCCGGTCGATTTGACACCTCACTCAGGGGTCTGTGACAAACGGTGCGGGGCGAGTTACGCGCCAAACTTTTGTCCAGAATAATAAGAAGAAGAAGAAGAAGAAGAAGAAGAACTAGAATGTACATTTCCTGAAGAAAATGTGAAATGGTGCTTGCAGTGGCAAAACTCGCCACTCGGTTGATAGAATGTGGTACATGATTGCATACGAGCCAACAAACATGTCTGTACGATGTTCTGGTGCTGAGATAAGGCTTATTCGTGTTGTTCAGGTGGTTGCTAGGGTGTTGCTAGGGTATTCTGGGGGGTTGCTATGGTGTTGCTAGGCGGTTGCTAGGGTATTATGGGTGGTTGCTAGGGTATTATTGGTGGTTGCTAGGGCGTTGCTAGGCAGTTGCTAGGGTATTCTGGGTGGTTGCTAGGGTATTATTGGTGGTTGCTATGGTGTTGCTAGGCGGTTGCTAGGGTATTCTGGGTGGTTGCTAGGGTATTATTGGTGGTTGCTAGGGCGTTGCTAGGCAGTTGCTAGGGTATTCTGGGGGGTTGCTATGGTGTTGCTAGGCGGTTGCTAGGGTATTCTGGGTGGTTGCTAGGGTATTATTGGTGGTTGCTAGGGCGTTGCTAGGCAGTTGCTAGGGTTTTCTGGGTGGTTGCTATGGCGTTGCTAGGCAGTTTATAGGGTGTTCTGGGTGGTTGCTAGGGCGTTACTAGGGTATTCTGGTGGGTTGCTATGGCGTTGCTAGGCGGTTGCTAGGGTATTCTGGGTGGTTGCTAGGGCGTTGCTAGGGTATTCTGGGTGGTTGCTAGGGCGTTTCTAGGCAGTTGCTAGGGTATTCTGGGGGGTTGCTATGGTGTTGCTAGGCGGTTGCTAGGGTATTCTGGGTAGTTGCTAGGGTGTTCTGGGTGGTTGCTATGGCGTTGCTAGGCAGTTGCTAGGGTGTTCTGGGTGGTTGCTATGGTGTTGCTAGGCGGTTGCTAGGGTGTTGCTAGGCAGTTGCTAGGGTATTCTGGGTGTTTGCTATGGTGTTGCTAGGCGGTTGCTAGGGTATTCTGGGTGGTTGCTAGGCGGTTGCTAGGGTATTCTTGGTGGTTGCTAGGGCGTTGCTAGGCAGTTGCTAGGGTATTCTGGGTGGTTGCTAGGGCGTTGCTAGGCAGTTGCTAGGGTGTTCTGGGTGGTTGCTATGGTGTTGCTAGATGGTTAGTAGGGTATTTTAGGTGGTTGCTAGGGAGTTGCTATGCAGTTGCTAGGGTGTTCAGGGTGGTTGCTAAGGTATTATGGGTGGTTACTATGGTGTTACTAAGTGGTTGGTAGTTGTCACAGATGATTACTATTGGAGTTCTTAGCATTTTCTTGGCATGATTAGCACTTACCTAATTGCTATTAGCATGTAGCTATTCACAGCTAGCATGTGTAGCATGTTGGAATTCCTCTTTGCTAGCATGAGTCAAAAGAGCCAAGCCCCATCTCTATACGATGTTCTGATGCAGAGAAATAGGTCTTGCAAAATGGTTGCTAAGGTACTTTGTTTGGTTGCTAGGGAGTGGCTTGGCAGCTGCCAATCATGAAACTCTAAAGGCTGCTTGTCAGTATGAATGATATAAACCAACTTCCATTCCTCTGTGACATTCAGAATGAAAGATATCCCTCTATGGATTTTGGTTGCTAAGGTGCTTGACAATGGTTGCTAGGACGGGGCTAGCAAGTGTTGTGGTGTCTCATGAATGGCTGTTTGCTGCCCTGAGTCAAACTTGTCTTAACCCCATCTCTTTATGATGTTCTGATGCAGAGATAAAGGTCTTGTAAAATGGTTGCTAGGGTACTCTGTTTGGTTGCTATGGAGTTGCTTGGCAGCTGCCAATGATGAAACTGCAAAGGCTGCTTGTCACTATGAATGATATAAACCAACTCCCATGCCTCTGTGACATTCAGAATGGAAGATATCCCTCTTTGGATTTTGGTTGCTAAGGTGCTCAACAATGGTTGCTAGGGAGGGGCTAGGAAGTGTTGAGGTGATTCATGATTGGCTGTTTGCTGCCCCGAGTCAACTGAGACCACCCCCATGTTTCTATGACAATTCAGTCCAGAGATATCCCTTTGATCTCTTTCAATGTAAGTCTATGGGACTTGTTGCTAAGGGGCTCTAAATGGTTGCTAGGGCGTGGCTTGATAGCTTCACAATGATCCTTAGAGACTGACTGGCCGTCTGAGTAAAATGAGCCCGCCCCCTTGTCTCTCTGACACTGTGATCCAGAGCTACGTTCAATACAAAATCCCTATGCAATTTACCATAGTAGGAAAAGCATGTGTGTTTCACGGGACATTCCTTCCCCATAGTAAGTCAATGGGGCAACTTTGGGACGCTCCTGCCCCCCAGGGGTGCAACTTTTACCCCATTGTGAGGTATGTTCTTACAGAGCCTGTCAGCCTCTTCAAATGTGGCAAATCACACGTTTCTGCGAAATCCTCGCTCAGAGCTACGTGTGGTCAAAGTTCGTCGCAATGTTAAGTCAATGGGACTTTTTTGGCCGCTTTTTCGCCCCTGGGGCGAACACCGCACCCCCGATCACTTATAAAAGTCATAGCACACCTCTCCTTAATGAGCCGGTCGATTTGACACCTCACTCAGGGGTCTGAGACAAACGGTGCGGGGCGAGTTTCGCGCCAAACTTTGTCCAGAATAATAATAAGAAGAACTAGAATGTACATTTCCTGAAGAAAATGTGAAGTGGTGCTTGCAGTGGCAAAACTCTCCACTTGGTTGCTAGGGTGTTGTACATGATTGCATTCGAGCCAACAACCATGTCTGTACGATGTTGTGGAGCTGAAATATGGCTTCTATATGTTGCAATATGGTTGCTAGGTGGCTCTAAACGGTTGCTAGGGTGTGAATTCAGTTACCATGGTGATATTTACAGAATGTTTCCCAACCAAAACAAAAGAGCCAACCCCCATCTCTATACGATGTTCTGATGCAGAGACATGGGTCTTGATAAACGGTTGTTAGGGTCCTCTGTTTGGTTGCTAAGGAGTCTCTTGGTAGCTGCCAATCATGAAACTCCAAAGGCTGCTTGTCAGTATGAATGATTCAAACCAAATCCCATGCCTCCGTGACATTCAGAATTGAAGATATCCCTCTTTGGATTTTGGTTGCTAGGGTACTCTGTTTGGTTGCCATGGAGTTGCTTGGCAGCTGCCAATGATGAAACTGCACAGGCTTCTTGTCACTGTGAATGATATAAACCAACTCCCATGCCTCTGTGACAATCAGAATGGAAGATATCCCTCTTTGGATTTTGGTTGCTAGGGTTCTCTGTTTGGTTGCTATGGATTTGCTTGACAGCTGCCAATGATGAAACGGCAAAGGCTTCTTGTCTCTATGAATGATACAAACCAACTCCCATGCCTCTGTGACATTCAGAATGGAAGATATCCCTCTTTGGATTTTGGTTGCTAGGGTACTCTGTTTGGTTGCCATGGAGTTGCTTGGCAGCTGCCAATGATGAAACTGCAAAGTGTGCTTGTCAGTATGAATGATATAAACCAACTCCCATGCCTCTGTGACATTCAGAATGGAAGATATCCCTCTATGGTTTTGGTTGCTAAGGTGTTCGACAATGGTTGCTAGGGAGTGGCTTGGCAGCTGCCAATGATGAAACTGCAAAGGCTTCTTGTCACTATGAATGATATAATCCAACTCCCATGCCTCTGTGACATTCAGAATGGAAGATATCCCTCTTTGGATATTGGTTGCTAGGGTTCTCTGTTTGGTTGCTATGGAGTTGATTGGCAGCTGCTAATGATGAAACTGCAAAGGCTTCTTGTCAGTATTAATGATATAAACCAACCCCCATCTCTATACGATGTTCTGATGCAGAGATATAGGTCTTGCAAAACGGTTGCTAGGGAACTCTGTTTGGTTGCTAGGGAGTGGCTTGGCAGCTGCCAATCATGAAACTCCAAAGGCTGCTTGTCAGTATGAATGATACAAACCAACTCCCATGCCTCTGTGACATTCAGAATGGATGATATCCCTCTTTGGATTTTGGTTGCTAGGGTACTCTGTTTGGTTGCCATGGAGTTGCTTGGCAGCTGCCAATGATGAAACTGCAAAGTGTGCTTGTCAGTATGAATGATATAAACCAACTCCCATGCCTCTGTGACATTCAGAATGGAAGATATCCCTCTATGGTTTTGGTTGCTAATGTGTTCGACAATGGTTGCTAGGGAGTGGCTTGGCAGCTGCCAATGATGAAACTGCAAAGGCTTCTTGTCACTATGAATGATATAATCCAACTCCCATGCCTCTGTGACATTCAGAATGGAAGATATCCCTCTTTGGATATTGGTTGCTAGGGTTTGGTTGCTATGGAGTTGATTGGCAGCTGCTAATGATGAAACTGCAAAGGCTTCTTGTCAGTATTAATGATATAAACCAACCCCCATCTCTATACGATGTTCTGATGCAGAGATATAGGTCTTGCAAAACGGTTGCTAGGGAACTCTGTTTGGTTGCTAGGGAGTGGCTTGGCAGCTGCCAATCATGAAACCCCAAAGGCTTCTTGTCACTATGAATGATATAAACCAACCCCCATCTCTATACAATGTTCTGATACAGAGATAGAGGTATTGCTAAATAGTTGCTAGGGTACTCTGTTTGGTTGCTATGGAGTGGCTTGGCAGCTGCCAATGACGAAACTGCAAAGGCTTCTTGTCACTATGAATGATATAAACCAACTCCCATTTCTCTGTCACATTCAGAATGGAAGATATCCCTCTTTGAATTTGGGTTGCTAGGGTACTCTGTTTGGTTGCTAGGGAGTGGCTTGGCAGCTGCCAATGATGAAACTCCAAAGGCTTCTTGTCACTATGAATGATACAAACCAAGTCCCATGCATCTGTGACATTCAGAATGGAAGATATCCCTTTTTGGATTTTGGTTGCTAAGCTGCTCGACAATGGTTGCTAGGGAGGGGCTAGGAAGTGTTGAGGTGATTCACGATTGGCTGTTTGCTGCCCCGAGTCAAATGAGACCACCCCCATGTTTCTATGACAATTCAGTCCGGAGATATCCCTTTGATCTCTTTCAATGGAAGTCTATGGGACTTGTTGCTAAGGTGCTCTAAATGGTTGCTAGGGCGTGGCTTGATAGCTTCACCATGATCCTGAGAGACTGATTGGTCATCTGAGTAAAATGAGCCCTCCCCCTTGTCTCTATGACACTGTGATCCAGAGCTACGTTCAATACAAAGTCCCTATGCAATTTACCATAGTAGGAAAAGCATGTGTGTTTCACGGGACGTTCCTTCCCCATAGTAAGTCAATGGGGCAACTTTGGGCATCTCCTGCCCCCCAGGGGTGCAACTTTTACCCCATTGTGAGGTATGTTCTTACAGAGCCTGTCAGCCTCTTCAAATGTGGCAAATCACACGTTTCTGCAAAATCCTCGCTCAGAGCTATGTGTGGTCAAAGTTCGTTGCAATGTTAAGTCAATGGGACTTTTTTGGCCGCTTTTTCGCCCCTGGGGCGAACACCGCACCCCCGATCGCTTATAAAAGTCATAGCACACCTCTCCTCAATGAGCCGGTCGATTTGACACCTCACTCAGGGGTCTGTGACAAACGGTGCGGGGCGAGTTACGCGCCAAACTTTTGTCCAGAATAATAAGAAGAAGAAGAAGAAGAAGAAGAAGAACTAGAATGTACATTTCCTGAAGAAAATGTGAAATGGTGCTTGCAGTGGCAAAACTCGCCACTCGGTTGATAGAATGTGGTACATGATTGCATACGAGCCAACAAACATGTCTGTACGATGTTCTGGTGCTGAGATAAGGCTTATTCGTGTTGTTCAGGTGGTTGCTAGGGTGTTGCTAGGGTATTCTGGGGGGTTGCTATGGTGTTGCTAGGCGGTTGCTAGGGTATTATGGGTGGTTGCTAGGGTATTATTGGTGGTTGCTAGGGCGTTGCTAGGCAGTTGCTAGGGTATTCTGGGTGGTTGCTAGGGTATTATTGGTGGTTGCTATGGTGTTGCTAGGCGGTTGCTAGGGTATTCTGGGTGGTTGCTAGGGTATTATTGGTGGTTGCTAGGGCGTTGCTAGGCAGTTGCTAGGGTATTCTGGGGGGTTGCTATGGTGTTGCTAGGCGGTTGCTAGGGTATTCTGGGTGGTTGCTAGGGTATTATTGGTGGTTGCTAGGGCGTTGCTAGGCAGTTGCTAGGGTTTTCTGGGTGGTTGCTATGGCGTTGCTAGGCAGTTTATAGGGTGTTCTGGGTGGTTGCTAGGGCGTTACTAGGGTATTCTGGTGGGTTGCTATGGCGTTGCTAGGCGGTTGCTAGGGTATTCTGGGTGGTTGCTAGGGCGTTGCTAGGGTATTCTGGGTGGTTGCTAGGGCGTTTCTAGGCAGTTGCTAGGGTATTCTGGGGGGTTGCTATGGTGTTGCTAGGCGGTTGCTAGGGTATTCTGGGTAGTTGCTAGGGTGTTCTGGGTGGTTGCTATGGCGTTGCTAGGCAGTTGCTAGGGTGTTCTGGGTGGTTGCTATGGTGTTGCTAGGCGGTTGCTAGGGTGTTGCTAGGCAGTTGCTAGGGTATTCTGGGTGTTTGCTATGGTGTTGCTAGGCGGTTGCTAGGGTATTCTGGGTGGTTGCTAGGCGGTTGCTAGGGTATTCTTGGTGGTTGCTAGGGCGTTGCTAGGCAGTTGCTAGGGTATTCTGGGTGGTTGCTAGGGCGTTGCTAGGCAGTTGCTAGGGTGTTCTGGGTGGTTGCTATGGTGTTGCTAGATGGTTAGTAGGGTATTTTAGGTGGTTGCTAGGGAGTTGCTATGCAGTTGCTAGGGTGTTCAGGGTGGTTGCTAAGGTATTATGGGTGGTTACTATGGTGTTACTAAGTGGTTGGTAGTTGTCACAGATGATTACTATTGGAGTTCTTAGCATTTTCTTGGCATGATTAGCACTTACCTAATTGCTATTAGCATGTAGCTATTCACAGCTAGCATGTGTAGCATGTTGGAATTCCTCTTTGCTAGCATGAGTCAAAAGAGCCAAGCCCCATCTCTATACGATGTTCTGATGCAGAGAAATAGGTCTTGCAAAATGGTTGCTAAGGTACTTTGTTTGGTTGCTAGGGAGTGGCTTGGCAGCTGCCAATCATGAAACTCTAAAGGCTGCTTGTCAGTATGAATGATATAAACCAACTTCCATTCCTCTGTGACATTCAGAATGAAAGATATCCCTCTATGGATTTTGGTTGCTAAGGTGCTTGACAATGGTTGCTAGGACGGGGCTAGCAAGTGTTGTGGTGTCTCATGAATGGCTGTTTGCTGCCCTGAGTCAAACTTGTCTTAACCCCATCTCTTTATGATGTTCTGATGCAGAGATAAAGGTCTTGTAAAATGGTTGCTAGGGTACTCTGTTTGGTTGCTATGGAGTTGCTTGGCAGCTGCCAATGATGAAACTGCAAAGGCTGCTTGTCACTATGAATGATATAAACCAACTCCCATGCCTCTGTGACATTCAGAATGGAAGATATCCCTCTTTGGATTTTGGTTGCTAAGGTGCTCAACAATGGTTGCTAGGGAGGGGCTAGGAAGTGTTGAGGTGATTCATGATTGGCTGTTTGCTGCCCCGAGTCAACTGAGACCACCCCCATGTTTCTATGACAATTCAGTCCAGAGATATCCCTTTGATCTCTTTCAATGTAAGTCTATGGGACTTGTTGCTAAGGGGCTCTAAATGGTTGCTAGGGCGTGGCTTGATAGCTTCACAATGATCCTTAGAGACTGACTGGCCGTCTGAGTAAAATGAGCCCGCCCCCTTGTCTCTCTGACACTGTGATCCAGAGCTACGTTCAATACAAAATCCCTATGCAATTTACCATAGTAGGAAAAGCATGTGTGTTTCACGGGACATTCCTTCCCCATAGTAAGTCAATGGGGCAACTTTGGGACGCTCCTGCCCCCCAGGGGTGCAACTTTTACCCCATTGTGAGGTATGTTCTTACAGAGCCTGTCAGCCTCTTCAAATGTGGCAAATCACACGTTTCTGCGAAATCCTCGCTCAGAGCTACGTGTGGTCAAAGTTCGTCGCAATGTTAAGTCAATGGGACTTTTTTGGCCGCTTTTTCGCCCCTGGGGCGAACACCGCACCCCCGATCACTTATAAAAGTCATAGCACACCTCTCCTTAATGAGCCGGTCGATTTGACACCTCACTCAGGGGTCTGAGACAAACGGTGCGGGGCGAGTTTCGCGCCAAACTTTGTCCAGAATAATAATAAGAAGAACTAGAATGTACATTTCCTGAAGAAAATGTGAAATGGTGCTTGCAGTGGCAAAATTCGGCACGGTTGCTAGGGTGCAGTTAGCTAATTTTTAGCAAGATGATAACATGATAAGCATGTGACTAATATAATGCATGGTTGCTAGGCGGTTGCTAGGGTGTTCTGGGTGGTTTCTAGGTGTTGCTAGGGTGTTCTAGGTGGTTGGTATGGTGTTGCTAGGGTGTTCTGGGTGGTTGCTAGGGCGTTGCTAGGGTGTTCTGGTGGTTGCTATGCGGTTGCTAAGGTGTTCTGGGTGGTTGCTAGGGTATTCTTAGTGGTTGTTAGGGCATTGCTAGGTGGTTGCTAGGGTGTTCTGGGTGTTTGCTATGCGGTTGCTAGGGTATTCTTGGTGGTTGCTAGGGCATTGCTAGGCAGTTGCTAGGGTGTTCTGGGTGGTTGCTATGGTGTTGCTAGGCGGTTGCTAGGGTATTCTGGGTGGTTGCTATGGTGTTGCTAGGCAGTTGCTAGGGTATTCTGGGTGGTTGCTAGGGCGTTGCTAGGGTATTCTGAGTGATTGCTATGGTGTTGCTAGGCGGTTGCTAGGGTATTCTGGGTGGTTGCTAGGTGGTTGCTAGGGTATTCTTGGTGGTTGCTAGGGCGTTGCTAGGCAGTTGCTAGGGTGTTCTGGGTGGTTGCTATGGTGTTTCTAGGCGGTTGCTAGGGTATTCTGGGTGGTTGCTATGGTGTTGCTAGGCGGTTGCTAGGGTATTCTGGGTGGTTGCTAGGTGTTGCTAGGCAGTTGCTATGGTGTTCTGGGTGGTTGCTATGGTGTTGCTAGGTGGTTGGTAGGGTATTTTGGGTGGTTGCTAGGGAGTTGCTAGGCAGTTGCTAGGGTGTTCAGGACGGTTGCTAAGGTATTATGAGTGGTTGCTATGGTGTTACTAAGTGGTTGGTAGTTGTCACAGATGATTACTATTGGAGTTCTTAGCATGATTTAACACTTACCTAATCGCTATTAGCATGTAGCTATTCACAGCTAGCATGTGTAGCATGTTGGAATTCCTCTTTGCTAGCATGAGTCAAAAGAGCCAAGCCCCATCTCTATACGATGTTCTGATGCAGAGAAATAGGTCTTGCAAAATGGTTGTTAAGGTACTTTGTTTGGTTGCTAGGGAGTGGCTTGGCAGCTGCCAATCATAAAACTCTAAAGGCTGCTTGTCAGTATGAATGATATAAACTAACTTCCATTCCTCTGTGACATTCAGAATGAAAGATATCCCTCTATGGATTTTGGTTGCTAAGGTGCTTGACAATGGTTGCTAGGACGGGGCTAGCAAGTGTTGTGGTGTCTCATGAATGGCTGTTTGCTGCCCTGAGTCAAACTTGTCTTAACCCCATCTCTTTATGATGTTCTGATGCAGAGATAAAGGTCTTGTAAAATGGTTGCTAGGGTACTCTGTTTGGTTGCTATGGAGTTGCTTGGCAGCTGCCAATGATGAAACTGCAAAGGCTGCTTGTCACTATGAATGATATAAACCAACTCCCATGCCTCTGTGACATTCAGAATGGAAGATATCCCTCTTTGGATTTTGGTTGCTAGGGTACTCTGTTTGGTTGCTAGGGAGTGGCTTGTCAGCTGCCAATCATGAAACTCCAAAGGCTGCTTGTCAGTATGAATGATATAAACCAACTCCCATGCCTCTGCGACATTCAGAATGGAAGATAACCCTCTTTGGATTTTGGTTGCTAGGGTACTCTGTTTGGTTGCTAGGGAGTGGCTTGTCAGCTGCCAATCATGAAACTCCAAAGGCTTCTTGTCAGTATGAATGATATAAACCAACTCCCATGCCTCTGTGACATTCAGAATGGAAGATATCCCTCTTTGGATTTTGGTTGCTAAGGTGCTCGACAATGGTTGCTAGGGAGGGGCTTGGAAGTGTTTAGGTGATTCATGATTGGCTGTTTGCTGCCCCGAGTCAAATGAGACCACCCCCATGTTTCTATGACAATTCAGTCTGGAGATATCTCTTTGAACTCTTTCAATGGAAGTGTATGGAACTTGTTGCTAAGGGGCTCTAAATGGTTGCTAGGGCGTGGCTTGATAGCTTCACAATGATCCTGAGAGACTGATTGGTCGTCTGAGTAAAATGAGCCCTCCCCCTTGTCTCTATGACACTGTGATCCAGAGCTACGTTCAATACAAAGTCCCTATGCAATTTACCATAGTAGGAAAAGCATGTGTGTTTCACGGGACGTTCCTTCCCCATAGTAAGTCAAAGGGGCAACTTTGGGCATCTCCTGCCCCCCAGGGGTGCAACTTTTACCCCATTGAGAGGTATGTTCTTACAGAGCCTGTCAGCCTCTTCAAATGTGGCAAATCACACGTTTCTGCGAAATCGTCGCTCAGAGTTATGACTCGTCAAAGTTTGTCGCAATGTTAAGTCTATGGGATTTTTCGGACGCTTTTTCGCCCCTGGGGCGAACACCGCACCCCCGATCGCTTATAAAAGTCATAGCACACCTCTCCTTAATGAGCCGGTCGATTTGACACCTCATTCATGGATCTGTGACAAACGGTGCGGGACGAGTTACGCGCCAAACTTTGTGTGGAATAATAAAAAGAAGAATAATAATAATAAGTATGAGCAATAACAATAGTGATGCCTTGCTTTCAGCAAGCACCACTAACTAGAATGTACATTTCCTGAAGAAAATGTGAAATGGTGCTTGCAGTGGCAAAATTCGGCACGGTTGCTAGGGTGCAGTTAGCTAATTTTTAGCAAGATGATAACATGATAAGCATGTGACTAATATAATGCATGGTTGCTAGGCGGTTGCTAGGGTGTTCTGGGTGGTTTCTAGGTGTTGCTAGGGTGTTCTAGGTGGTTGGTATGGTGTTGCTAGGGTGTTCTGGGTGGTTGCTAGGGCGTTGCTAGGGTGTTCTGGTGGTTGCTATGCGGTTGCTAAGGTGTTCTGGGTGGTTGCTAGGGTATTCTTAGTGGTTGTTAGGGCATTGCTAGGTGGTTGCTAGGGTGTTCTGGGTGTTTGCTATGCGGTTGCTAGGGTATTCTTGGTGGTTGCTAGGGCATTGCTAGGCAGTTGCTAGGGTGTTCTGGGTGGTTGCTATGGTGTTGCTAGGCGGTTGCTAGGGTATTCTGGGTGGTTGCTATGGTGTTGCTAGGCAGTTGCTAGGGTATTCTGGGTGGTTGCTAGGGCGTTGCTAGGGTATTCTGAGTGATTGCTATGGTGTTGCTAGGCGGTTGCTAGGGTATTCTGGGTGGTTGCTAGGTGGTTGCTAGGGTATTCTTGGTGGTTGCTAGGGCGTTGCTAGGCAGTTGCTAGGGTGTTCTGGGTGGTTGCTATGGTGTTTCTAGGCGGTTGCTAGGGTATTCTGGGTGGTTGCTATGGTGTTGCTAGGCGGTTGCTAGGGTATTCTGGGTGGTTGCTAGGTGTTGCTAGGCAGTTGCTATGGTGTTCTGGGTGGTTGCTATGGTGTTGCTAGGTGGTTGGTAGGGTATTTTGGGTGGTTGCTAGGGAGTTGCTAGGCAGTTGCTAGGGTGTTCAGGACGGTTGCTAAGGTATTATGAGTGGTTGCTATGGTGTTACTAAGTGGTTGGTAGTTGTCACAGATGATTACTATTGGAGTTCTTAGCATGATTTAACACTTACCTAATCGCTATTAGCATGTAGCTATTCACAGCTAGCATGTGTAGCATGTTGGAATTCCTCTTTGCTAGCATGAGTCAAAAGAGCCAAGCCCCATCTCTATACGATGTTCTGATGCAGAGAAATAGGTCTTGCAAAATGGTTGTTAAGGTACTTTGTTTGGTTGCTAGGGAGTGGCTTGGCAGCTGCCAATCATAAAACTCTAAAGGCTGCTTGTCAGTATGAATGATATAAACTAACTTCCATTCCTCTGTGACATTCAGAATGAAAGATATCCCTCTATGGATTTTGGTTGCTAAGGTGCTTGACAATGGTTGCTAGGACGGGGCTAGCAAGTGTTGTGGTGTCTCATGAATGGCTGTTTGCTGCCCTGAGTCAAACTTGTCTTAACCCCATCTCTTTATGATGTTCTGATGCAGAGATAAAGGTCTTGTAAAATGGTTGCTAGGGTACTCTGTTTGGTTGCTATGGAGTTGCTTGGCAGCTGCCAATGATGAAACTGCAAAGGCTGCTTGTCACTATGAATGATATAAACCAACTCCCATGCCTCTGTGACATTCAGAATGGAAGATATCCCTCTTTGGATTTTGGTTGCTAGGGTACTCTGTTTGGTTGCTAGGGAGTGGCTTGTCAGCTGCCAATCATGAAACTCCAAAGGCTGCTTGTCAGTATGAATGATATAAACCAACTCCCATGCCTCTGCGACATTCAGAATGGAAGATAACCCTCTTTGGATTTTGGTTGCTAGGGTACTCTGTTTGGTTGCTAGGGAGTGGCTTGTCAGCTGCCAATCATGAAACTCCAAAGGCTTCTTGTCAGTATGAATGATATAAACCAACTCCCATGCCTCTGTGACATTCAGAATGGAAGATATCCCTCTTTGGATTTTGGTTGCTAAGGTGCTCGACAATGGTTGCTAGGGAGGGGCTTGGAAGTGTTTAGGTGATTCATGATTGGCTGTTTGCTGCCCCGAGTCAAATGAGACCACCCCCATGTTTCTATGACAATTCAGTCTGGAGATATCTCTTTGAACTCTTTCAATGGAAGTGTATGGAACTTGTTGCTAAGGGGCTCTAAATGGTTGCTAGGGCGTGGCTTGATAGCTTCACAATGATCCTGAGAGACTGATTGGTCGTCTGAGTAAAATGAGCCCTCCCCCTTGTCTCTATGACACTGTGATCCAGAGCTACGTTCAATACAAAGTCCCTATGCAATTTACCATAGTAGGAAAAGCATGTGTGTTTCACGGGACGTTCCTTCCCCATAGTAAGTCAAAGGGGCAACTTTGGGCATCTCCTGCCCCCCAGGGGTGCAACTTTTACCCCATTGAGAGGTATGTTCTTACAGAGCCTGTCAGCCTCTTCAAATGTGGCAAATCACACGTTTCTGCGAAATCGTCGCTCAGAGTTATGACTCGTCAAAGTTTGTCGCAATGTTAAGTCTATGGGATTTTTCGGACGCTTTTTCGCCCCTGGGGCGAACACCGCACCCCCGATCGCTTATAAAAGTCATAGCACACCTCTCCTTAATGAGCCGGTCGATTTGACACCTCATTCATGGATCTGTGACAAACGGTGCGGGACGAGTTACGCGCCAAACTTTGTGTGGAATAATAAAAAGAAGAATAATAATAATAAGTATGAGCAATAACAATAGTGATGCCTTGCTTTCAGCAAGCACCACTAATAAGTATGAGCAATAACAATAGTGATGCCTTGCTTTCAGCAAGCACCACTAATAAGTATGAGCAATAACAATAGTGATGCCTTGCTTTCAGCAAGCACCACTAATAAGTATGAGCAATAACAATAGTGATGCCTTGCTTTCAGCAAGCACCACTAATAATAATAAGTTTAAATAGGATTTCAGTAAGTTGGCTTTCTCAAGCCAACTTAATAAGTTTAAATAGGATTTCAGTAAGTTGGCTTTCCCAAGCCAACTTAATTAAGCTTTAAGCTATCTATGTTCTTTCTTACTAATAACCTTATCTATCTATCTATCTATCTATCTATCTATCTATCTATCTATCTATCTATCTATCTATCTATCTATCTATCTATCTATCTATCTATCTATCTATCTATCTATCTATCTATCTATCTATCTATCATCTTTTTAACTCCTATCTATCTATCTATCTATCTATCTATCTATCTATCTATCTATCTATCTATCTATCATCTTTTTAACTCTATCTATCTATCTATCTATCTATCTATCTATCTATCTATCTATCTATCTATCTATCATCTTTTTAACTCTATCTATCTATCTATCTATCTATCTATCTATCTATCTATCTATCTATCTATCTATCTTTTTAACTAAATAATCCATCTTTCTTTCTTTTAAACAAACTAATCTATCTTTCTTTTTAACTAAATAATCCATCTTTCTTTCTTTTTAATGAACTAATCCATCTTTCTTTCTAACTAATATATCTTTCTTTCTTTCATTCTAACTAATATATCTTTCTTTCTTTCATTCTAACTAATCTATCTTTCTTTCTTTCATTCTAACTAATCTATCTTTCTTTCTTTCATTCTAGCTAATCTATCTTTCTTTCTAAGTAATCTATCTTTCTTTCATTCTTACTAATCTATCTATCTTTCTTTCTAACTTATCTATCTTTCATTCTAACTAATCTATCTCTTTCTTTCTAACTAATCTACCTATCTTTCATTCTAACTAATCTATCTATCTTTCTTTCTAAGTAATCTATCTTTCTTTCATTCTTACTAATCTATCTATCTTTCTTTCTAACTAATCTATCTATCTTTCATTCTAACTAATCTATCTCTTTCTTTCTAACTAATCTACCTATCTTTCTTTCTAACTAATCTATCTATCTTTCATTCTAACTAATCTATCTATCTTTCTTTCTAACTAATCTATCTTTTTCATTCTAACTAATCTATCTATCTTTCTTTCTTTCTAATATATCTTTCTATCTAATCTATCTTTCTAACTAATCTTTCTTTGTTTCTTTCTTTCTAACTAATCAATCTTTTTTCTTTCTCTCACTAATCTATCTTTCTTTCTAACTAATTAGTCTTTCTTTCTTTCTTTCTTTCTTTCTTTCTTTCTTTCTTTCTTTCTTTCTTTCTAACTAATCTATCTTTCTTTCATTCTTACTAATCCATCTATCTATCTTTCTTTCTAACTAATCTATCTATCTTTCATTCTAACTAATCTATCTATCTTTCTTTCTAACTAATCTATCTATCTTTCATTCTAACTAATCTATCTATCTTTCTTTCTAACTAATCTATCTATCTTTCATTCTAACTAATCTATCTATCTTTCTTTCTAACTAATCTATCTTTTTCATTCTAACTAATCTATCTATCTTTCTTTCTTTCTAATATATCTTTCTATCTAATCTATCTTTCTAACTAATCTTTCTTTCTTTCTTTCTTTCTTTCTTTCTTTCTTTCTTTCTTTCTTTCTTTCTAACTAATCAATCTTTTTTCTTTCTCTCACTAATCTATCTTTCTTTCTAACTAATTAGTCTTTCTTTCTTTCTTTCTTTCTTTCTTTCTTTCTTTCTTTCTTTCTTTCTTTCTTTCTTTCTTTCTGTCTGTCTGTCTGTCTGTCTGTCTGTCTGTCTGTCTGTCTTTCTTTCTTTCTTTCTTTCTTTCTTTCTTTCTTTCTTTCTATATTTCTTTCTAACTAATCTGTATTTCTTTCTAACTAATCTTTCTTTATTTTTTCTTTCTTTCTTTCTAGCCAATCTTTTTTCTTTCTTTCTAGCTAATCTTTCTTTTTTCTTTTTCTTTCTTTCTTTCTTTCTTTCTTTCTTTCTTTCTTTCTTTCTAACTAATCTTTCTTTTCTTTCTTGCTTACTTTTCTTATCTTTCTTTCTAACTAATCTTTCTTTTTTCTTTCTTGCTTACTTTTCTTATCTTTCTTTCTAACTAATCTTTCTTTTTTCTTTCTTTTCTTTCTTTCTATCTAATCTTTCTTTTTTTCTTTCTTCTTTCATTCTAACAAATTTTTCTTTCTTTTTTCTTCCTTACTTTTCTTTCTTACTAATTTTGCTTTTTTCTTTCTTTCTACTTAATCTTTCTCTTTCTTTCTTTCTTACTTTCTTTCTTTATTTCTCTTTCTTTCTTTCTTTCTTTCTTTCTTTCTTTCTTTCTTTCTTTCTAACTAATCTTTCTTTTCTTTCTTGCTTACTTTTCTTTTCTGTCTTTCTAACTAATCTTTCTTTTTTCTTTCTTTCTTTCTTTCTTTCTTTCTTTCTTTCTTTCTTTCTTTCTTTCTTTCTTTTCTTTCTTTTTTCTTTCTTTCTTGCTTTCTTTCTTTCTTTCTTTCTTTCTTTTCTTTCTTTTTTCTTTCTTTCTTTCTTTCTTTCTTTCTTTCTTTCTATCTAATCTTTCTTTTTTCTTTCTTCTTTCGTTCTAAATAATTTTTCTTTCTTTTTTCTTCCTTACTTTTCTTTCTTTCTTACTAATTTTGCTTTTTTCTTTCTTTCTACCTAATCTTTCTCTTTCTTTCTTTCTTTCTTTCTTTCTTTCTTTCTTTCTTTCTTTCTTTCTTTCTTTCTTTCTACCTAATCTTTCTTTTTTCTTTTCTTTCTTTCTTTCTTTCTTTCTTTCTTTCTTTCTTTCTTTCTTTCTTTCTTTCTCTCTTTCTTTCTTTCTAACTAATCTTTCTTTTCTTTCTTGCTTACTTTTCTTTTCTTTCTTTCTAACTAATCTTTCTTTTTTTCTTCCTTACTTTTCTTTCTTTCTTACTAATTTTGCTTTTTTCTTTCTTTCTACCTAATCTTTCTCTTTCTTTCTTTCTTTCTTTCTTACTTTCTTACTTTCTTTCTTTCTTTCTTTCTTTCTTTCTTTCTTTCTTTTTTCTTTTCTTTCTTTCTTTCTAACTAATCTTTCTTTTCTTTCTTTCTTTCTTTCTTTCTTTCTTTCTTACTCTTTCTTTCTTACTTTCTCTTTCTTTCTTTCTTTCTTTCTTTCTTTCTTTCTTTCTTTCTTTCTTTCTTTCTTTCTTTATACCTATCTATCTAATCTTTCTTTTTTTCTTTCTTCTTTCGTTCTAACTAATTTTCTTTCTTTTTTCTTCCTTACTTTTCTTTCTTTCTTACTAATTTTGCTTTTTTCTTTCTTTCTACCTAATCTTTCTCTTTCTCTCTTTCTTTCTTTCTTTCTTTCTTTCTTTCTTTCTTTCTTTCTTTCTTTCTTTCTTTCTTTATACCTAATCTTTCTTTCTTTCTTTTTAACTAATCTTTCTAACTAATCTTTCTTTCCTTTCTAACAAATCTTTCTTTTTTCTTTCTTTCTTTCTAACTAATCTTTCTTTCCTTTCTAACAAATATTTCTTTTCTTTTTTTTTCTTTTTCTTTCTTTCTAACTAATCTTTCTTTTCTTTCTTGCTTATTTTTCTTTTCTTTCTTTCTAACTAATCTTTCTTTCTTTCTTTCTTTCTTTTCTTTCTAACTAATCTTTATTTTATTTTTCTTCTTTCGTTCTAACTAATTTTTCTTTCTTTTTTCTTCCTTACTTTTCTTTCTTTCTAACTAATCTTTCTTTCTTTCTTTCTTTCTTTCTTTCTTTCTTTCTTTCTTTCTTCCTTTTTTTTCTAATCTATCTATCTTTCTTTCTAACTAATCTATCTATCTTTCATTCTAACTAATCTATCTCTTTCTTTCTAACTAATCTATCTATCTTTCTTTCTAACTAATCTATCTTTCATTCTTACTAATCTATCTATCTATCTTTCTTTCTAACTAATCTATCTATCTTTCATTCTAACTAATCTATCTATCTTTCTTTCTAACTAATCTATCTATCTTTCATTCTAACTAATCTATCTATCTTTCATTCTAACTAATCTATCTATCTTTCTTTCTTTCTAATATATCTTTCTATCTAATCTATCTTTCTAACTAATCTTTCTTTCTTTCTTTCTTTCTTTCTTTCTTTCTTTCTTTCTTTCTTTCTTTCTTTCTAACTAATCAATCTTTTTTCTTTCTCTCACTAATCTATCTTTCTTTCTAACTAATTAGTCTTTCTTTCTTTCTTTCTTTCTTTCTTTCTTTCTTTCTTTCTTTCTTTCTTTCTTTCTACCTAATCTTTCTTTTTTCTTTTCTTTCTTTCTTTCTTTCTTTCTTTCTTTCTTTCTTTCTTTCTTTCTTTCTTTCTTTATACCTAATATTTCTTTTTTCTTTTCTTTCTTTCTTTCTTTCTTTCTTTCTTTCTTTCTTTCTTTCTTTCTAACTAATCTTTCTTTTCTTTCTTGCTTACTTTTCTTTTCTTTCTTTCTAACTAATCTTTCTTTTTTCTTCCTTACTTTTCTTTCTTTCTTACTAATTTTGCTTTTTTCTTTCTTTCTACCTAATCTTTCTCTTTCTTTCTTTCTTTCTTTCTTTCTTTCTTTCTTTCTTTCTTTCTTTCTTTCTTTCTTACTTTCTTTCTTTCTTTCTTTCTTTTTCTTTTCTTTCTTTCTTTCTAACTAATCTTTCTTTTCTTTCTTGCTTACTTTTTATTTCTTTCTTTCTAACTAATCTTTCTTTTTTCTTTCTTTCTTTCTTTCTTTCTTTCTTTCTTTCTTTCTTTCTTTCTTTCTTTCTATCTATCTAATCTTTCTTTTTTTCTTTCTTCTTTCGTTCTAACTAATTTTCTTTCTTTTTCTTCCTTACTTTTCTTTCTTTCTTACTAATTTTGCTTTTTTCTTTCTTTCTACCTAATCTTTCTCTTTCTCTCTTTCTCTCTTTCTTTCTTTCTTTCTTTCTTTCTTTCTTTCTTTCTTTCTTTCTTTATACCTAATCTTTCTTTCTTTCTTTTTAACTAATCTTTCTAACTAATCTTTCTTTCCTTTCTAACAAATCTTTCTTTTTTCTTTCTTTCTTTCTAACTAATCTTTCTTTCCTTTCTAACAAATATTTCTTTTCTTTTTTTTTCTTTTTCTTTCTTTCTAACTAATCTTTCTTTTCTTTCTTGCTTACTTTTCTTTTCTTTCTTTCTAACTAATCTTTCTTTCTTTCTTTCTTTCTTTTCTTTCTAACTAATCTTTATTTTATTTTTCTTCTTTCGTTCTAACTAATTTTTCTTTCTTTTTTCTTCCTTACTTTTCTTTCTTTCTAACTAATCTTTCTTTCTTTCTTTCTTTCTTTCTTTCTTTCTTTCTTTCTTTCTTTCTTTCTTTCTTTCTAACTAATCTTTCTTTCTTTCTTTTTTCTTTCTAACTTTTCTTTCTTTCTAACCAATCTTTCTTTCTATCTTTCTAACTAATCTGTCTTTCTCTCATTCTAACTAATATTTCTTTCTTTCTTTCTTTCTTTCTTTCTTTCTTTCTAATCTTTTTCTTTCTTTCTTTCTTTCTTTCTTTCTTTCTTTCTTTCTTTCTTTCTTTCTTTCTTTCTTTCTAACTATTCTTTCTTTATACCTAATCTTTCTTTCTTTCTTTCTAACTGTTCTTTCTTTCTAACTAATTTATCAATCAAAATTTAAACTACTTTAAACTTCAAACTACTTCAAACTTCTAACTACTTTAAACTTCTAACAACCTTTATCTTCTTCAAACTCTCTGGTCCGGCTTTCTCAAGCCAACTTAAAGTTTGTCTCAACAAACTTTTTTTTCTAGTTACATTATGTTGTTAATAAACATTTTAAATTTGACAATGTAGTGTGTGGTACATTGCGAACAAAGGTCAGATATTATTATATTGTAAAAGTCTAAAAACGGCATAGCTTGTGCTTTCAGTTTTTTTTTTTTTTTAATCGAGAATCGAATCGAACCGTGACTTTAGAATCGAAAATTTAATCGAATCGAGGATTTGGAGAATCGTGACACCCTTACGCTCGCTGGATGTTGTCTGCAAGAGCACCAGTTCTCTGAGCTCCACCAGCTCGACCTCCTGTAGGGACAGACTGCTCCGCATCTGAGTGACGGACAGCTCCAGCTGTGAGTCACAGTCTAGGGTGGGCTCCTCCTCCTCCTCTAGCTCCGCCCCTGATCTCTGGAGCTCAACATGGCTGCCGCCTGTACTCTCTGTCTGCTTCTCACTCTCTGCCAGTGCTTTGAGGCTGGTGAAGTTTGCCTGGACAGAGCTGAGACATGCTTCATTCCCTTGAAACATTATGGTTCCAGTGTGGTATATATTTACAGTCAGAAATGCTTTGCTAGTTTCTCCTTCTTCATGAATTTGAATTTGTCTCCCATTACAGATGCCGAGTTTTTTTAAATTCTTGTAGTATTTGCAGATGCCTGTGTGCCAAGCATTGCAGTTTTCTGTGTGGAGCAGTAGATTAGTGATAGTGGACTTGTTCGGGGGAGGGGCGCTGCTGTTCCCTCCATTCTCAACTGCCACTGCTGTCACTCACTGCTCTGATGCTAACTTAGCTCTAGTCAACAATTATTCGTCTCTTTCTTATCTTATTATTTTCTAGTGTTGAAAATAATGTAGTTGAAGGTGTCTTGCCTGTTTGTTGGTTGATGTTGTTGGATGATTTCTGCTCTGTGGTTCTGCTGTCTTCTTTGGTGCTCAGAGTGCTGCAGATGTTCAAGATGTGTAGAAGATTTGTTGAAAACAGTAGCGTAGCCAGAAAAGAGACTCTGGGTGTGCCACATTTATTGTCAGATTAGGCCAGCCTTAAAAATATTCCTGTTTGCCGTAACCCGACCGACCCTGTCAATTTAGGACTGACCCAATAATCCCCCCCCCCCCCTTTAGTCCGTTGTAAACTTGCGTTAAGACCGACCGATTTTTTTTTTTTTTTTAACTCTTCAAACAACTAATACAAATGCAATAAAATTATATTAATTATATTTTAGTAAGTTTTGTGAATTGAAATTGCCCATAGACCTACATACAAGCATAGGCTACGCTCTTTATTTTAAATAAAAACCCGTGGCGTCATCTATGATTATAAGGGCTGTAGGCTATATGCGAAATGAAACTGAAATCGTGACACTCAGGGCCACGAACCTGTGTCACGGTCAGTGTTGGGGAAAGTTACTTTAAAAAAGTAATGCATTACAATATTGTGTTATTCCCTTAAAAAGTAACTAATTGTGTTACTTACTTTTTAGAAAAGTAATGCGTTACATTACATTTGCGTTACTTTTCCTTGTTTTTTATAACAAAAAAAGTTATATTTTTGGGCAAATGTAAAGTCCCTTTCACACCAAAAGTGAAATAACAATCCTCAGGCTGAAGGAAATGCAGATTCACGTGTGTACAGTAGAGATAGAGTACAGCAGTGTACAGTAGAGGAACAGCTCAAACAAACCTTTCAGCTGCTGTTATTCTGGATGTCAGAAGCAAGTATATTAGTCAATAAAGTGAGATAAAATGCATAAATAATTGTTTTATTTAACATTTAGTTATTGGAGGTTTGCATAGTATTCTGATTCTGCATTTCACTGATTTTATTCATATTGAGGAATATTGAATCTTTTTTGTGTGCAAGTGAGATGAGTAAATGCACGCTCACATTTAGTTTAGAACTACAATAACCATCATGTTTACACACTCTCTCTCTCTCTCTCTCTCTCTCTCTCTCGACAAGAGAGCTGTCAGTCAATAAATGGGAAAACAAAAGTAACTTGCGTTACTTATTTGAAAAAGTAATTCAAATATTTTGTTGTAAATTTTAAAAGTAATGCATTACTTTACTAGTTACTAATCTGATTACGTAACTCAAGTTACTTGTAATAAGTTACACACAACACTGGTCGCGGTGTGAGAAGGCAGAATCCCCCCCCCCCCCCCCCTTTCAACCTATGCTTCCAACTCCCAGAGTTATCCTTCCCGTCCAGATCCAATGCTACCACATCTTTACATTACTATTGGGGAGTTACAGCGTTATGGACGTGACATTTGCAGTCAAAACTTGAAATATAAATGATCAGAAAATGCGTTTAATACTAATATATTGAAACGTCTGTTTATACATCCATACTCCCTTAATAAAGGAGTCCAGACGTTAGAAAAATATCAGTATACACATGCGTTTTATATTTAATATGAGGGAAATACACTTGCGTTACTTTAGGATGTTCAGTGATGTCACAGAACTGCCAGATTCAAACGGCTGGCGCTGAGCCAGAGACGGACGCGCTCAGCTATCACAACCATAGACTGTAAAAAAAGATGGACGACGCCCCTTCGCTCTCTTCCCTTGATGAGAACTGAAGCCGCCAGAGTCCCAATATGGCGCTGACATATTGGAACTTGAGTCTGCGCAGTAGCGATCTCGGGACCAGACCTGCGCAGTAGCGATCTCGGGACCAGACCTGCGCAGTAGCGATCTCGGGACCAGACCTGCGCAGTAGTGAGCAGGAAGTAAAGCCGCGAAATCAACGCTCCGCCCTCACTCTCGCAGAATGCACTCAGTGAGAGAGGATTCTGCACACTTTTTTAAAAATTGATTGCAGTACGACAAGAGGCTTGTTAAAATAAAGTAAATACAATCTCCTCAGTCCTCCGAAGATCCCGAAAAAATGTCCGTTGGTGCTTCAGTGACTACTTCGCTCAGAGAACCTGTCAATCACAGCTGTCAATCATGACGTTACACCACCGCATCACGTAACTAACTAAAAAACAACTTATTTTTGAAACAGACACTTGAACTCACATCAGCGTGATAAAAACGACAGCAAATGAAAGAAACCACGTTTGGAAAAAAGATATTTGAAGTGTATTTTATTTGTTTAGTTGGTCTCACGTCCCGTTGAATAACACGGGGAGGCGGGGCTTATGACCTATACTAGGACCAGTCACCGGGGGGCGATCGAGACGTTTTGGCTTCACTTTTCAGGGCTTGTGCGGCACGCTTGATCACAACTAATATGCAGTGTTTTCAACCACATATTGTTTATTTTATGTTTCAGACATTTAAATAGACATAAGTACTAGTAAAACAATACATTTGTAGTTTGTAAAATACACACTGATGTCTATGGAAGCAGCAAAAACAATCTATTCAAATGTAATTTGCCGACGTGTTTTATTCATATATCAGACACACATAGCGGAACTATAAAGTTTACTCTATTTTTCTCCCAGTTCAACAGCCACTTACTTTTATGTATTTCGGGAGAAACTGGGAAATTCAGGTGCTGTAAATCCGGCTGACAAGACTCTGAACTGCAGCGCTCATCTCGTTATAGATCAAGATAATTTATAAAGGTTTTTAAACGAAGAATCGGAATATCAGATAGTTGACATGGTAAGCAAGTTTGTGAATATTTTTAAAGGAAAAACGAAATAAAACGAATAGCGATACATCTGTTAGTTATTGTGGCTGCGGTGTGTCTGTCACGTGACAATCATGACGCGTCGCCATGGAAACAAGGGGTCAGGTTAAAATATTTTTAACTTACGCATGAAAGGGTTGATTGAAAATATATATATATTCTAGGTAAACAACAGTAGCCCAAGTTTAGTAAAACATTTTTTATTAAGACTATAAAAAATAATTCTGCATCCATTTTTAGGTGTGTGAACACACACACACCCGTGGCTACGCCCTGGTTGAAAAATAAATAAATAACTGATTCACAGTTATCCTGTGATTGTTTTTGTTTTTATCTTCAGTTTGATGTCAGTTTTGTCGAGTTTGGTTCTTTCTAGAGGTGAAAAAATTGTTGAATTTTAAGAGCTAAAGTGAAGCATGACTTCTCTGTAACTTCAGCTAACTGTACTTTCTCTCTCTCTCTCACACACACACACACACACACACACACTCACTCACTCACTCACTCACACTCTCTCTCTCTCTCTCTCTCTCTCTCACACACACACTCACTCTCACACACACACAAACGCACACACACTCACTCTTTCTCTCTCTCACACACACACACACACACACACACACACACACACACACACACACACACACACACACTCACTCTTTCTCTCTCTCTCTCACACACACACACACACATACACTCACTTACACACACTCTCACTCACACACAAACTCACTCTTTCTCGCTCTCACACACAAACACACACACACACACACACACACACACACACACTCACACACACACACACACACACACACACACACACACACACACACACACACACACACACACACACACATATCCAGGTTAGTTGGAGAAAACATGTCGCTGCTTCCTACATCTGATAAAAACAGCATTACTAATAACCGCTGCCTATAGGAATCAAAACTGTCAGGATTGGGAAAATCCCACTTATCCAGCCAATATATTCCCGTGAATTTATTTTCATTGTTTTTTTCTTTTTCAAAATTAGAGAAAAAAATCTCTAATAATACTAAATACTAATAAATATTTGACAGTAAAACATTGGTTTTGAGTGCTACTAATACCAGCGACAAAATAAAATTAAAAAGTTATCTCTTAATTAATATAGGCTCATGTTTAATTCTGACAGATTGAGAGATATTGATCTTTCATCTGCATCTTAACTGCATTTCCATATTAAATTTCTTTTTTAATTCAATTATATTTCATTCAAAAATTAAGATATTTAATATATTTGGCCAAATGATTTCTTAAATTAAAGTAAATTCATAATTTCTTCAGTATTTCTAGTTAGAAACTGCCTTTACGGTTCCCATATCATAGTAGTGTTTAATTCAGAAGGGTCGAACAGTTCTCGTTGTGTTTATCACTGGTTAGAGCGGCCGGCACGAGCAAGCTCATCATTTAATCCCTGTTTGTCCCACATGTGGAGTATGGTGGTGGTGAACCTCCTGATCTGCAGTATAGCTCTACCAGCGCTTAATACGGTGGGATTATTGCCCATCGGAGAAGTCCTGTTGCTTATAATAAGAGCAGATGTAAACACTGCAGTGCACTGATACTCTGAGCTCACCCGCTGCACACTGCCGACACACTGCTTCTCTGAGCTCGCTTTCACAAACTATGAAAACAGTTTTAAAAATCAGGGTAACTATTAACAAGAGGAGATTTGTCTGTGTAAAATGTATTTGGCTTTAAAATGTAGGAAAGTTAAAGTTTCAACAAATTAAAATACTCAAAGTTCAGCAGAACTTGTATGAAATGAGAGAGATCTCTTATCAGTTTATATTAAATGGATGTGTAATTATTCAGCAGATTTAACAAGCTTTTGTTGTGAGTTCTGATGTCAGTCTCCGATATCTTCAGTGTTTCTGTGTGTGTTTGTAGATTACAGAGCTGTGAGGTGACAGAAGAAGGCTGTGGTTATCTGGCTTCAGCTCTGTGTTCAAACCCCTCACTCCTGAGAGAGCTGGATCTGGGCGGCAATCTCCTGCAAGACTCAGGACTCAAGATGCTCTCTGATCTACTGAAGAACCCAAACTGCACACTGAACACACTCAGGTATGTTGAGCAATAAGATTCATCTCATCCTGTGAATATATGTATGTGTATTTCAGTCTTACCATAGTCAAGTGTGCAGGGGAGTGAGATGTGGAAAGGCTCAGTAGTAGAGCTGCGTGGAGGACAAGATTTACAAAAGCTTCACACAGTACGAGAGCGCTGAGAAGAGTATGCTGTCATTACTACGGTTGGGAACCGAGAATCTGTTCTTATCCAGAACCGTTAGTGTTTATGAGAAAATACTGGAACCGTGGGAAATTCCTACATTTCGGTTCTGAAAACGGTTCTGGTGCGATGTGTGGGCGAAGTGCTGGGAGCTTATCCTTTAATAGCGATGTCTCACTTCATGAATATTACAATAGTAATGAATGCACTGAAAAGCCCTCGCGCTGCTCATATAGCCTACGCTTTGAGTCAGATATCAACGCAGAGAGAGAGAGTATAAAGACAGTAGAGCTGCATGATTAATCTTTAAAAGATCTCGATTCAAACACTCACGATCTTATTCCTAAATGAAGAAACTTCACACTGGAACATTCAAATCTGTGTGTGCTGTCGCTGACCCAGAGAGAGCAGCTGTCGATATGAAGCAGCTTTACTTTCACAGTCTTTTCAACCACACAGTATCGATATTTCTGTGTTACAGATATTCAGATGATCACAGAAGTTCTGAGATAAAAGTGTATAGTTTGAGTATAAACACTGATGTCTACGGTAGCAACCAGAATAGAGTAAATCACCTTTTGAGAGTCGCTTCAAATATCGAGTGTATCAATTACACCTGATGCTTCAAAACATTCATAAAGACGACTGTTAAAGCTGCAGTCCGTAACTTTTTTGTGTTCAGAATTTACAGAATGTATATAATAAGCGAGTCGAGTACATCATGAATGCCTTTTTTCAAACCGTGCTTTTGTCTTATCCTGAATCACTACGGTAAGCCTGTAATAAGCGCTTATACTCGGACTACTTTACACCGGTCGGGTCGCACCGCTGCGGAGGAGCACAGTGCCTGCGTGACTCGCCATAGACATACACAGAGAGAAGAAGATCCGGCTACAGTGTTCCTCCGCAAGACGCGTGCAGTTCTGCTTATTAATGGAATTATTCTTGTTCCAATAAAAATGAACGTAGCTTTTCAAGAAACTAATGAAAATATAAATTGAAACTAAATAAATTATCTCTGAAACTGAAAAAGAATAAGTCGCAGGCAAATTTTTTGACTTCGTTTTTAATACACTGCATGTTTTGCTAACTATTTCTCATATTTCAATCGCTGATCTGAACTTACAAATGCGCTTCCAGAGTTTTCATTTACGCTTCTGAAGTTTTCGTTTACGCTCCCAGAGTTTTCGTTCGCCGTTCTGACACAATTCTCTCGTGGGGGCGGGGCTAGTAGCAGTGTGTTCTCATTGGTTACTGAGCTTTTGATTGACAGCTTCGTGACCTGGAAGTGAAGACGTCAGTGTTTATGTGTGGATGTGAGCGTCTGTAATCGCAGCTTTCTATTTCATTTTAGTGATATTAAGTTATGTTTGTTTTTTAATTTTATCTGTATTTACCTGCTGCTACTACTTAGTTGGCAGAAGCTTTTTAGGACCACAAGAGATCTATTCAGTCTATTCAGGTGTAATTGCACATTAAAGTACTGTATATAATACTTAAAATATTGTAGTGTCCAATGTTTTCGCAGAATATTTGTTTATTCCTGATGATTATTTTGCATGTTAGGCTCTGATTAGGTTCAGCTGTTACAATTTAAAGAGAATACTAGCAAACGTGTGTGATATATTCAGCCGTCAAGAAAGTCAAACTTCAACCAGGTAATCAAGGTTGGCAGCCATGGCCATCACACTACTCACTGTTAGCATGATATACGTTTACACCATCAAAATTAATGATCACTTAAATAAGAGGAATTTAAACAATATGAAAATTACAGTCGTGGCCTGCTGTCAGATACAGACCTCAAAGGGCATTTCATTACAAATGTCACACAAAGAATGTTCTTGTTGCCATTTTTTTAATTGATAATTGTATTTAGTTATTTAATTTAATTAACACTATCTTCTAACATTTAATTGTAAATATATGTTAACAATCATCAACCGTTTCAATCATGACTTATATAACCAGTTAAATGAATGTAATTGAAAATATGAATTCAAATAAATGTACATTCTTTATTGTCACTAAAGCATATACACAAGTATCGAAGTGAAGGTCTTGGATGCAATTATGTTGTGACAGGAAAGACCAGAATCCACAAAACATTAACTGCATAATATACATGTAATGCACAGTATTCTCATGATATACATTACTATACAAAATGCACAATTACAAATACAGAATACATTTAAAAAATTCATATACATTTTAAATGTTGCAATGATTCTTTGAGCAGTTCCTGTTGCAGTACAATAGCAAAGCAGTGACTGGACACAAGCAGTGCAAGGATAGTCCACCCAAAACATGAGCATTCTCTCATCATTTACTCTCCTTCATGCCATCCCAGATGTATATGACTTTCTTCTTGACATAAACATAGACAAAGATTTTTAAGGAAATAATCCATCTCTGTGAGTCCATAATACAAGTGGATTGTAACCCATGTACGCAAGACAGTTGGTCAGAAGTGATTTTTAATAGTTAAAACAGTCATATTATTAGTATTTTTCTTATCTAGCCTAATGTTTGACTTCAGAAGGCATTGATCATCCACTGAGGTCGCATGGATTACCGTCACGCTCACTGTGTGTGGTTTAAAGCGTCTTTAGGACTCGCAGAGATGGATTACTTTCCTTACAATCTTAATTCGTGTTTATCTGTAGAAAGAAAGTAAAATGCATCTGGGACAGCATGAGGGTGAGTAAAATAAGAGAGAATTGTATTTTTGGTTGAACTATCCCCTCAACATTCATATGCTGTTGGTATGCTAATCCAAGATCAGCATAGATTAATAAGAATAAAGTGAAACCTCTTGTGTACTTGCGAACTATGTTTGTTTTAATCTAGAGGAAATTGAAATATTTGCTAAATAGTTTATATTAAAATAAATCAGGTGTCTGAAGATCAAGATCCCAGTCATTCAAAGGTGATGTGTCTGAACAGAGTAAGATTATTGTCTGATAGGGATAGTGGATCTCTGGTACTATCACTCCATCCTCTGTGTCAGCATCAGAATTTTGTTTACGGAAAAGTTGCTCCACTCCCTGGAAAATGAGAGAGGAAATGTATTATAATCTAACAATACAAACTGCTTTGAACTCCCACATACAGTAACAAGTTGCAGACTTAAAATATTATATATATATATTTTTTTTTTTAAGGGATTTTACAGTACTAAATATTTACCTCGGAGTCAAGCAGCATTTATCATCTGTAATACTGCTGTGTAACCAGTAGATGGCTGTATTGCCCTATATATAAACATATGGCTGTGTATTCCCTAGTTGATGGATGTTTCCAGTCATAATTACTTGCATGTATTAAGTTTTTTATTTGGACATATATTTAGTATTAAAGACTATTAAAGATTAAACATTTTTCTCAGAAATGTTCATTTGAAGTGCACTTTTTTTCATTATTATTAGTCAAATATGGACACAGAAAAAGCAATTTGTTACTCATACTAGATACATATAATAGCTTTATCAGTCATCTTTATCACACAAAAGTAATCAGAATAAATATTGCAACCAGGGCGATACTTCAAAATAATTGAGTGTTTACATATTACGAACAGAGACGTGGTCTGTGGTCAAGTCGTGTCTCTCCTCTTTCAAAAACTCTGCATCGCAAATTAATCAGCAAATTGAGAAATTCATGTTTAAATAGCTTTATTGGCATGGTAAAAAAGGCTTTACATTGCCAAAGTTGAATAAGGCAGTGATTGACAGCGCTCTCCTATGGCATCAGTCATTGACTGATACAGTACAGATAGGCTACTGTACAGTACTCTAGCCCAATGTTGTTTGGGGTGGCTGGGGGGAAATATGATCTAATCGAAGCAAATATGATCTAATCGAAGACTGTAACCGAATGTAGATAAACAAGTCATGTAATGATTGGGCTAACAGTTAAATCAAGACAACATAGCTGTATAATGTTACTTAGGTAAAGTTGGTTTTATATTCGCACATTCGCACTTTCACGTCTCAATAACAAGCGCAATAAAGCACATTTTTGCTGAATAAAAGCAGCTACATGATCTTTAGGACAAAGATGGTGAACTACAACACTCTCCACAATCGATCAAAACGAGCAAATATTGTTTTAATGGCATACAAAGTTGCGACTGTTCACTGAACATTCAATGTGTGTGGTAAAGAAGATTAGGGACCGTCTAAAAAGGTCAATTTTTTGCCATTGTGCGCAAACAGACAACTACATTTTTACAAAGTACAGATGTACCAGCAAATCTCTCTCACATTATGTGTTCTAATGCTATTGATTGTACTTTAGCAACAATAAAAAAATGCATTATAATGATTGTATTTAGGAAACCTGCCTCACTTTACATAATGTGCATACATATTTTTAGAATAAAATTACATTAATTCACCGAAGGGATTTTTTACTATCCGAAGGTTGAAGCATGTTCCTAGTGACCACACTGACTTACTACAGGTGAAATTTTGACAAGTCCCTTACTGTACATACAGTTGACAAACATGTTTTTGTAAAAATTACTGTAATTCACCCTAAGTATTTTTTCGTGTTCCAAAGGCTGTAGTACTTTCCTACAGACCAGACTGATTACTACAGGTGAAATTTTGACAAAAACTCCCTTACTGTATGTACAATAAACAAATATGTTTTTTTTTTAAATTACTGTAATTCCCCTAAAGTATATTTTCATGTTCCAAAGGCTGTAGTGTTTTCCTACAGACCAGGCTGACTTACTACAGGTGGAATTTTGACAAAAAGTCCCTTACTGTACCTTCAATAAACAAATAAGTTCAAGAAAAAATTACAGTAATTCCCCTAAAGTATTTTTTCCTGTTCCAAAGGCTGTAGTGTTTTCCTAGTGACCACACTGACGTACTACAGGTGGAATTTTGACAATACCTCCTTTACTGTACGTACAATAAACAAATAAGTTCAAGAAAAAATTACAGTAATTCCCCTAAAGTATTTTTTCCTGTTCCAAAGGCTGTAGTGTTTTCCTACAGACCAGGCTGACTTACTACAGGTGGAATTTTGACAAAAAGTATCTTACTGTACGTTCAATAAACAAATAAGTTTAAGAAAAAATTACAGTAATTCCCCTAAAGTATTTTTTCATGTTCCAAAGGCCGTAGTGCTTTCCTAGTGACCACACTGACGTACTACAGGTGGAATTTTGACAATACCTCCTTTACTGTACGTACAATAAACAAATAAGTTCAAGAAACAATTACAGTAATTCCCCTAAAGTATTTTTTCATGTTCCAAAGGCTGTAGTGTTTTCCTACAGACCAGGCTGACTTACTACAGGTGGAATTTTGACAAAAAGTCCCTTACTGTACCTTCAATAAACAAATAACTTCAAGAAAAAATTACAGTAATTCCCCTAAAGTATTTTTTCCTGTTCCAAAGGCCTTAGTGTTTTCCTAGTGACCACACTGACGTACTACAGGTGGAATTTTGACAATACCTCCTTTACTGTACGTACAATAAACAAATAAGTTTAAGAAAAAATTACAGTAATTCCCCTAAAGTATTTTTTCCTGTTCCAAAGGCTGTAGTGTTTTCCTACAGACCAGGCTGACTTACTACAGGTGGAATTTTGACAAAAAGTCTCTTACTGTACGTTCAATAAACAAATAAGTTTAAGAAAAAATTACAGTAATTCCCCTAAAGTATTTTTTCATGTTCCAAAGGCCGTAGTGCTTTCCTAGTGACCACACTGACGTACTACAGGTGGAATTTTGACAATACCTCCTTTACTGTACGTACAATAAACAAATACATTTAAGAAAAAATTACAGTAATTCCCCTAAAGTATTTTTTCCTGTTCCAAAGGCTGTAGTGTTTTCCTAGTGACCACACTGACGTACTACAGGTGGAATTTTGACAATACCTCCTTTACTGTACGTACAATAAACAAATAAGTTTAAGAAAAAATTACAGTAATTCCCCTAAAGTATTTTTTCCTGTTCCAAAGGCTGTAGTGCTTTCCTAGTGACCACACTGACTTACTACAGGTGGAATTTTGACAATACCTCCTTTACTGTACGTACAATAAACAAATAAGTTCAAGAAAAAATTACAGTAATTCCCCTAAAGTATTTTTTCATGTTCCAAAGGCTGTAGTGTTTTCCTACAGACCAGGCTGACTTACTACAGGTGGAATTTTGACAAAAAGTCCCTTACTGTACCTTCAATAAACAAATAAGTTCAAGAAAAAATTACAGTAATTCCCCTAAAGTATTTTTTCATGTTCCAAAGGCTGTAGTGCTTTCCTAGTGACCACACTGACTTACTACAGGTGGAATTTTGACAATACCTCCTTTACTGTAAGTACAATAAACTAATACATTTAAGAAAAAATTACAGTAATTCCCCTAAAGTATTTTTTCCTGTTCCAAAGGCTGTAGTGTTTTCCTACAGACCAGGCTGACTTACTACAGGTGGAATTTTGACAAAAAGTATCTTACTGTACGTTCAATAAACAAATAAGTTTAAGAAAAAATTACAGTAATTCCCCTAAAGTATTTTTTCATGTTCCAAAGGCCGTAGTGCTTTCCTAGTGACCACACTGACGTACTACAGGTGGAATTTTGACAATACCTCCTTTACTGTACGTACAATAAACAAATAAGTTCAAGAAACAATTACAGTAATTCCCCTAAAGTATTTTTTCATGTTCCAAAGGCTGTAGTGTTTTCCTACAGACCAGGCTGACTTACTACAGGTGGAATTTTGACAAAAAGTCCCTTACTGTACCTTCAATAAACAAATAACTTCAAGAAAAAATTACAGTAATTCCCCTAAAGTATTTTTTCATGTTCCAAAGGCCTTAGTGCTTTCCTAGTGACCACACTGACGTACTACAGGTGGAATTTTGACAATACCTCCTTTACTGTACGTACAATAAACAAATAAGTTTAAGAAAAAATTACAGTAATTCCCCTAAAGTATTTTTTCATGTTCCAAAGGCTGTAGTGCTTTCCTAGTGACCACACTGACGTACTACAGGTGGAATTTTGACAATACCTCCTTTACTGTACGTACAATAAACAAATAAGTTCAAGAAAAAATTACAGTAATTCAAGTAAAGTATTTTTTCCTATTCCAAAGGCTGTAGTGCTTTCCTAGTGACCACACTGACTTACTACAGGTGGAATTTTGACAATACCTCCTTTACTGTTTGTACAATAAACAATTAAGTTCAAGATAAAATTACAGTAATTCCCCTAAAGTATTTTTTCCTGTTCCAAAGGCTGTAGTGCTTTCCTAGTGATCAGACTGACTTACTACAGAATGAATTTTGACATTACCTCTTTTACTGTACGCACAATAAACAAATACATTTAAGAATAAATTACTGTAATTCCCCTAAAGTATTTTTTCCTGTTCCAAAGTCTGTAGTGCTTTCCTAGTGATCAGACTGACATACTACAGGTGGAATTTTGACAATACCTCTTTTACTGTATGTACAATAAACAAATAAGTTCAAGAAAAAATTACAGTAATTCAAGTAAAGTATTTTTTCCTATTCCAAAGGCTGTAGTGCTTTCCTAGTGACCACACTGACTTACTATAGGTGAAATTTTGACAATACCTCCCTTACTGTACGTTCAGTATACAAATATTAATTAAAAATAAATTACAGTAATTCACCTATAGTGTTTTTTAGATATTCCAAAGGTTGTAGTGCTTTCATAGTGATCAGACTGACTTACTACATGTTAAATACTGCCAATACCTTACTGTATAGTACAAACATATTATTATTAAAAAGTTACTGTAATTTCTCCTTTTTCATGTTCCAAAGGTTATAGTATGTTCCCAGTGATCGCTCTACTCAATTAACTTTGATAAATGTATTAGGTAAAAGTATGTATTAGAACTGCTGTTCCTTGTACAACACAATTCTTTCATTGATTAAAAATAGCAGATATTTTAGGTTAATAATATTTTCAATGTTATAAATAAGCAACGCCCTTATTGTAATTATTCAAGTTACGTTTTTGTTATGAAGTCCTGAAGAAGTGGATTCTGGAACACACTGCTGCTTCAATGTATATCTAATGAGTGATTATAATCAAGGTATTAATCAATAGTTTTCCTTCTATATATCAAATGAGTTGAATGACTTCTCTAGGCTTATGAGATTTTACTTTGTTATATAAATTATCAGTGTGATTATCGAAAATGTTATTTCATGTATCATTTAAATATAAGTCTGTATTTGATATCTGAGGTGTAACATAAGGGTCTGGCCCATGCCCGGAATGCAGTAACAGTGCTTGCTCATTTAGCCTGGCTTCCAGAGATGAAATATGGACTTCTTTAACAGGTGTCACTACATCCATCTGCTTTTCTTGGCTACCCTGATAGCAATGGTCTCAGGAGTCATTGAAACCTATAGTTGAGAGACCATTTCTTAGTTAAAGTCTTTACTTTACAGTTAGATTTAAAGTATCCTCTCCTTGAGATAAATAACATGTTATATTAATGTTTTGAGAAGACTCTCCTCCTCACCAAATCCAATCTTGAAGAAACTGTGTCTGTGTGTGTTAGTATTCTTGGTTACATGTTAAGGAACAAGTGGAAATATAGCTGCAAGCAGCGATACGGGGCCAAGCCCCTGAAGCAGCAGCAAGAGCAGTAATAGTAAAAACAGCAGAAATTGAAGAAAAAAGAGCTGGTTTAGAAGTATAGGTGAAAATGAACTCATAATGAACAGAAGTTCAGATGGGAATGAACATATAATGAAGAAGATATATATATATATATATTAATCCAAAAGGAAGAAAGATTAGTACAACGTTGAATAATAAAGGAATTGACATGACACAACATTACACACATTTTTTTTAAATCATCCCACGCGGGGCTCGAACCCATTACCTCTGGGTCAGATACCTGTCACTCATATCATTGCGCCACTGGGAAGTTGCATTTTTGGCAAGATGAAGAAGGACCAGTAGTTCAAGTGAGAAGCAATTCAAAATGAATCATTTTTGTATAAATTCACTGCATGTTGTATTTATTGAGTTCGCTCACATATAGACACCATGTCTGGAACACAAGCAACTTTTACACCACTTAAGGCCACAATACCTCTTGCGGTCTGGGAATGAGCCACACAGGATTCAAACCCACAACCGGAATGGTTCAGGGCTCGTGGCGTGTGGTTTAGCAGCTTGCACCACTCAGATGACGCTGTCTTCCCAAGCTGCCGAGGAGAGGCTTAAGTGTAAGAATGAGCACACAAAGGCATGTTAACCAGATTAGTTAAGTTAGCAAGTTAAGTTAGCTTAATGCTAATGTAGTTTATGGTTATCCTGATAGCTGAAGAGCCACATTAGAAAGAATGGCATCAGGTTAGCATGCTAACCAATTAGCATGCTAAGCTAACTACCATAAGGCAACAAATACAGGTAAAATTTGGAGGAATGTATATCAGAAACGATAGCAAAAATAAAAAATCTGTTCAGTCACTTCTGTGTGGCTTGGTCCAAAGATCATCTGAGGCAATTTTTGTAAAAATTGAACAAAATTTGAATGAGGAGTAGCACAAAAAAATTAACACTGTACTTTTCAAAATGGCCACTACTGTAATGGGCAGAGTCTTAACGTAAGATATTGATTGTGATCACCATAATGAGTGAAATCAGGTGTACTAAGTTTCATTTTACATCTATTTATATTCACATCTAGTTCAAAGGGTTCAAAAGCTATAATCCTTTTAATGTTAATTTTTTAACTGGTGGTGGCGCTATAGAGTTGGTCCTAGACTGGAGACTCAAAAATTGGTCCAATTACTATTCATTAGAATCAATACAAGTGTGGAAGGTCACGACATGCCTAAATTCAGGGTCCGAATGTCAGCCACATAATTGATGGAGATATGCTTCAGTCTATCTATGTGTAGAAAATGTGTGGTTATTTATTAGCCAATCAGAATCATTCAACCTGAAGCAATGACAAAGCTTAGACCTTGGTGAAGGGTATAATTGCTGTGATTTTTGTAAATGTAAGGGGAAGCGGCCTACTTTTGATCACTGGTTCTGATTCTTGACTTCTGCCTGATGAAACTGCAAACATTCTTCAGTAAAATTTCCTTTAATTTATTATAATTCTGACTCTTGTCTTAAATTGAGTGCACTTCTAACTCCTGGTCTTAATAAATTATATCTGGTCCTTGCGTCTTTAACTGTAAGTCCCAAAATACAGATATACAGTGGTAATCCATATTGCAATAAGGACAATAAAGCAGAAGTTTCAACAGATATTCTTTAATGATGTTCCACTGTTTAAGGTGCACAGTGAACACAACCATTGGGCATCTTTTTCAGGTAGCTTGTCTGGTGATAGTCCAATGCAGCATACATTGGGTACCATCTTTGGCACTGTTCACGTTGGTAAACATGACAAGGATTAATTATGTAACAAACCACTAACAGTTATAGTTATGTGTGTTAACCAATTACATAATGCAATGAATAAATATTGAATAAAATGTTCAATTGCTTAAATATTTTTGTTTACCCAAAGTAGTCCTGACTGGAAACATTTGAAAAATTGTATTCAAACACACACATTTGATTTACTTAAACTTTTACGTCACTTCACTAAAAGAAAATATAGTAAAGTAAAAAGTACTTGACAAAACAATCAGTTAAAGGGTTTATGATAATATAAGAACAACTTAAACCAAGAGAGGATCAACAACAGCAAAATTTTAAAGAAGTGATATTGAAATTTTACTCTAACCACAAGGAATTAATTACAACTTTTATGTATAATCTCAGTGGAACAATTAGAAAGATAATAGAAATAAAACTGCACTGTACAGTATCTTGAATGCCTCCATGATCTTGCTGTTCGTTATCTGTCAGATTTGCTGCACCAATGCATACAGGTTCAGTCACTACTGTTAATAATAATGTAGCCCCTATTAATGTACTACAACCTTAAACAAACAAAACCCCTTTTAGTGAATTACAGTTATTATATATATTATTATGTAAAACAGTATTATTAGGTATTGTCAAAATTTTACCTGGAGTAAGTCAGTGTGGTCACTAGGAAAGCACTACAATCTTTGGAATATATATATATAAAAAACACTATATGTGAATTACAGTTTATTACATAAGCATATGTAATAAACACATGTAATAATGTTTATTACATAAAAATATTTGATAATTGTACAGTTAAGGAGGTATTGTCAAAATTTCACCTGTAGTAAGTCGGTGTGGTCACTAGGGAAGCACTACAGCTTTTGGAACATGAAAAAATACTTTAGGGGAATTACTGTAATTTTTTCTTAAACTTATTTGTTTATTGAACGTACAGTAAGGGACTTTTTGTCAAAATTCCACCTGTAGTAAGTCAGCGTGGTCTGTAGGAAAGCACTACAGCCTTTGGAACAGGAAAAAATACTTTAGGGGAATTACTGTAATTTTTTCTTAAATGTATTTGTTTATTGTGCGTACAGTAAAAGAGGTATTGTCAAAATTCAACCTGGAGTAAGTCAGTCTGATCACTAGGAAAGCACTACAGCCTTTGGAACAGGACAAAATAGTTTAGAGGAATTACAGTAATTTTTTTGGAAACGTATTAGTTTTTTGTACGTACAGTAAGGGAGTTATTGTCCAAATTCCACCTGGAGTAAGTCAGTGTGGTCACTAGGAAAGCACTACAGCCTTTGAAACAGGAAAAAATAGTTTAGGGTAATTACAGTAATATTTTTGGAAACGTATTAGTTTTTTGTACGTACAGTAAGGGAGTTATTGTCCAAATTCCACCTGGAGTAAGTCAGTGTGGTCACTAGGAAAGCACTACAGCCTTTGAAACAGGAAAAAATAGTTTAGGGTAATTACAGTATTTTTTTTGGAAACGTATTAGTTTTTTGTACGTACAGTAAGGGAGTTATTGTCCAAATTCCACCTGGAGTAAGTCAGTGTGGTCACTAGGAAAGCACTACAGCCTTTGAAACAGGAAAAAATAGTTTAGGGTAATTACAGTAATTTTTTTGGAAACGTATTAGTTTTTTGTACGTACAGTAAAGGAGGTATTGTCAAAATTCCACCTGGAGTAAGTCAGTCTGATCACTAGGAAAGCACTACAGCCTTTGAAACATTAAAAAATAGTTTAGAGGAATTACAGTCATTTTTTTGGAAACGTATTAGTTTTTTGTACGTACAGTAAGGGAGTTATTGTCCAAATTCCACCTGGAGTAAGTCAGTGTGGTCACTAGGAAAGCACTACAGCCTTTGAAACAGGAAAAAATACTTTACTTGAATTACTGTAATTTTTTCTTAAATGTATTTGTTTATTGTGCGTACAGTAAAAGAGGTATTGTCAAAATTCATTCTGTAGTAAGTCAGTCTGATCACTAGGAAAGCACTACAGCCTTTGAAACAGGAAAAAATAGTTTAGGGTAATTACAGTAATTTTTTTGGAAACGTATTAGTTTTTTGTACGTACAGTAAAGGAGGTATTGTCAAAATTCCACCTGGAATAAGTCAGTCTGATCACTAGGAAAGCACTACAGCCTTTGAAACAGGAAAAAATAGTTTAGGGTAATTACAGTAATTTTTTTGGAAACGTATTAGTTTTTTGTACGTACAGTAAGGGAGTTATTGTCCAAATTCCACCTGGAGTAAGTCAGTGTGGTCACTGGGAAAGCACTACAGCCTTTGAAACAGGAAAAAATAGTTTAGGGTACTTACAGTAATTTTTTTGGAAACGTATTAGTTTTTTGTACGTACAGTAAGGGAGTTATTGTCCAAATTCCACCTGGAGTAAGTCAGTCTGATCACTGGGAAAGCACTACAGCCTTTGAAACAGGAAAAAATAGTTTAGGGGAATTACAGTAATTTTTTTTGGAAAAGTATTCGTTTATTGTACGTACAGTAAGGGAGTTATTGTCAACATTCCACCTGTAGTAAGTCAGTCTGATCACTAGGAAAGTACTACAACCATTGAATATAAATATAAAAACACACTATAGGTGAATTACAGTTTATTACATAAACATATGTAATAAACACATGTAATGTTTATTACATAGATATATTTGATAATTGTACAGCAAGGGAGTTATTGTCCAAATTCCACCTGGAGTAAGTCAGTGTGGTCACTAGGAAAGCACTACAGCCTTTGGAACAGGAAAAAATGATTTGATTATTGTACTGTTTGGTGTGTGTGTGTGTGTGTGTGGGGGGGGGGGGGGGGGTACAGTTGTAAGAACCAGGAACAGATATAATGAAAGAAAACCAGGAGTCGTGAAATTCAATCAAATAAGTAAAATTTTACTGAAGAATAGTTTGCAGTTAAATTGGTAGAGCCAGCGTCAAAGTCACGAGAAGGCCGCAAGCCAACTCTACCTTACAAACAAATCTCACACAATTATACCTTTTCCAAGGTCATGCATTACATAATCGTTTACTTCTGATTGGCTAAGAGAACATAAAGTCTAAACAATAATACATTTTTGATAGATAAGTGGGTATATCGCCATTAATCAGAATATTTGTCGTCCATTTCCGAGATTTAAGTCCGTGGTGACCTTCTTCCAGGGTCCAAGAATGTTGTATATCACAAAGTTCTGAACCTGCAAAGAATAAA
>CM043376.1:31970434-31972934 GCA_023718395.1 Leucaspius delineatus
GGATCTGAGCCTCAATCCCCTGGGAGACTCAGGACTCAAGATGCTCTCTGATCTACTGAAGAACCCAAACTGCACACTGAACACACTCGGGTATGTTGAGCAATAAGATTCATCTCATCCTGTGAATATATGTGTGTGTATTTCAGTCTTACCATAGTCAAGTGTGCAGGGGAGTGAGATGTGGAGAGGCTCAGTAGTAGAGCTGCGTGGAGGACAAGATTTACAAAAAGCTTCACACAGTACGAGAGCGCTGAGAAGAGTATGCTGTCATTACTACGGTTGGGAACCGAGAATCTGTTCTTATCCAGAACCGTTAGTGTTTTTGAGAAAATACTGGAACCGTGGGAAATTCCTAAGTTTCGGTTCTGAAAACGGTTCTGGTGCGATGTGTGGGCGAAGTGCTGGGAGCTTATCCTTTAATAGCGATGTCTCACTTCATGAATATTACAATAGTAATGAATGCACTGAAAAGCCCTCGCGCTGCTCATATAGCCTACGCTTTGAGTCAGATATCAACGCAGAGAGAGAGAGTATAAAGACAGTAGAGCTGCATGATTAATCTTTAAAAGATCTCGATTCAAACACTCACGATCTTATTCCTAAATGAAGAAACTTCACACTGGAACATTCAAATCTGTGTGTGCTGTCGCTGACCCAGAGAGAGCAGCTGTCGATATGAAGCAGCTTTACTTTCACAGTCTTTTCAACCACACAGTATCGATATTTCTGTGTTACAGATATTCAGATGATCACAGAAGTTCTGAGATAAAAGTGTATAGTTTGAGTATAAACACTGATGTCTACGGTAGCAACCAGAATAGAGTAAATCACCTTTTGAGAGTCGCTTCAAATATCGAGTGTATCAATTACACCTGATGCTTCAAAACATTCATAAAGACGACTGTTAAAGCTGCAGTCCGTAACTTTTTTGTGTTCAGAATTTACAGAATGTATATAATAAGCGAGTCGAGTACATCATGAATGCCTTTTTTCAAACCGTGCTTTTGTCTTATCCTGAATCACTACGGTAAGCCTGTAATAAGCGTTTATACTCGGACTACTTTACACCGGTCGGGTCGCACCGCTGCGGAGGAGCACAGTGCCTGCGTGACTCGCCATAGACATACACAGAGAGAAGTAGATCCGGCTACAGTGTTCCTCCGCAAGACGCGTGCAGTTCTGCTTATTAATGGAATTATTCTTGTTCCAATAAAAATGAACGTAGCTTTTCAAGAAACTAATGAAAATATAAATTGAAACTAAATAAATTATCTCTGAAACTGAAAAAGAATAAGTCGCAGGCAAATTTTTTGACTTCGTTTTTAATACACTGCATGTTTTGCTAACTATTTCTCATATTTCAATCGCTGATCTGAACTTACAAATGCGCTTCCAGAGTTTTCATTTACGTTTCTGAAGTTTTCGTTTACGCTCCCAGAGTTTTCGTTCGCCGTTCTGACACAATTCTCTCGTGGGGGCGGGGCTAGTAGCAGTGTGTTCTCATTGGTTACTGAGCTTTTGATTGACAGCTTCGTGACCTGGAAGTGAAGACGTCAGTGTTTATGTGTGGATGTGAGCGTCTGTAATCGCAGCTTTCTATTTCATTTTAGTGATATTAAGTTATGTTTGTTTTTTAATTTTATCTGTATTTACCTGCTGCTACTACTTAGTTGGCAGAAGCTTTTTAGGACCACAAGAGATCTATTCAGTCTATTCAGGTGTAATTGCACATTAAAGTACTGTATATAATACTTAAAATATTGTAGTGTCCAATGTTTTCGGAGAATATTTGTTTATTCCTGATGATTATTTTGCATGTTAGGCTCTGATTAGGTTCAGCTGTTACAATTTAAAGAGAATACTAGCAAACGTGTGTGATATATTCAGCCGTCAAGAAAGTCAAACTTCAACCAGGTAATCAAGGTTGGCAGCCATGGCCATCACACTACTCACTGTTAGCATGATATACGTTTACACCATCAAAATTAATGATCACTTAAATAAGAGGAATTTAAACAATATGAAAATTACAGTCGTGGCCTGCTGTCAGATACAGACCTCAAAGGGCATTTCATTACAAATGTCACACAAAGAATGTTCTTGTTGCCATTTTTTTAATTGATAATTGTATTTAGTTATTTAATTTAATTAACACTATCTTCTAACATTTAATTGTAAATATATGTTAACAATCATCAACCGTTTCAATCATGACTTATATAACCAGTTAAATGAATGTAATTGAAAATATGAATTCAAATAAATGTACATTCTTTATTGTCACTAAAGCATATACACAAGTATCGAAGTGAAGGTCTTGGATGCAATTATGTTGTGACAGGAAAGACCAGAATCCACAAAACATTAACTGCATAATATACATGTAATGCACAGTATTCTCATGATATACATTACTATACAAAATGCACAATTACAAATACAGAATACATTTAAAAAATTCATATACATTTTAAATGTTGCAATGATTCTTTGAGCAGTT
>CM043376.1:31977934-31997934 GCA_023718395.1 Leucaspius delineatus
GTTCCCTAGGAGGAGTCTTTCATATTCCACTGTATGTGTTTTCCAAACAACCCTAAATAGCCGACTTCCTGTTGGGCGGAGCTAATAAGTAAGTTGTTCGGCCCGATGAGATCTGTATGTGTACCGAGTTTCATATGATTACATGCAAGCATGTTTGATTTATGGACCAAGTTTTCGGACCCCGTTCCAGGGGGGCGCTGTCGAGCCCCCCTGCCACGCCCGGGTACCAGCTTCAGCCCCGGCCCTGATGGCCGCGGGTTCTGACCTGTGTGCAAAGTTTCAAGAGTTTTCGAGCATGTTGAGGGCCCCAAAAGTGCCCGAATAGTCGTAAGAAAAATAGTAATAATAATAATAATAATAAATAATCCTAAGGAAAACAATAGGGCCTTCGCCCTTTCAGGGCTTGGGCCCTAAAAACATGGCACATAAAGTTAAACTAATGATTTTTGGGTGTGTGTATTGTAAGTTGTATACCATTTCAATTCGTTGGGTTCGTCTGCAGCATGCTGCAAAGCACACAGTACTCCTCTGCATTACCTATACATTTGTTAACATTAAAAAGTTAAATGTGAATTCTTTGGGCAATCATAGTGTAGCCTACTAAATGCCAACATACACGACATGAAAAATACTATCTCAGAACGGTTCTGAAATTACATCATTATTGCATTACTTTTTGCAACCTTCAAGTTATTTTAATGTATATCTGGTTGTATTTCTGTATATTTGAATATTCTTACTTGAATAAATACATTTTTAGACTGAAGATAGCATCTAAAGAGGTGTAATATGACATACTGTACATTAAAATACTGTACATACATTACCATTACTAGGGCCCTATAAAATCCGTTTTATTTTTTCCCAAATTCCGTTTTATTTTTTCCCAAATTCCGTTTTTTCCGTTTTAATTTTTGCAAATTCCGTTTTTTCCGTTTTAATTTTTGGGAATTCAGTTTTTTTTTTACTCTTTACTGTTATTTTAGTCGTAAAAAGAGTGTTTTTAATGTTAATGATTAAAATGTACACAAATAAAATAGGAATGACCCTAAATTTATTGAGGTAACAAACAAAATTCTAATTTTAAGAGGTGTTAAATGTGGTTTGGTTTGTTTACATTAGTGAATGTATTAGGATAACTAACATGAACCATGAGCAATACATTTGTTACTGTATTTATTAATCTTTGTTAATCTTAGTTAACCCTAACCCTGTATTTTTATTATGTTACTTCACACAGTGCATTAAGCTAACTAATGTTAACAAATACAACTTTTCATTTAAATAATGTAGGGTACTAAATGGTGAAATTAACATTAATAAATATTAATAAATGCTGTAGAAGTGCAGTTTATTAATAGTTAATGTTAACTGATCTAGTTAACTAGAGTTTAATACATGGAACTTATTGTAAAGTGTTACCGATTTTGTTATACACCGAACCGATTCAGTGTTGGACAGATCAGTTGTTTTAACCATTCATTAAAGTGAATCGGTTCAAAGGAGTCATTAGTTTGCGAATCGGACGTATCATTAGCAGACTTGTACGCGTTGTGTTATCCCGGCAGTTTTAGGACATCGCACAAGATTTGTCAACACAGAAAACATTTCATCATTGGATAGGTTTTGTTTAGTTTATTGAAAGTGTTTTTTATGTCAGCTGAATGGGCGGAACGCTTTTCAGAGAAGAAGGAAAGGTAAAAAAGTTTTTTTTTTTTTTGCACAATTCACACCCAGCGGTAGCCTAATTCAGGAAAATAATATCCGAATGCTCCACGTGAAACTTCGTTCTTCCGATCTTTTACCATTGTGTCAATTCTCAATTGATTTAGATTAATAAGCGCGAGGGAGTGAGAGAGAGCAAGACAGTTTGAAGACGCGTGCGCGACCGGGCCTCTCTGCTCGTTCTTTCAGTAATATGCGATTTTCCTCAGACATACGTTTTTCTCCCACACAAAAACAGAATTTTATTCCAAATATGTAAAATTCCGCGAAATTCCGCGTTGACACTAGATTCCGCGTTAATTTGCCAATTCCGCGATTCCGTCCGCGATTCCGTGATCGCGGAAATTATAGGGCCCTACATTACAGAATTAAAATTAAATAAAATAAAAAATGGAGCACCCCAAACAAGTAATTATCAAAAGAAATGACAGCAGTAGATAAATACCAATAGATTCTTCATTTGTGATGTGGAGGCAAACTATAACTCGGGCTTTGATTCTTTCCGTACATTTTTATATGTGTTTTAGAGATTGAATTCAAATCAAATATTAAGATTACTGCCATAACTATTTCTGAATAGGATGTCTACTTCATACATATTTGGAATAGTATGGAAATATAAGGTTCAGGGGCCTCATTTATAAAACTTTGCGTAGGATTTGCGTCAGAAGTGGCGTACGGATGAAACATAGGACGTGCGTACGCACAGAAATATTCAGATTTATAAAACCGTGCGCACGCACATCCTACGCAGTTTTCCCTTAATAACTGTTAAAAAGGCCACTATTAGGCTTATATTTAAGTTTCTTAGTTTCCTTTGCTATATGCCAAAATGACGCATCCATCATAGCATCCGTCCAGCAGGCCAATCAGCGCCGCGGAAAAGACGTGCAGGTCAGTGCTCCCGCCCACTGAACGGAGTCTGACTGATTCGAGAAAGCGGACGGATGCAATCTGTACTGTAACGATTAATCCTTGCTAAAGTTGTGTGCGTGCCTCTAAAGTAAGTTGCAGTCTGTTTATACATTGTTCTTTACTCATTTTATGAACGTTTGAATAGCCCCGCATGTGTAAAAGTTAATGTATGCGAGTGACGATACGACAGAGCTCGTAAAGATGTTCGTGTGTATATTTACATACTAGTTTCCTCACATATTTTATTGTTATATTCATAAGACATAATCTACGTGCCTTTTATTCATTATATGGTCTATTTGATATATATATCACTCACTTTTAGAGTTAAAGCACTCTTTTAGCGCATGCGCACTAATGTGATAGTCAGAGCGGCTCCATTTCTGTCCTCAGCGCGCAAGGGTGTCGAATTTCAACCGCTCAGAATTATTGTGAATTACTCATTTCTAGCAGTGCATTTTTCCTTATAATGGCACATTTGTTTTCTTATTATACTTTATTAATCATTTTAACTTAATATTCATTGTGAAGATTACTGTTACTATGTTTATATTGTGATGACTACTATTATTTGTTATTGTTACTTATAACTTTTTCTTATATGTTTATTTATAGAAAACCACACACACATGCAAATCAGAATGATCCAGTGTACTGAGTTGTGGTGACAATAAATGGGTTATTCCCGAATATCTGATCATCTCTGGTGAAAGTCTCTAACCGGACTCTCCGTAGTGGGTCTGTTATCAACCGGCAAATTCGGCTTCTACTAGCCAACATTTTTACATGGTCCTTCGAGCCGGAGCCCCAGATTTACTACGCAAAGATGTCACAGCATGAAGAAGATGAGCCAGTCGTGCGTGTCAGGAGGAAGACAGCCCTCCCCGCACGATATGAAGAGTATGACCTCAGTGGCTTCACTCTCCCAAGACTGTTTCCAGAACCCATGTCACCACACTCTCAGTTTCATCGTATAGTGCCTTCCAGCCCAGAACCAGAGGGTGCAGCTGGTATCACTCCAACATCGCTACTGTATAAAGAGCCTGAACGTCCTCAACAGTGGTCTGATAATGAGCCATGGGGGACCAGCATCCTCCAGCGTGAGAACAGGGATCTACGTCTTGCCCATGACAATCTGCTACAGACACTGCAGACAATGCAGCAAGAAAGAGACACGTTTCAACAGGCTACAGACCAGTATTCACAAGAACTTTCACAGTTGAAACGTCAAATGCAGCAGCTGCAGATCCAACTGGAGAAGCAACAGCCAGCAGCACAGTCTTCTCCTCCTGCCACCCCTACACGACCTGTACCTGCGCCACGCGGTTTGCTGAGAACACAACAGAGTGATAAGAGCTTTACACCAGTGTCAGCCCCACGATTCAGGTCTATTGAATCGGATCAGCCCAACCACAGTTCTGAGGATTTCCTAGCTCCAATAGCTATCCCCAGAGCAAAGCCGCACTCCCCCCACCACATGTTACACTCTGAACATGACCGGTGGGATGCAACAAGGGAGGAAAGAGCCTATTCCAGAACTGAGACGCATTACAGACCGAGTCGTTATGTATCATACAAGCCAGAGAACGCAGCCCCTCAACCTTTTGAATCCGCCCAACGCTCTCACCTGCCACGCAGAGCATCCAGCCCAGTTCCACCTGAGCTAGAGCAGATGTACCGAGGCCCGTCCCCCACGATTCCAGACTTTGTACATCCGAATCCTAGAGAATTCTCGCGGCTCAAGATAGCCCTGGAGAACATTCTCCCAGCTACAGCCACAGAGAGATTCAAATTCCAAATACTCACTGATCACCTCAAACTGGAGGAGGCACTACTTATCGCTGATTCGTACAGTCATTCACAACAACCCTTCACAAAGACCATGGCAGCACTGGATCAGCAATACGGTCAGCCTCATCAGCTCGCATTGCAACGTATAGCAGAGCTCATGGATGGTCCAAACATAGCCAGTGGGGACATTAAAGCTTTCCGACTCTTCGCCCTCAGGGTTCGTTCCCTCGTTGGCATGCTAGAGCAACTAGGAAGGACGGGCACCTTTGAGTTGCAGTGTGGCTCCCATGTCTCTCGGCTCCTAGGGAAACTGCCGCACGACCTCAGGTCAAGTTTCCGACGCTTTGCACATCCTCACCAGGTGCCAATACCCACCCTTCTTGATCTGTCAGAGTGGCTGGAGTATGAAATTCAAGTGCAGGAGGACACATCAAGGTTTGTTGGAGTTAGTCGTCGTGGATATCCAGTACGAACACGAGAAGTGATCAGAGACTCTAAACCATTCACTAAAAGTGCCACCATTCTGTTTGGCACAGAGAAAGCACCTCCACAGACAAAGACGACACCTACAGCCAACAAACCTGCTTCAACCCCTTACTGCCCTTACTGTGACCACCATAAACACTCCCTCAACAATTGCAACAACTTTAAGCAGCTTACCGTTGACCAGAAACGCAACTGGATAAGAGACTGCAACAGATGCTGGCGCTGCGGGAGGAATCATCAAGTTTCAGAGTGCAATCTGAAGATGCGCTGCAAACAGTGTAATGGACGCCACCTGCTGGTCCTTCATGCCATTAATCCCAAGAGTGCAGACATCCCAAAGATTACCCCAAAGGAAGGTCCTTCTTCTAATGCCTGCCTCCTCAACACTATGAACGAGATACTTCTCATTCGTAAGCCTCCTGCCAGCCGAAAGGTTCTTTTGAAGATCGTCAAGGTCATTATCCGAAACGGGGCAAACAAGATAAAAGCCTATGCCATCCTGGACGATGGATCGGAGAGGACCATCCTTCTGCACAATGCTGCCGAACAGTTGGGCTTAAAAGGTCAGCCAGAAGATCTTCCACTTCGCACAATCAGGCAGGAATTACAAATGCTCTCTGGTGCAGCAGTGTCCTTTCACATCTCCCCCCTGTCTCAGCCCAGCAAACTGTATCACATAAAGGGTGCATTCACAGCCCAACAGTTGAGTCTTGCTGAACATACACACCCGGTTAAGACCTTGAGGGAGAAATACCACCACCTCAGAGCGCTTCCTTTGAGCCATTTAGAGGCAGTTCGCCCTGTCCTGCTCATCGGATCCGACTACCCCCACCTCATTACGGCAGTGGAGCCAATCCGCCTAGGCCCCCCAGGGGGACCAGCAGCCATCAAGACTCGTCTCGGCTGGACTTTGCAGGGCCCTGTACAACACCTGCAACATGAGGTCAATGAACAACAGTGTCTTTTCACCTCAATGGCACCTCCAGAAACTGATCTTCTCAAACAAGTGGAGAGACTTTGGCAGATAGATGTGCTTCCCTGGCAGAGTGAAAAGATAAGCACAAGATCCAGACAAGACCAGGAAGCAGTGAGAATTCTGGAGAGCAAGACAGTGAGAGTAGAGGTGGATGGTGTTAAGCGCTATGCAACACCACTTCTGCATGTTAAGAACATGCCAGACCTCCAGGCCCCCAAAAATGCTGTTCTCCCTCATCTGCGAGCCACAGAGAGAAGGCTGGCCAAAGACCCAAAGCAAGCAGCTGCCTACACTGCAGAGATTCAGAAACTAGAGCGGTCAGGTTATGCAGTCAGGGTGGAACCAAGTGCTGAAACATGCTCAACTAACACCTGGTACATTCCCCATCACCTGGTCCAACACAACGGGAAGAACAGGGTTGTATTTAATTGCTCGTTTCAATATCAGGGTCAAAACCTTAACAAGCTCTTGCTCCCTGGACCTGTGTTAGGCCCATCTCTTCTTGCAGTGTTGCTCCGATTCAGGGAACATTCCATTGCTTTCAGCAGTGACATCAGGGGGATGTTCCACCAGATCAGACTGCTTCCAGAAGACAGGCCACTCCTGCGATTCCTCTGGAGGGATCTAAAGACACAGGATCCACCCAATGTTTATGAATGGCAGGTTCTCCCCTTCGGCACGACATGCAGCCCTTGCTGTGCAATCTTTGCATTACAAAAACATGTCCTTGACCATAGCCAACCTGGGGAAGACATCCGCCATTCGGTCCTGAAATCTTTCTACGTTGATAATTGTCTCCAAAGCTTCTCCTCAATGGAAGAGGCGAAGAGTCTTGTTGACAAACTCAGGAGCTTATTAGCAGAGGGGGGTTTTGACCTGAGGCAGTGGTCCAGCAACCAGCTCTCAATCATAAGCCATTTACCTCCTGAGGCCAGATCAGATGGCACTGAACTTTGGATTTCACAAGGGCAGAGCAACACCCAAGAATCTACCCTGGGGCTTCTCTGGAATCAACAAACGGACACGCTTTCTTATAAGTATCGTCCTATAGCAACCACTGAGACTACCATGCGTACCATTTACAGAGTTGTGGCAAGTCAGTACGACCCCCTGGGCTATCTTATTCCCTTCACTACCAGAGCCAAGCTCATAGTGCAGCACCTTTGGGATAAGAAAAGGGACTGGGATGACCCGCATTTACCTGTAGATCTTCTACAGACCTGGAGAGAGTGGGTGGAGGAGCTGCCTGCCCTGCAACACGTTGTCCTTCCAAGATGTTACACCAGCCCAATCAGAGACACAGACATGAGTCAGAGAGAAATACATGTTTTCTGTGATGCCTCTGAGCGTGCTTATGGATCAGTCGCCTACCTCCGCACAGAGGATCAACATGGGCAGGTAGAGGTGGCCTTCCTCACAGCCAGATCACGAGTGGCACCCAAAAAACAGCAATCGATCCCTCGTCTGGAACTCTGTGCTGCGCTGACTGGGGCACAACTCGCTAAAGTGGTCAGAACAGAACTGAACCTTCCCATAAACCAATTCATTCTTTGGACTGACTCCACCACAGTCCTCACTTGGCTGCAGTCAGACTCTTGTCGATTTAAAGTGTTTGTCGGAACCAGAGTCGCCGAGATCCAGGACATCACTGACCGGCACACATGGCGTTATGTACCATCAGCTCAAAACCCAGCAGACGATATAACACGAGGGAAAAGCCTAAATAAGCTGGGACCAGACAGCTATTGGTACCAAGGGCCATCCTTTCTCAAAGATCCTCCAAATCTGTGGCCAGAAATCCCACATCCTGTGGCTACAGATGAAGACGAGCTTCGTAAAACAGTTCCCTGCTTCCTTACCTGCTTCACAGCCAGCTTGTCATTCCCTGACATCAGCCTGTATAAAACTTTTGAAGAGCTAATTGAATCCAGGGCCTGTCATGGGGCGGCAGGCAACAGTCCAACGGCTGATGACTACAGAACGGCTGAAATCAGTGTCCTACAACAAGCTCAGGAGGAGTGCTTTCCCTCTGAACTGGAGCAGTTAAAGGTGGGAAAAGTACTTTCTAGAAGCAGTCGGTTAAAGACACTTGCCCCTGAACTTGACCATGAGACTCAGCTGATCAGAGTAGGAGGTCGCCTACGTTGGAGCCCTTATCTAGATCCTGACACAGTGCACCCTATTGTCCTAGACCCAGTCTCTAAACTGCTCATACAAAGTTACGACAGTAAACTCCACCATCCAGGCCCTGAAAGAGTCTTTGCCGAGCTTCGGCGTAAATATTGGATTTTACGAGGCAGAGAGGCCATCAAACGGTGTCAGAGTGCTTGTGTGGACTGCCAGAAGTGGAGAAAAAACCCTGAGGTACCAAAAATGGCAGACCTCCCTCCAGCCAGATTACGTTTATTCAAGCCCGCCTTCTACTCAACAGGAATGGATTGCTTCGGTCCATATACTGTTAAAGTAGGTCGCAGAAACGAGAAGAAATGGGGCATCCTGTTCAAATGTCTCACTACCCGAGCAGTCTACATTGACGTCCTTCATAGTCTCGATTCTGATTCATTCCTCATGGCTCTCAGACGATTCATCGCAAGACGAGGCAAGCCATTCGAGCTATTATCAGATCAAGGGACCAACTTTAAAGGAGGGGAGAGAGAACTGAAAGAAGCATACGCAGCTATTGTCCCAGAACTGCAAGAGCAGCTAGCAAGCCAGCAAATACAATTTCACTTTAATCCACCTAATTCTCCACACTTTGGTGGCAGCTGGGAAAGAGAGATTCGTTCCCTAAAACAGGCCTTGATGACAACACTTGGCGCCCAGTCTGTCACCTTCGAAGTGCTGTACACTATGTTGGTGGAGATCGAAGGGATCTTAAATTCCAAGCCAATGGGCTACACTTCATCTAATATTTCTGATCTAGACCCCATCACACCAAACTCCCTTCTGATGGGGCGGCCAGATTCATCACTTCCTCCTGTGATATACCCGGAATCTGAACTGATCAGTCGACGCAGATGGCGACATAGTCAAGTCCTCGCCGACCAATTCTGGAAGCGCTTCATCAGGTTCTACCTACCCAGCCTTACGACCCGCCAGAAGTGGCAAGATGAGAAATCTGACCTCCAGGTTGGCACCATCGTCCTGATCGTTGACCCCCAATTGCCAAGAGCCCTCTGGCCGGTGGGCCAGGTGTCAAGGGTATTCCCTGGAGTAGACAGCAGAGTAAGAACAGCTCAAATTAAGGTGGGAGAGAGGTCATACACACGCCCAGTCGCACGCCTCATCAAATTGCCGGCCATACCAGATTAAAGCTATGAGGCCTTTTGTTATTGTCCATATTTCCTAACGGACATCTGGGGGCGGCTGTTAAAAAGGCCACTATTAGGCTTATATTTAAGTTTCTTAGTTTCCTTTGCTATATGCCAAAATGACGCATCCATCATAGCATCCGTCCAGCAGGCCAATCAGCGCCGCGGAAAAGACGTGCAGGTCAGTGCTCCCGCCCACTGAACGGAGTCTGACTGATTCGAGAAAGCGGACGGATGCAAGCTGTACTGTAACGATTAATCCTTGCTAAAGTTGTGTGCGTGCCTCTAAAGTAAGTTGCAGTCTGTTTATACATTGTTCTTTACTCATTTTATGAACGTTTGAATAGCCCCGCATGTGTAAAAGTTAATGTATGCGAGTGACGATACGACAGAGCTCGTAAAGATGTTCGTGTGTATATTTACATACTAGTTTCCTCACATATTTTATTGTTATATTCATAAGACATAATCTACGTGCCTTTTATTCATTATATGGTCTATTTGATATATATATCACTCACTTTTAGAGTTAAAGCACTCTTTTAGCGCATGCGCACTAATGTGATAGTCAGAGCGGCTCCATTTCTGTCCTCAGCGCGCAAGGGTGTCGAATTTCAACCGCTCAGAATTATTGTGAATTACTCATTTCTAGCAGTGCATTTTTCCTTATAATGGCACATTTGTTTTCTTATTATACTTTATTAATCATTTTAACTTAATATTCATTGTGAAGATTACTGTTACTATGTTTATATTGTGATGACTACTATTATTTGTTATTGTTACTTATAACTTTTTCTTATATGTTTATTTATAGAAAACCACACACACATGCAAATCAGAATGATCCAGTGTACTGAGTTGTGGTGACAATAAATGGGTTATTCCCGAATATCTGATCATCTCTGGTGAAAGTCTCTAACCGGACTCTCCGTAGTGGGTCTGTTATCAACCGGCAAATTCGGCTTCTACTAGCCAACATTTTTACAATAACTCACAATCAATTCTAAATGTAGCGCAGCTTTTGCAGCTTCATGTCACGCCCATAGTTGCCCATAAATAGTCCGTGAAACGCCCACAAGTTAATATTCATTGATTGCGAAATCATGGCAAACACAGAGAGGAAATAAAAAAAACGTAACTTCACTCAATGTGAAGTAGAAGTTATCGTTGGCGAGGTGGAAAAGAGGAGAAAAATGTTGTTTGGAGGGCACAGTGTGGGCATTACTAATGCCAAAAAGGCACTTGAGTGGCAAAAGGTTGCAGACGCCGTAAATGCTGTAGCCTCACAACCTCGGACCGTGGCCGAAATAAAAAAGAAATGGTCGGACATAAAAGCGTCTAGCGCTCCACCGCAGTTGAGTTGAGAGTTGAGACATACGTCATACGTTATTTTATCAAAAATAAAACAAACTAAAGGCATATGCATGAATACCATGATTCCGTAGCTGATGAAGAAATGTTTTACTATGAAAACAACTTTCCCCAGTGGACAATTAATACATCTATCTATTTATCTATCTATATATTTCCCTAATTATCTATCTATCTCTATCTAATTGCATCTATCTGCTCCGCCAGACGGACACATTGACGAGAATATCCGTTTTGTACATTATTTCGTTGTTTACTATATTATTTATGAGGATGAATTGCACAACATGCCAATATTATTGCAGAACATATTTCACTTTTCTTTTTGCAAATATGTGTTAATTAGCATTTCTGTTGTAATTTTCGTTTGATTTTGTTTGTTATACACTGCAGATCGATCAAACGGGTGTTCGTGTAGGCTGTTAATTGTAAGACTTGCTTTGTAAAGTCTTCATGTTATTTATGAGAGGCAATATTGTCATTTTTTTACACAACGGTCTAAAGTTTCTCACACTTTCACACACTTTCACGTGTTTCTTCCATCTGCCGACGGTGTCGCCATTTCTCATTTCACCTGTTTTTGTGCGTACGCCTGGGTTAGAGTTTGCGTGAAGGACCGCACATTTTCCCGTCAAGTTTGCTTTTTATAAATACCAATTATTGCGTAGAGAGCGGCGTACGCCTTCTTTTGTGCGTACGCAACGTTTATAAATGAGGCCCCTGATCACTAAAAACCATACATGGAAGTCGAAGATCTTATCGGTGGAGTCTGGATGTCATCTAGTGGAAAATTTTGGTACTGCGCACAATACAATCTTTCCTAAAGCTCATTTATTGAGACATCAACCTAAAATCTGGCCCAGAACTTGTCCAGATATTTAACATTGATTTTCTTGAAGTTTTAGGGTTGAAAATGTTTTGTAAAAAAATAAAAATAATAATTATATATATATATATATATATATATATATATATATATATATATATATATATATATAAACATTATGTATTGTATACATTTAAAATGTTCATAAACTTAAACTACTTTAACAACTTTGTTTTACTTTACTAATCTGAGAAGTGTACCCTTTTAGTACCCTGTTAGTTCGCAGTGCATTAAGTAATGTTAACAACAACTTTTGATTTTAATAAATATTAGTAAAGGTTGAAATGAAATTTGAAATTAACATGTAGAAGTGCAGTTCATTATTAATTCATGTGAACTAATGTACTTAATGTATGAAACCTTTTTGTAAAATGTTACCAAAATTACAATTGGAAAATAAAAAAACTGTGTTTTTTCTCTCTTTCTTTTTTTAACTTAAATGATAACTATTGGATTATAATAACTCACCAATTATAATCCCCTCCTCTGTAAAATTTGCCATTGATAATTCCATGCTGTTTTGCTTGGGTTTAATGATAATACAAGAGACCTAAACCACATAGGGACAAAGGCATGAGCGAAGAAAAACAAGGCAATTTTATTTTTATCTAAATTTTGATAAAACTGCAATTTAAATATATTATTTCTATAAGTTCTACAAAAAAGGACAAAATAGATAGGCTGAATAACCTGATCTGTGGCATGTTAAATGGTGGTAGTCTAGTAGTCTATGAACAGTAGCTAAACCCCCCTAAGCCCACAGAAATGGTTAGACCCAAGCCTTCAGCAGCCAATGACACTGACCCGTTCAAACTGATTTTAACTCGTATTTCACGCGTCCTTTTCGCCTGGTTGGAAACTTCACACACGTTTGTACTGCCTGTTTGGGTTAACTGTTTACACGTCAAAAGCGTGCGTTTTGTCCTAGTCAAAACACACGTTTTCAACGCCCATTTTTGTTATTATAAACGCGCGTCAAAAACGCGCGTTTTCGGTGACCCCAAAGCGCACGTTGCAAACGTGCGTTTTAAATAGCAGATCACACGTCGAGGACGCGCGTTTTGATGCAAAAACTGCGCGTTTCTGACGCGCGTTTTCAGTGACCACAAAGCGCACGTTAAGAACGCGCGCTTTTATGGCAAATCGCGCGTCAGGGACGCGCGTTTGTCTGTCAAAACGCACGCTTTTGACGTGTCACGCCGGTTTCACACCGCAAGCGTCAGCGGCGCGTGAGCAGCGCGTATTTTTTTCGGCGTCCATGTTAATCAATGAGTGCATTCACACCGCACGCAGAAGCGGCGCGGCAGCGCGTAGCAGGAGCAGAGCAGGAACAGCAGTGCCGCGATAGTTTCGGCGCCCAGTCTATTTTTAACGCGCCGCTTACGCTGAATTAAAGTGACACGAATTGATCAAGGCCAAAATACACCGCAGTTTTACCCCAAAAGCGCATTGATGATATCTATTGTGTTTTAAACAGTCACTCAAATGACCAACAGCAATTTAAAAAGAAAACAAATGTCCAAAAACAAACTTGTTGCCAGAACAATAAAAACAAAGACGAATCAAAAGTTATATAAATGAAATGATTAATAAAATAAGCTTCTTGACAAGTCTTTTCTCTTAAATGTATTTGAAAACGAAATAAAGCAATGCCAACTTACCCTGATTATAGAGTACTCTGTCTATACACACGCCGCGGTTCAGCCGCGCGTGACAAACGCTGCTAGTGTGAAAGCAAAACGCTCCTGTCCTGCTCCCGCTCACCATATGCACTGCTCCTGCGCTGCTTACGCTCTGCTATCGCGTGCAGTGTGAAACCGGCGTCAGTGTGCAATCAGACGCCTGACCAGGCGTTTATGAATACTTTGGCTTGCCATACCGGAGGAGCAGGACCGAGTCTGTGTCGATGCGCGCGTCCGCGTCCAGGAACGTCGGGCGCACCCTCTAAGAATAGCTAAAGTTGTAATGATCAGGTAAAGCGGTCACGGCAGTCAGCGATGAAACGCCAGAAACAGCAACAGATGAGTTTAATGTCATCATGGGTGAAAAGAAAGAAAGGAGATGTGAGTTGCTTGATTCAGTAAATTAGCTCAGGTCAGGATAATCATATTTTCTGTCTACAAGAACTGAAGAGTTTTCTGTTAAAGCGGTGTCGTGTTAGCGGTTAATAAATTAATAACTAATGATCGTTGTGACGGAAGTGAATCAATCAAAACGAACTTTAGCTGGACAATAACTTTATTCTAGAGCTGCTATAAAGCCAAAACAATCTCTGTTACTTTAATTTCCTATTATCAATGTAAAGCCGCTTTGGAACAATCTACATTATTAAAGCGCTGTATAACTGAAGATGACTTGACTTGACTACACCTGTTGATGTTAGCCTTGCTTTGACTGAGCTAGCGTTAACACACACTGCTGCTAGGTAACGCCTGTTAGCTAAATATTTAATGTAGAACATTCTGTGCAGTTTATTAATAAACATACTGTGTAGGCCTACCATGAAAACGAGTCCACTTTTCTGTCAGCATGTATGAGTAGTGCTGTCCACCTTGACGCATGCGATTCATTTTTGTCCAGCTTAACGTGTTAAAATATTTAACGCAATTAATGCAGCATCTGTTTTTCTGTCATCCTTTAGCCAGCATTATATGATCATGCTCTTATTCATGCAAATGCTTTTAAACCATTCATGCGCGACAAGACAAAAGCGCTGTCAGTGAATGTCCTCCTGACGCGCGCGCACACACACACACACACACACACACACACACACACACACACACACACACACACACACACACACACACTCTCTCTCTCTCTCTCTCTCTCTCTCTCTCTCTCTCTCTCTCTCTCTCTCTCTCTCAATTCAATTCAATAAAGCTTTATTGGCATGACAAAAATACATTTCTATTGTCAAAGCATCAAAATATCATAGAAAATGATTTATATAAAAATTTTTTATTATTATTTAAATCTTAATATTATTAAAATAATAATAATAATTCAATTAAATAAAAAAATAGTGGAACAGTTTATGAACATTTCAAAATTCCAGTAAGGGTAAAATCTTTCCGTGGCAGGGGCAGCTGCCACTGGCGCCTGTCACTCGACCTGCCACCGCTTTACGTGCCTGTCACTCGACCTGCCACCGCTATACGCGCCTGTCACTCGACCTGCCACGGCTATATGTGCCTGTCACTCGACCTGCCACCGCTTTACGTGCCTGTCACTCGACCTGCCACCGCTATACGCGCCTGTCACTCGACCTGCCACCGCTATACGCGCCTGTCACTCGACCTGCCACGGCTATGTGCCTGTCACTCGACCTGCCACGGCTATATGCGCCTGTCACTCGACCTGTCACGGCTATATGTGTCTGTCAGGCGACCTGCCACCGCTATATGCGCCTTTCCCGCGACCTGTCGCAGCTATACTCGCCTGTCAGTCGACACGTAACAGCTATATGCGCCTGTCCCGCGACCTTTCGCGGCTAAACTCGCCTCAGTCGCCTGTCAGTCGACCCGTCACGGCTATACTCGCCTGTCCCGCTTTGTCACGGCTATACTCGCCTGTCCCGCGACCCGTCACGGCTATACTCGCATGTCCTGCTTTCTGTCAAGGTTATACTCGCCTGTCCCGCGACCCGTCACGGCTATATGCGGCTGTCCTGTGACCTGTCGCTGCTATACTCGCCTGTCCCGCGACTGGTCACGGGTATATGAGGCTGTTCCGCGACATGTCACGGCTATACTCGTCTGTCACTCGACCCGTCACGCCAGGGGCGACGCCAGAGAATTTTTAACATGTGCTGAGGGGGTGCTAGATCATTGACAGGGGAGCTGTATTTAGGGGGAGCTATATACTTTATATATATAGGCTACATGCATAAATGAGCAAAACTTGCCCACTAAATATTTAGCCTAATATTAAATTATTTTATTGACCACAATTAAAGTTTTAATTTTATTAAATTGAACAAGCCCACTATTCAATCAAATAGTTTTATTAATAATAATGTTATTTCAACATAATATCTCGTTATTCCGACATAATATGTGTGCGTGCAACAAACAGCTGTGCATTTGTAAATCCGATGACGCGTGCATTGATTTTTATTAATAAACTAGTGTTTTCTGACAGCGTCGGCTGCAAATAAGAAGTTGACGATCACCATATTCGTAGTGAACGCGCCAATAGAGAGAAATGCACATAATGGATTGATTACATAATCAGAGAGTAGCCTTTTTCTTTTCGTTTTGAATTATTTCGTTTAAAGACATTTCAAGCTTTGTGTATTTGATGTATTTCTCATGTCTTTGTGAGGCATACACTGAGTTTCGTTAAATTAGGATGAGATGCGCTCGAGGGCACGTGCAATTCAAGTGACCGCAGGGGCGCCTCCATGATTATATTGTCTGATATTTGCTGCTTATCTATCCAGGTAATTGGTTGATGAAAAAATTATTAAAATTAAGATACAATTTATACAAAACGAAATTCACTTAAAAGAAAGGCTTTCTACAAAACAAAAGTTAATGAAGTGGTCAAAATCATGTCTGACCCGCTCCATGTCTCTCCATTTGCTCTTACTCGTGCTGCTGTTCACTTTTCATAAATCAACGTAAATGAAAAAAAATAATACTATAATATTTTTACAAATATGAAACTAAATGCGCTTATTTAATGGCTACAACAGTAGGCCTGAATTCTGAATTGTGCACAAGTTGAAAGGCATTTGTTCAAATCAAGTTCATGGATAATTGTGCGTGCATTTATTATTCATTATGATACTAAAATCATAACAAAGTAGGCTACGCTATGTACAAAAAAAAATCAGATGAGCCCAGAATATGAGCGCAAAGTTTAATTAGGCTACACGTTAAGCATTTTCCGCCCATAGAAAACCATTATAAGAACGCCTAATGTGGCTTAATGCAGATTAGAATGTCCCCTTATTATGTCGAAATAACGAGATATTATGTCGAAATAACATAGTATGTCGAAATAACGACTTATGTCGAAATAATTCTTTTGTCGAAATAACGACTTAATATCTCGAAATAACAAGATATGTTTTCTTTTTTGTCTTAAAAATGCGGTCCAGGCCGGGCTTTCATAGAATACAGCCTGAATGCTTCCAGAAATTATTTTTGGGGGTGCTATCGTGGTGCTTTGGTCTTTCTTGGGGGTGCTGAAGCACCTGCTAGCCCCTCGCTAGCGCCACCCATGGTCACGGGTAGGCTAGGCTGTCCCGCGACCCGTCACGGCTATCGCCTGTCACTCGACCTGTCACGGGCATGGCTATACGCGCCTGTCCCGCGACCCGTCATCATGGCTATTATGTGCAGGTCCCGCGCCCGTCAAGGCTATGGCTAGAAAGGCTCAAAAGATGGCTAGTTGTAATTCTACATGTAGCCTACACAAAATAGTAGTAGGCTAGGCGGGCTTAGCCTAATAATAATAATAATAATAATAATAATAATAAGATAATAATAATAATAATAGGCTAAAATATAGTAGGCTAATAATAATAATAGGCTATCTCAAGCCAACCTCACTGCATGCTATCTTGTAGATCTGTCATGTATATCTTATAAACTTGCACTAGCGCTAGTATGAAATAGCTTGGGCGTGACTAACTCATAGTCCAACATACTGTTGGACTACTGAGACGTTAGTCACGGCCAAGCTATTTCATTGTAGCCTATTTTGTAATTCAAAGGATAGCCTAAAGAATATTTCAAGACAGTGCAATAGGCCTACATAATTTCCAAAAATGTTGATAACTTTAGAATAAATCTGCCTATTGTAATGCCACTGGTAAGGTTTGTCATTGTCACCTCACTCTGACCACATCATATCGATTTCGTAACTGCGCCACCTATTGGTCGAAAGTGATATACCATTTAACCATCTTATAAGATAGGCTAGAACTGTTTGATTTTCAGATCAACAGCCGCATAGCCGTGACAGGTCGCGGGACAGGCGAGTATAACCGTGACAGAAAGCGGGACAGCCGCGTATAGCCGTGACGGGTCGCGGGACAGGCGAGTACCGTGACAGAAAGCGGGACAGGCGAGTATAGCCGCGACGGGTCGCGGGACAGCCGCGTATAGCCGTGACGGGTCGCGGGACAGCCGCGTATAGCCGTGACGGGTCGCGGGACAGCCGCGTATAGCCGTGACGAGTCGCGGGACAGCCGCGTATAGCGGTGGCAGGTCGCGGGACAGCCGCGTATAGCCGTGACGGGTCGCGGGACAGGCGCGTATAGCCGTGACGGGTCGCGGGACAGGCGCGTATAGCGGTGGCAGGTCGAGTGACAGGCGCGTATAGCGGTGGCAGGTCGAGTGACAGGCGCATATAGCGGTGGCAGGTCGAGTGACAGGCGCGTATAGCGGTGGCAGGTCGAGTGACAGGCGCATATAGCGGTGGCAGGTCGAGTGACAGGCGCCAGTGGCAGCTGCCCCTGCCACGGAAAGATTTTACTCCCTCTCCAAAATTCTGTGAACAATTTAGAATTCAGTGTGTAAGTGTTTGTGAGTTTGTTTTGTGTACGAGCGTGTGTGTGTGTGTGCGTGTGTGTGAGCGCATCACTGATTGGTCGTCAACTCTCTTTTTGTGACAGGCATCGATGTATCTTGCCGCTAGTATCATGATACAATCTCTTTTTTCACCTAATAGATGTTGAAATGTTTTGTTGTTTAATTTTAGGAAGTTAGGGCAAAGTATTTTGTGTAAAAAGTCCCTCTAATGTCCTCATAGTTGGGACAGCTGGTGAGAAAGTGTTGCTCTGTCTCCACCTCTCCCTGGTCACAGTACGGGCAGATGCGTCTCTCTCTGGACAGCCAGTTCTGTCTGTAACACACACACACACACACACACACACACACACACACACACACACACACTCCTCAGGACCAGCTGAATGAGGGGGCTCTTCTCTCTCTCTCACACACACACACACACACACACACACACACACATACACACACACACTCACTTACACACAATCTCACTCACACACACACACACTCACTCTTTCTCTCTCTCTCACACACACACACACACACATACACTCACTTACACACACTCTCACTCACACACACACACACACTCACTCTTTCTCTCTCTCTCACACACACACACACACACACACACACACACTCACCTACACACACTCTCACTCACACACACACACACACACACTCACTCTTTCTCTCTCTCACACACACACACACCCACACACACATACACTCACTTACACACACTCTCACTCACACACAAACTCACTCTTTCTCGCTCTCTCACACACACACACTCACTCACACACACACACACACACTCACTCACTCACTCACTCACTCACTCACTCACTCACTCACTCACTCACTCACTCACTCACTCACACTCACACACACACACACACACACACACACACATCCAGGTTGATTGGAGAAAACATGTCGCTGCTTCCTACATCTGATAAAAACATCATTACTAATAACCGCTGCCTATAGGAATCAAAACTGTCAGGATTGGAAAAATCCCACTAATCCAGCCAATATATTCCCGTGAATTTATTTTCATTGTTTTTTTCTTTTTCAAAATTAGAGAAGAAAATCCCTAATAATACTAAATACTAATAAATATTTGACAGTAAAACATTGGTTTTGAGTGCTACTAATACCAGCGACAAAATTAAATTAAAAAGTTATCTCTTAATTAATATAGGCTCATGTTTAATTCTGACAGATTGAGAGATATTGATCGTTCATCTGCATCTTAACTGCATTTCCATATTAAATTTATTTTTTAATTCAATTATATTTCATTCAAAAATTAAGATATTTAATATATTTGGCCAAATGATTTCTTAAAAAAAAAGTAAATTCATAATTTCTTCAGTATTTCTAGTTAGAAACTGCCTTTACGGTTCCCATATCATAGTAGTGTTTAATTCAGAAGGGTCGAACAGTTCTCGTTGTGTTTATCACTGGTTAGAGCGGCCGGCACGAGCAAGCTCATCATTTAATCCCTGTTTGTCCCACATGTGGAGTATGGTGGTGGTGAACCTCCTGATCTGCAGTATAGCTCTACCAGCGCTTAATACGGTGGGATTATTGCCCATCGGAGAAGTCCTGTTGCTTATAATAAGAGCAGATGTAAACACTGCAGTGCACTGATACTCTGAGCTCACCCGCTGCACACTGCCGACACACTGCTTCTCTGAGCTCGCTTTCACAAACTATGAAAACAGTTTTAAAAATCAGGGTAACTATTAACAAGAGGAGATTTGTCTGTGTAAAATGTATTTGGCTTTAAAATGTAGGAAAGTTAAAGTTTCAACAAATTAAAATACTCAAAGTTCAGCAGAACTTGTATGAAATGAGAGAGATCTCTTATCAGTTTATATTAAATGGATGTGTAATTATTCAGCAGATTTAACAAGCTTTTGTTGTGAGTTCTGATGTCAGTCTCAGATATCTTCAGTGTTTCTGTGTGTGTTTGTAGATTACAGTGGTGTGAGGTGACA
>CM043376.1:32005434-32050434 GCA_023718395.1 Leucaspius delineatus
TCGACAGAAAAAATCATCCTCTTCACATGCGCAAAATAGTACGAATTGTACTAGGCTACTGACAAACAGAGCAGTGGAATTATTATATGTTAGATTGTGTATTTTATTATTATAGCCTATTGTATTATGGCTATAATGAACAGGCTGCAATGTCAAGATTGCAATTCTGGAATATGGTGTGTGTGTGTGTGTGTGTGTGTGTGTGTGTGTGTGTGTGTGTGTGTGTGTGTGTGTCGCTGGGCGCGATCGAACAGAAACATGAAAACATAGGCTATTTTGTTCAGGACATCTACGGATATTATTTATTTATAAATGTATAATTAAACTTGTTTAAATGTACAGTTTGGTGTTGTTTTGTTTGTAAAAGACATCATAATACAATAAATGCATTAATCTCTCAATTGGGTATTTATCATTAAAGATATACAGTATAGTTTGGAATCTAGCGGTTAAAATGACCGCTTGCGGCAGTTCTAGTAGTTTTTGAATTCTGGCACTTCTAGTGTTAAGGGTGTCGGACACCGGACGCGCAGCGCCACGTCTTTTAAATTCGAACACATTATTCTCTGTGAGTGTACACACACCGGCGCCAGCAACGGCTCAGGACCTTGTTCAAAATCCTGCCGCGCCACAGAGCGCCATTTACATAGTTTTACATTAAATGTACATTTATTTGTGTCAAATCGTTGTTAATGTATATACTGACTTCACCCTGTGCTGCAATATACATTTAGTTTTACATTAATTTACAGAAATCAGCTGCGTGGATGAAAACTGCTGATGTTATCGAATTTTCAGGGGATATTCTCAATTCATTCAGTTAACGGACGCTCTGAGGTAAAGTGAATTCAGACTGCAGACTTAGCAACGATTGTATTTAATTGTACAGTACAATCATAACATAGTACAGGCATTATCTTAATTTCATAATGTCCCTAAACATAACAATATTGCTGGCCATAAACTGAGAAAGTGCGTGTCCGGTGTGCGATACCTGGAGTTGTCCGCGTCCGGTGTGCGATACCTGGAGTTGTCCGCGTCCGGTGTGCGATACCTGGAGTTGTCCGCGTCCGGTGTGCGATACCTGGAGTTGTCCGCGTCCGGTGTGCGATACCTGGAGTTGTCCGCATCCGGTGTGCGATACCTGGTGTTGTCCGCGTCCGGTGTGCGATACCTCGAGTTGTCCGCGTCCGGTGTGCGATACCTGGAGTTGTCCGCGTCCGGTGTGCGATACCTGGAGTTGTCCGCGTCCGGTGTGCGATACCTGGAGTTGTCCGCGTCCGGTGTGCGATACCTCGAGTTGTCCGCGTCCGGTGTGCGATACCTGGAGTTGTCCGCGTCCGGTGTGCGATACCTGGAGTTGTCCGCGTCCGGTGTGCGATACCTGGAGTTGTCCGCGTCCGGTGTGCGATACCTGGAGTTGTCCGCGTCCGGTGTGCGATACCTGGAGTTGTCCGCGGTGTGCGATACCTGGTGTTGTCCGCGTCCGGTGTGCGATACCTGGAGTTGTCCGCGTCCGGTGTGCGATACCTCGAGTTGTCCGCGTCCGGTGTGCGATACCTGGAGTTGTCCGCGTCCGGTGTGCGATACCTGGAGTTGTCCGCGTCCGGTGTGCGATACCTCGAGTTGTCCGCGTCCGGTGTGCGATACCTCGAGTTGTCCGCGTCCGGTGTGCGATACCTGGTGTTGTCCGCGTCCGGTGTGCGATACCTGGTGTTGTCCGCGTCCGGTGTGCGATACCTGGAGTTGTCCGCGTCCGGTGTGCGATACCTCGAGTTGTCCGCGTCCGGTGTGCGATACCTGGAGTTGTCCGTGTCCGGTGTGCGATACCTGGAGTTGTCCGCGTCCGGTGTGCGATACCTCGAGTTGTCCGCGTCCGGTGTGCGACGTTATTAACCGGTATTTTATCTAATCAAACCGGTTTCGGAACGGTAATGTTTAACGAGGAACGCAAAAACGGAAACGTTAAAATATTGATTCTGCTCGGAGTGAACCGATTGACCTCTCACACCCCGCCCCGCCCGAGTCTTGTGTTGATGATGCTGCAGAACATCTTCCCCAGATCGCTGCTCACACAGATGCCTCTGTAACTGTTGGGGTCTGATGTGTCTCCACTCTTGAATATGGGCGTTATGAGTCCTCTATTCCAGGTGTCAGGGAAATGGCCAACACCAAGTTGAACAGTTTCATGATGGCCAATTTGAATTTGGGGTTTATATTTTTAAGCATTTCGCTAAGGATGCCGTCTGGTCCTCTTGACTTTTGTGTTGGCAGAGCCTGTATTTTATCCATCAGCTCTTCTTCTGTGATTGGGTAATCTAGTGGATTTTGGTGTTTGCCAATTATGTTTTCTATATGGTTGAATTTTTCGTATATTTATGTTGGTTTTATATTCAAGTCTAATTTGCTATAAAGTTGTTCAAAGTGATTTCTCCAGGTGTCTCCGTCTTGTATTGTAATTTGTTCATGTTTCTTATTATTTAGGAGGTTCCAGTTGTCCCAGAAACTGTTTGATTGGACAGATTCTTCAATGGTTTTGAGCTGATTTTGGATGTACTGTTCGTTCTTTCTTTCTGAGTGTATTTTTATTTTAAGCTCCTCGCAATAATGAAAACGTAAATCTGAATCGTCTGGTTGTCTGTGTTTTTGATTTGCAAGCTGTCCTAAATTTTTCTTTATTCTTTTACAATCCGAAACCATTTTTCATTCTTTTGTTTTTGCTTATGGTTTTTCTTAGTGGTTTTAAGATTAGATATTGTTGCCAGATAATCAAATATGTAATTTATGTTTTCTACAGCCAGATTTACGCCATCTTCATTATGAGGATAATCATAATCTATGAAGTTATCCATGAGTAAGCACACTTGGGGATGGTCAAATGCGGTCAGGTGTTTTTCAGTGCTGTTTTGAGCCCATCTGTAGATGTTTTGATGTTGTACAGCTTACTGGGTTGTGGGTGTATGTTAGTATTTTCTTTCCTTTTTAGATACAGAGTAATTAGGCTGTGATCCGATAGGGGTGTTAGTGGTTTGACCGTGAATGCTCTGAAAGAGAATATATCTAAGTCTGTGATCATGTAGTCACTGTTGAGCAGCCATGAACTGAAGTGTATGTGTATCTCTAGAGTCCCCTCTCGCCCTGCCGTTGACGAGGTACAGGCCGAGGCTTCCACAGAGCTCAAGTAGAAGCCTCCCGTTTTTATTCACCTGAGCATCAGAGTTAGTCCTTGAAAAGTTAACACTGTTTTGTTGAAAGCTCTGTCCAAATATATAATTATTCCCGTTGTCTGTGGTGTAGTCGGGTAGGGATCCTGTTCTGGCGTTGAGATCCCCACACATCAGCACACTGGGCCTGGAAGTGGTTGATTTGGCTGTGGAGGGTCTCAAAGATGTTCTCGTCATAGTAAAGAGATTCAGAGGGAGGAATATACAGAGCACATAAGAATATATCTTTTGTAGTTTGACTGAGCTGTTTATTGATTTTGAGCCAGATATGAGATTCTTCTTTTTTGTTTAGTTGGATGGACTTGCTAATTTCAAGTTTGTGCCAGATTATGATGCCCCCTGAATCTCTCACACGTGTGACTTTTTCATGTTTTTGGGATGATATGAGTATTTCCCGATACCCTGGGGGACAGAGAGTGACCTCATCAGTTCTGCACCACGTTTCCTGTAAGATTATTATGTCTATATCTAAAACACTTTTCTTAAAATCCAAGGTTTTGATTTTACATCCAAAACTTGATGAGTTAATGCCTTGGATGTGATTGTCAAAACTTGCCAAACTGTGATTGTCAGTGGTTTCATGCGGTCAATAAACAATTTTAACATTCCTCTAGAATAGAAACAACTCAACTTGAACCTGTTTAAAATCTATGTGCACTATGTTAACATACATACTTTTACATTTTTGTATTGGATTGTTAGTGGGGTTTTTTTTTTTTAATACATGCGCGTACACACATATGTAAGGGATAATGTATAGAGCTTCGCGTCGGGGTCCTGTTCAGCCTGTCGGGGTTGTTATTCGCTATAACGACCGCCTCTCTATACATTATCCCGCTTATTACATGGCTACCTACAAAATAAATAAATAATTTGACACGAATTATTGATTTAAAAAGGAGTTTATTGATTTAAAAACGATTGTATTGCTTCCGCCAAAGAAAATAGTCTGTTCCGCCTCCATAGCAACGCTCTGTTTTTCATGGCAACGGTCTGTTATACTTCGCAGCGGGTCTGATATCAAGAAATAACACACCGCATTCTACACTGGAATTCAGCCAAGCCATGTAATAAATACATATACATACACATACATGCGCATATACATACACACATACACGTACATATATATATATATATACACATCAGTGCATCTGTTCAATTTGGTGTCTCTTACTCACGACTAGTCCATCAGCCGTGTGCAGATTAAGTTGAGCATGTCCTTGATCTCCCTCAGACTGGTGCTGTGCGTGTCGTTTGGGCCTTTCAGGGCTGTAGCTCAGCGGCTCCTGCTCGGGTCTGTGGACGTCTGGCTGTGGGGCTGATGACCTCTGCGCTGTCGAGGTGTTGTTATCCAGCGCCGGGGCTTCTCTGGGTCCTGGCTGTTTCCTCCGCTGGTATGGTGGCCTCGGGTCTTGGCATTGCTGATGCTGACGGTGATGTTCGTGTATGGGATGTGGGTGTGGAGGCCGGAAGCTTGGGCGTGGGGGTTCAGGCTGTGGGTACAGCGGGCCGGGGCAATGGAGTCTCCTGGGCTCAGGTGGATGCGGTGGGAAGACGTTGTGTGCTGATGCTGGGATGAAGCGTCTCGTTGGTTGAGGGTTGTTGGATTCTCTCTGACTCTGAGGGACTGCCAGGGGTTCGGCCAAGGGCAACATCTTTAAGATTTTTAGCGAACACATTCACACTGTCTCTGCGTAGGTGGACGTGGTCATGGAGATTGTGAATGTCCAGTGTATGGTGAAGTGCCAGATGAAGATTTGGCATTCCAGCACATCCGCGTGAGATGTCTGTGTTGACTCTCTGTATAGTGCGGGGGTGGAGATCGGTTCTGGGTAGGATGGTGGAGATGATTATTTTTGATGTTGGGAAAGTCTGTGTTGCTTTAATTGCCACTTGTGTAACTGACTGTGCCACTCGCTCCTGTTGTGTCCTCAGGTCATTTGTTCCCACATGTATGATGATGTGACTGGGATCACCAAGTGTTTCTTTGCTGAGTTGTTGAAGGGCTCTCTGTGTTTGGGCACCAAAGTTTTAAAGATTTGTGGTTGGGAAAGAGCTGTTTTTGATTGATAAACCTGCCGTTAGAGTCCATTAAGATGACTATTTCTGCATGGATGTGTCTAGGTGTGCTTTCTCGATCTTGTGTGTGGGCATCCATCCGTTCTGCTGGCGTGTGGATCTCAGGAGGCGTCAGGACTGGCTGTGCTGGGGTCTGGGTGGCATTCGAGCCAGGCTGTATGACGGTTTCTCTCTGCTCTCTCAGACTTTGCATTTCTCTTTCTCTGAAGATCAGCTCCTCTCTGACACTTTTCAGCTCACTGTTTAGGGTATCTCTGTCCTGCTGCAGATTTTTTATTTCTCCTCGCTAGGGTTGTGCCGATAGACGATAGTATCGTGTATTGACGATAGTCAGAGATATCGCTGTTGGCAGATGCCTTTGACGACATCAATACGATAATTAGCTCGTTTTCCCATTAATGTATTAAATTATTATTATTATTATTATGAAGCTAGTATTGTTATTAAATTAATTAGGAACTACAATTAATTTGCCTTGCCTAAATTTATAACGACATCACCACATAACCACACTTGCTACATCACCGACGCGCGCGTATGAGATCCATTCACAGATTGTCAAGAGTGCTTGTTTTAACAGACGCATCATTCTTATGCAGAGCCAAGATGAAGACGGCATCGTTGTTCGTCAGTATTTTGTTTCCATACCACATTAACAAAACATTTAATGACACTAATAACACTAAAAACAATACAATTACAAAATATTAATGATAATAATAATTTCACTAAAATTATATAGGCCTAATAACAGTCTTTAGTTCACGAACGCAGCACAACTCTGCCATCTGTGAAAATCAAAAGCAACTTCAAACACTTGTTTAACAAGTAATATTCTTCTAATTGTTTTACTGTCTATAATGTAAGTCCACAAGAGAAATATTAAGCCAGTAAATTAAGATAGTTGCTATACCGTTATATCCACCGTCGTCTCTGAGAGAACGCGCCGTTAATGCAGCGAAAGCTCAGTCCGTTTCTGCTTTCATCTTCAGGGAATGAGCGCGTTTACATGCACGTTATTAACTCGATTATGCTGAATAAACTGACGATGCATGTCATGTAAACACATTAACCCGATTTCCTTTATCGGAGTCAAGTCATAAGTTTAAGTATAATCGACTTTTAGATTTTTGCCTTTGATTTCTCCCGGCATTTAAAACACATTAACCCGCGTTCTGGGCTTATTGAAGTGCGATATGTGAAGTGCATCCAGACAGAGAGAGCACTGGTAGGAGGACATGTATCACAAACTCCGACTCTTTCTTGACCTAAGAAATTATTAAAACGTGTTCCCATCTCGTGCAGAAGTACAGTCAAAATGCTGCATCTGTAACGGCATGAGAGGATAACGTGTGTCCATAAATTTCCCGCTGACATGTTGAAATACTCTGAGTCAGATACAAGAATGATTATAGGATCTTTTTTTACCTCACTATACCGGGAAATAACCTGATTTAGCCTGTTAATAAACACTTCACCATTGCTAGCAAAATAGAAAACAATTCTCATATATAAAACGAACTAATAAAACAAGCAAATTAACGAGTAAATAAGCAAGTTAATAATAAAATAAGTAAGCCCCGCCCCCCTCACGATAATATCGTGTATCGCCGATCTCACAGGCTGACGATAGGACGATATGAAAATAGAGCATATCGCCCAACACTACTCCTCGCAGCTCCTCAACATTACACAGCAAAAAAGCCAGTGGACTTTAAAAGCCGAAGGACTTTAGGTTTAAATCGACTGAAGCGAAGTAACTGATATGAGCGAAATAGCACGGCAAGGCCTTATCTCTAAGGGAACCGAGGTTATGCAAGTAACCAAGTACGTTCCCTTACGAGAACGTTCTCTCGTACTGCGTTGCAAACGCTGTGGGAACCCAGTTTAAAATGCCGTGCTATTCGCCTGTGACGGCTCTAAGGAGTCCAGGGAGCTCCAGGACTGTAATAGGTTATATTGTTTAAGTTTCCAATTGACTGAAGATATAAGTTATTGTTACATTATGTTGTTAATAAACATTTTAAATTTGACAATGTAGTGTGTGGTACATTGCGAACAAGGGTCAGATATTATTATATTGTAAAAGTCTAAAAACGGCATAGCTTGTGCTTTCAGGTTTTTTTTTTTTTTAATCGAGAATCGAATCGAACCGTGACTTTAGAATCGAAAATTTAATCGAATCGAGGATTTGGAGAATCGTGACACCCTTACGCTCGCTGGATGTTGTCTGCAAGAGCACCAGTTCTCTGAGCTCCACCAGCTCGACCTCCTGTAGGGACAGACTGCTCCGCATCTGAGTGACGGACAGCTCCAGCTGTGAGTCACAGTCTAGGGTGGGCTCCTCCTCCTCCTCTAGCTCCGCCCCTGATCTCTGGAGCTCAACATGGCCGCCTGTACTCTCTGTCTGCTTCTCACTCTCTGCCAGTGCTTTGAGGCTGGTGAAGTTTGCCTGGACAGAGCTGAGACATGCTTCATTCCCTTGAAACATTATGGTTCCATTGTGGTATATATTTACAGTCAGAAATGCTTTGCTAGTTTCTCCTTCTTCATGAATTTGAATTTGTCTCCCATTACAGATGCCGAGTTTTTTTAAATTCTTGTAGTATTTGCAGATGCCTGTGTGCCAAGCACTGCAGTTTTCTGTGTGGAGCAGTAGATTAGTGATAGTGGACTTGTCTCCTTTTTGAAGACAGTCAGCCATTAAAGTCTCTGGGTTTTTCTTGAGTAGATTGTGTTTATATGTTTTCTTGTCTTTAGCTGTCTTTATCTTCTGTGGGCATGTGATGGTTCGGGGGAGGGGCGCTGCTGTTCCCTCCATTCTCAACTGCCACTGCTGTCACTCACTGCTCTGTTGCTAACTTAGCTCTAGTCAACAATTATTCGTCTCTTTCTTATCTTATTATCTTCTAGTGTTGAAAATAATGTAGTTGAAGGTGTCTTGCCTGTTTGTTGGTTGATGTTGTTGGATGATTTCTGCTCTGTGGTTCTTCCATACCTGTCAACATTTGGATACCAAAATACGGGAAATCTGGAGGGAGGGAGGGGGAGTGGGGGGGGGGGGGGATGGCAGAGGCAGGCAGGCTAAATACACATTAATTGCGCAGATATTAACATAAATAAATAGCCTACATAATTTTCAATTAAAATAAACATAAATAAGACTTATTTATGTTTCTTTATTTATTTTTATCGATTGCAACAATTAACTACATTAATTAATCACGATTAATCGCTGTTACAAAAAAAAACATACTTTTTAACATATTATAATGTAATAATTTCACAATTAATCTCCAAATTAATATAGAAAAACATAAAGACAGTAGGCTATATTTTAAATATTTGTCTAACAGGTAGGAAAAATATACAGAAATTGAAGTTATCAAACAGTTTGTACTGCATACAATTTTTGTACTGCATCAAAATTGTACATAGATTAATCCTTATTAAAGTAAAAAAAAGTGTGTTTTTCTGTTACCTTTGTTCTTTGATTAACTTTACTGACAGAAAGCTTTATTGGCTACTGTCTCTTTAAAACCAGCCGCTGACAGAGACACGGATTTCACACTCGTCTCATTCTCTCACAACTCTTTGCTTTCATTTACGTCTTTATTTAACTAATTTAAGACTGCTCAGACTGCTCTTATGAGGATACTCGACAAAACGGACATTTTGACATAATTGCGTGTGTTAATGGCATCTCTCTCATATGTTCGTCCTCGGATGCTGCTGTTCTTCTTCGCGCGATTTTCCCCCCCAAACTACTTCAGTGGAAATCCCGCCCTGCAGCCGATTCTAAAGATTTTATTGGTCATGTGAATCACAGCACTGATTGCCTACACCAAACACTGATCCCTAAACCTACCCGTCATTGTAACCTTAACCAATGAAATTAGCTGCAGGGCGGGATTTTCGCTTAACTGGTTTGCGCCCATTGGGATATATATATATATATTTTTTTTTTTATATAAAGATTAAAAATACGGGAGAAATACGGGAAAATATTTAAACGGGATGATAGCGGAATAGCAATGTAAAATACGGAAGAATCCCGGGAAAAACCGGAGGGTTGACAGGTATGGGTTCTGCTGTCTTTGATGCTCAGAGTGCTGCAGATGTTCAAGATGTGTAGAAGATTTGTCACACATTCTCTCTCTCTCTCACACACACATACACTCACACACACTCTCACTCACACACAAACTCACTCTTTCTCTCTCTCACACACACACACACACACACACACACACAAACACACTCTCTTTCTCTCTCTCTCACTCACTCACACTCACACACACACACTCACTCACACACACACACTCACTTACAAACATTCTCTCTCACACACACACATCCAGGTTGATTGGAGAAAACATGTCGCTGCTTCCTACATCTGATAAAAACAGCATTACTAATAACCGCTGCCTATAGGAATCAAAACTGTCAGGATTGGGAAAATCCCACTTATCCAGCCAATATATTCCCGTGAATTTATTTTCATTGTTTTTTTCTTTTTCAAAATTAGAGAAAAAAATCTGTAATAATACTAAATACTAATAAATATTTGACAGTAAAACATTGGTTTTGAGTGCTACTAATACCAGCGACAAAATAAAATTAAAAAGTTATCTCTTAATTAATATAGGCTCATGTTTAATTCTGACAGATTGAGAGATATTGATCTTTCATCTGCATCTTAACAAATTATTTCTTAAAAAAAAAAAAAATCATAATTCCTTCAGTATTTCTAGTTAGAAACTGCCTTTACGGTTCCCATATCATAGTAGTGTTTAATTCAGAAGGGTCGAACAGTTCTCGTTGTGTTTATCACTGGTTAGAGCGGCCGGCACGAGCAAGCTCATCATTTAATCCCTGTTTGTCCCACATGTGGAGTATGGTGGTGGTGAACCTCCTGATCTGCAGTATAGCTCTACCAGCGCTTAATACGGTGGGATTATTGCCCATCGGAGAAGTCCCGTTGCTTATAATAAGAGCAGATGTAAACACTGCAGTGCACTGATACTCTGAGCTCACCCGCTGCACACTGCCGACACACTGCTTCTCTGAGCTCGCTTTCACAAACTATGAAAACAGTTTTAAAAATCAGGGGAATTATTAACAAAAGGAGATTTGTCTGTGTAAAATGTATTTGGCTTTAAAATGTAGGAAAGTTAAAGTTTCAACAAATTAAAATACTCAAAGTTCAGCAGAACTTGTATGAAATGAGAGAGATCTCTTATCAGTTTATATTAAATGGATGTGTAATTAATCAGCAGATTTAACAAGCTTTTGTTGTGAGTTCTGATGTCAGTCTCAGATATCTTCAGTGTTTCTGTGTGTGTTTGTAGATTACGGAGCTGTGAGGTGACAGAAGAAGGCTGTGGTTATCTGGCTTCAGCTCTGTGTTCAAACCCCTCACTCCTGAGAGAGCTGGATCTGAGATACAATCCCCTGGGAGACTCAGGACTCAAGAGGCTCTCTGATCTACTGAAGGACCCAAACTATGCACTGAACAAACTGGATACTGAGCGGTAAGATTCATTCTGTGAATATATCAGGGGTGTGATTCTTCCGGATAAATCCGGAAATCCACCTTTTCTGACCTGAAAATGATGCTCGTAAATCATGCAAATGCGCTTTTTTTGGGTCAAAGCAGAGCTCCAACAAAGAGCCAGCACTCGCTGCGGAAGGTTATCTAAAGTGTGCTAGGAATTTTGGACGTGTGGGCGAACTCTTTCTTTTCTTAGCTGAAGCCGACAACGGGACAGAATAAATAAATGTAAAGAGAGACATAGTGGAGTTCTATGATATATGTGTGTGTATTTCAGTCTTACCATAGTCAAGTGTGCAGGGGAGTGAGATGTGGAAAGGCTCTGTAGTAGAGCTGCGTGGAGGACAAGATTTACTGATTTACTTTATTACAATATCAGTCTCTAGGAGTAGGCCTTCTGATAGAGATAGTTCACACAAACATTTAAAATCTGCCATTATTTACTCTCCCTCACGTCATCCAAACCTGCATGACTACCTTTATTCTGCCGAACACAAAAGAAGACACTCTTTTCAGTCAGTGGTCACCAAAACTACAACACATCATCTTTTGTGTTCAGCAGAAGAAACCCATACAGGTTTGGAACAACATGAGAGAGTAAATGATGACAGAGCTTTAGTTTTAGTGTGAACTGTCCCTTTAAGAAAGCACAGGTTTTATTTGGCTCAGAATCAGTGGATTGCTTCTTTGGTGCTGGTTTGGTAAGAATATAACCATGTTGTGTTGGACTGACAGGTTTGTCATATTTCCTCTTTGAGTGACTGCACATGATCTACTGTACAGGTTTACATGACATTTCCTTCATAGTGTTTAAAACCAAAATACTCCCACACAATTGAGGAGCTTCCATGTTTTGACACTGGATCTTCTTCTGCATCTTCATTGTCTTTACCATCAAGGGATCATTTTGACAAGCTAACACACGTTTGAGGTCTTACACACACGGATCTTTCATCTGTCTTCACTATTTCTCAGAAACAAGCATTAGTCAGGCGTCTCTGACCGCTGTGATCCTCGCTGTTTTTATACTCTTTCTCATGTGATATTGCTTAATTAGCTTTATCTACAAAACACAGAAATCTGGTATCTCTTTTTATATTAATAAATAAACATTTATAATGGCTTTATTCTAATTATTTTCCTCATTAAGTGAATGTGTGTTTTTATAGTGTAAATCATGGAATATGACACAGGTATGTTTGCACACACATATATATCTGTGGTTAATGTTGTTTTGTTCTCTCTTCTTGTCTTCAGACTCTAGTAATCTCACACTGGATCCAAACACAGCAGTCACTCGTCTTCAGATGCCTCTCTTCTGATTCTTCTGATTCTGTCTGAGGAGAACAGAAACATGACACACGTGTTTGAGGACCAGTCGTATCCTGATCATCCAGAGAGATTTGATGAGTGTCTCCGGTTCTGTGTGGAGAGAGTCTGACTGGAGTCAGTCAATGAATATCAGTGACATATAAAGGAATCAGCAGGAAAGGAAGGAGACTCTGTACATTTGGATTCAACAAAATATCCTGGAGTCTGAACTGTGCCAGTGAATCTGTCATCAGAAGAGTAGGATAGTTTCTGGACTGACTTTGTTCTTCTACAGCGTCTCTGACACTCTCACACACACACACACACACACACACACACACACACACACACACACACACACACACACACACACACACACACACACACACACACACACACACACACACACACACACACACACACACACAAACACTTGGAATACAGTCATGATTATTTCCTCTTAATATGTTTAAATGTTTAAGAAGTAATCTGCTGAAATGCTGCTTTTATCTTTTTGTTTTCTCTGCTTCTCCACATATTTGATGATTTCTGAGGATAGTTTTATGAAAGAGCTTTACAGGGACCTGAGAAGAGCTTGTGCTGATAATCATTAAATCATCATTAGTCAGTTGTACAGAATATCCTCTGCTTTTGTGTTTAACCAGAAAGTCTACGAGCACATTCATTCAAGCGCTATGATGGTAATTTGTGCGTGTTCATAGTTGATGATGCATTACATTGTTTCGATTCAGGTGAAATATAAAGATTTAGATAATGTTCATATACAGTGGCCATTAAAAGTATTTAGACACTTAAGCCACAATTAAACATTTATAAATGTCTTTGCATTTGTTTTTCAATCAAAAAGTTAAAATATGAAACAACAGATTGTTCATGCACTCTCGGGCCTTTTTATAAAATACATCTTTATACCCTATTTACCCTGTAATGATAAATATTAGTACTTTTGACAGCTTTTGTACCCTTTTCTATTTTTTTTATATATCATATATACCATATTTCTTTCTTTTTTTTTTCTGGCTAAACATTAAGGCTGTTCTATTGGTTAGGATGTTGATATAGGAACTGATGTTGCTAATAAAGTTTTATGATGTTTCTCCATTTAAACCTATATAAAAGTTAATATCAGTATCGTTGCTCATAACAAATCTAACAACTATTACTGTACAGCAAAGTGACGGATCATAAAGATCTTGTGACATGGGGAACAGTGAACCAGAGGTTTAGTAAAGCATATAGTGAGTTTGTTAATGGTTTAGATGAAAATCAGTTTCACGCTCTTTCATTCAGACGTTTGGCTGTTTGGTGTTCGGCGCCCTCTGGCGGATGATGCTGTAAATTACACTAGAAAACCATTAAAGTCAATATAAAATCAAAATGGACACTTCTTGTTTTTTATGGAATATTACAGTGTTTATTCAAAATGATTTATCAATGCACATCATTATTGTGTTAAATTCATTATGGGGATTAAACTCAAAACCACACGCTCACACAGAGACCAGATGATAGGAGTGTCACTGAAACTCTGATCATATGATCAATATTGAGACGAATAAAAAACATCAAGGACAAGTAATATAGTACAGTAATATTGAATTATGATTATTATGAAATATAACCACTGCCATGTGTGCAGAATTATAGTCAGGTCCATGTCTCTCTGTCTGTGTGTGTGTGTGTGTGTGTGTGTGGGGGGGGGGGTCTGTAGCTTGAAACGTGTTGCTTTTCTTTGCGCTGGTCAGGATGGACCAATCACAGTCCTCTATGAGCCATTGTACTGAGATTAATGTTTACAATGATGACACACACACACACACACACACATATGTTTGTTGTTGTTATTTTTACTACTACTACTAATACATTTCCGTTTTTCGTTCTTTCACATTTGTGTCTAAAATGAAATGAATAGATTTAAAAGATTAAAGTTAAGCAAACAGGAGGCCGTTGCACTGTATGTGTTTGACCACTAGGTGGCGTAATAGAATTGAGTTTGTCCTGATTTAAATCTTTCACCATGAGAAAACTGTTGTGCAGAAATGTGCAATCACTGGTTCACATACAGTGGGGTCTTAATCAGAAAAAAAAAACTTTTTTCATTTCCCCTTTAATTATCATTAGGATTTAATGATAATAAATTGTATGATCAACCTATAAGAGAGTTATTTAGTCATTTGCTTGAAAAGATCATGATTTATGGTTATTTACTATACTGTCAGGCTGCAGAACCATTGAGGAACCTTTACTTTTAAATGAGTGGTGTTTACCACGGTAACAGTTTGTTAGTTATTCTGGGTGGTTGTCAGGGTGTTGCTATTTCGTTACTTTTTACTATGTTAATATGCAGTTTATAGATTATTTAAATTTTTTATTTATTTGTTTTCTACTTTTAACAATGCTGCAATGCAGTTTTTGATTATTTTTGGTGGTTGCCAGGGTGTTGCTAAGATATTTTGTGTTTTTTTTACTTTTTACAATGTTTCTATGCAGCTTTTTTATTATTCTGTGTGGTTGCCAGGGTGTTGCTAAGGTATTTTATGTTTTGTTTTGTTTTTTTACAATGTTGCTATACAGTTTTTAGATTATTATGAGTGGCTACAAGGGTATTGCTATGTAGTTTTTAGATTATTATGGGTGGTTGCCAGGGTGTTGCTATGTAGTGTTTAGATTATTATGGGTGGTTGCCAGGCTTCAGAACCCCTGAAGAATTTTTCATCTTTAGAGTGAAGATGTTCTCGAATGGTTGTTGTGCTGAAAATATTTATAATTTTAAAGCAGCTTGAGTGAATGAGATGGACCATGAAAGCGAGAGTGTTTTTCCTCTCTCTCAGATGCACAGGGTTATTCATGGAGGATGTTCTCTCGTTCTATCTGTAGTCTTCAGACTGGATGCCAGAAATCCTCCTGCTTCATTGAGAAACCCATTCAGAAAACAGGATGCGCTCTGAATCCTGACCTGTTTTAAGTCACACATAACTACGTTCATGATCCAGCCGTACACAAGCTGGCCTGTTTGCTTCAACACAAAGACTTCCGCAGTGGCCCATTGACTCGGGACAGCTGGCTTTAGCGCATTAGAGGATGTTTTATACACATCTGTCATAGTTTTAATGTATACACCACCAGAGGGGCTTTCGGCTCGTTTATATCTTTAAACAAATAATTACACGGCTGCATCTGTGCAGAAAAGTAAGTGGATTATATGTTAGTAGTGTGAAAGAAACTGATGGGAAGTTGGACTGAGACGGGGCTCCAGGTGCATGTGTGATGTCATTTCCTTTCTGGAAAAGTGAAGATGAACACCTGGGATGGATTTCATTAGAGTTGCTGATGCTTTAAGAGAGTTTGAAAAGAGCTTACAGTAAAGAAACACAGCAGTCACTAGAGAACCACAGTGAATGTGCTCTTATTTAATTATATTATTACTAGTGTTTTAATAATACAGACTAAAATTATTTTTAAACTTATCAGGCTCTGTCAATGCTTCAGCAACCCACACACTGTAGTTTCCCCAGCAGCATATAGAGGGCAGCAGTGAGCTTTACAATAAAGAGGCGTTAAGAGATTAGATCTGTACATTTTTTGAACATGTGAGTTGAGTTTGCATATACAAAAGGGTGTTAGGTGGTTTCCAGGGTGTTGCTATGCAGTTGCCAAGGTATTCTGAGTGTTTTAAGTTTTTTTTTACTTTTAGAATGTTGCTATGCCGTTTCTGAGTGGTTGCCAGGTTAATACCAACATTGAGTTGCTTTTGTGTGGTTTTTAATTTCTACCTCGTTGCTATGCAGTTTCTAGAGTATTCTGGGTGGTTACTAAGCTGTTGCTAAGGTACTTCATGTGTTTAATTTTATTTAATTACTTATGCTGAGCAGTTTTTACCAAAAATAATTTTTAAACATATTTTGTTTGGATAATTTTTATATTTTCTGAAAACAAATGGTGTTTGCGAAATTTAACATCATTTGTGTTTTTTTTGTTTTGTTTTGTTTTGTTTTGTTACTAGTAACCACGTTACCAGTTGTTAGTTTATTCTGGGTGGTTGCCATACTATGAAGTTGATATTGTGTTTGTGTTGTTTGCTTTGAGTAGTTTTGTTTTAAGTTTGTATGTTGTTGTTTTTCCCACCACGTTGCTATGCAGCTTCTAGAGTATTCTGTTTTGTTGCCAGGGCATTGTTATGCAGTTGCTAAGGTGTCTGATGTGGATTTTACTTTTTACCATGTTACTATGCAGTATCTAGGGTATTCTGGGTGGTTGCCTCTTGCCAGGGTGTTTTATCACGTGGCTTTTACTTTTTTACAATGATTCTATACTGTTTTTAGATTAGTTTGGGTGGTTGCCAGGGCGTTGCTATGCAGTTGCCTAGGTGTTTTTTTTAATACTTTCTACCACATTGCTATGCAGCTTCTAGAGTATTCTGGGTGGTTATCAGAGTGTGGCTAAGGAATTGTATATGTTTGTTTGTTTGTTTGTTAAGGTTGCCAGGGTGTTGCTATATCATTGCTAAGGTATTTTATGCAGTGTTGACTTTCCAGCACTTTTCATGCAGTTCCTATGTTATCTCATACCTATAAAAGAAAGATAAAAGCTTAACTTGTTTGGTTTTAGCTATGTTTGACCAAACTTGCATTCTGCCAAAAATGTGTCTGGCCTTTTTTAGGGGTTTTGTCAGCATTTCTAGTAACATCTGATTTTAATACTGCCGAGTTAGCGAACACTCGTGCTATACATTTACCATTGCTTTGACCTTTGACCCTGACATTTCAGAGTCCTGCGGGGGTTCATTTGATAAGGACAGCATATGAGAGAGAATAAACATTTATTCAGTGAAACATTATTTGTCAGTGACCACACTGTGGAGGAAACCGCATTAAGAGCTTAATACGGGTCCTAAATCTATACCTAGAGCATTCAGACTGATCTGAAGTCAGGGCTAAAGGGCTACAAACCCAGTCTAGCAGGAGCTCAAGGGACTAGTGAAGCTGATCAGGGCTTAACTGTGGGAATCAGAGGGAGTCGAACTGAACCGGTGACCTCTGATTAGACAGAAATCACTCCTCCAGCGCTGACCAATCACTGATTATAATGAACCTCTTCAGGCCGTTACCCAGGGTTCCCCGTTCATGATGACTGTGATGTGTGCTGATGGGCAGATATCACTGTTACTGAAGCGTCTCTTTATGATGTAATCCAGGAAACTCGCATGTCACAGGAAGTCTTAAACGTCTCGCTCTAAAACACTGAGGAGATTCAGAAGGTTCAGTATAGGGATTCTTTCTGCCATTCTCCTTATGATGTGACGAGTACATCGGGTGTTATAGGAAGTGTTCCCGGACCTAATCTATGCAGCCTAATAATCATTTAACATTTAACATGAACATAATAAATTATTTAATAATAATTACTCTTTATCACCATCAGGCATTGGTCAACAAACACTATTATTGTTTTTGTTTTAAATAGTGAATAAATGTTTACATATGCCACTGCCGCATGACCTCAATCATTACTTTGTACGTTTAACTCAGTAAGTGCTGTCCAATTATCATTTTGGAAATATTTATTTTACATTTATAATGCAATTTTATGTAGTTTTATCTTGGCTTCTGTCAAGAAAGATTTCTGAATAATGGTTTATATTAGTGTATTATACTGAACGCTGCCGTTCTGCTGTAAATCATACAGTCTATTATATCTATAAAGCCACAGTAAGACAAATGGAGAAGCTTTACGGTAATATAATAAGAGAATGAAGACATGAAGTCTTTGAAAGGGTGTTTGCTAATGCTTTCTCTGTGATGTAGAGGAAATACAGCTTTTGTGGACGGTGTTTACATTTGCCTGTTCAGACGTTGGACTAGAATTGACATAAACGGTGTGAAACGCTGTAGATTCTGTGTTTTTCATCCCTTGTTCAGGTTTCGGCTCTTCTCACGGATGTACAAACACAAGCTGCTTGGCTTTCCACAGTCTTGAGTTTGAAAAGACACGGACACACGCGGCAGCTAAATAAACAGAGAGCCGCTGGATTTATGAAAGTCTTCAAAGAGTCTTTAGCTTGTGATATAAAAGGCCCGTGTGACAAAAGCAGTGAATCAGCGAGAAACACAGCGCTGGTGTCCAGTGCGGGCCTGTGCGTGTTTGAGCTTTGTGTTTCAGCTCTTCAGTGTCACTGCTGTGATCTTCAGTGGACGCCGAACAGCTCAACGACACATCTGAGCAGATCAGACATACTCATGGGTAATATCTGGGAAATCTGAGTTTAATAATGCACTCATTTAGTTAATCTGTTGAGTGACTACGTTCACATGTGCACCAATAATGTAGTTATTATTTCCAATAATCAGAGTAAGGACTTAATTGTAGTAAGATAACTCTTCACTTCTTACATGCAGTTTTACATTTTCATCGCAGATTAATCACAGTATTGCCTAAACGTCTTTATAATGATCTCTTGTTTTATTTTTACTCCATCAAAAGAAGCCAGAACACGATCAATCCTTGCGTGTCAAGCAGAGTTTAAGTGTAGGATATTTATCACTATGGTTCAAATCATAATTGTTTGCCATTTCTATTTTTAGAAAGTTATTTCATTATGGGCTTCTGTGACGTCATGCAAGTGTAATAAGGGATCCACTGGAGGCAAGTTGAGAAATGAGAACCCAAGTGCAGTTTATTGTAACTAAAATAAAACATGAAACAAAAACATGACGTGGCATGAAAACAAAAACCATGGCATGACCATGAAACTTATACTACAGCAGAATTACAGGAAACAATACTTGACAAAGACACATGGCAAACATGAGGGCTAAATACACAGACTAATGACAAAACAAGGGACACCTGTGAACAATGATCAGACAATTAACCAATGACAAGACATGGCAGGATCACATGACAAACAGGGAATCACATGACAGACATGGAAACAAGACATGACACAGAAACATGACAAGAACAAACCCAAAACGTGACAGCAAGATGTTTTGTCAGATGTTTGGCTTCTATTTCTGTTGATATTGGATTTTGCTGGTTATGATAACTAAATTGTAAAGTCTAGCCGATAACGGATTAATCGGCCAATAGTTCAGTAATAGTTCAGTCACATCAATCTTTCAATCACATATCATATCACATCATATCACATATCATATCAAACTTTCAATGATAATTTGTGCTGAACATTATAACTAAATAACTGCACTGACCCGTTTAGTAATTATTTAAACAAATCAAATTAAAGGAGAACTCGGCAACTCTAGCGAACTCTAGTCACTTCTTCGCTGATTTTCCCTTTTGTTGTCGCATGTTTTCCCCATGAGCTCCCCCTACAGCTGTGGGGGGGCGTATATTTCACAGCGCAGTCGTAAAAAACTCACTTGCGGCGGCCTCCTCCCCCTCACTACCGCTGCTCATGTGCGTTTGTTTTGATCGGAGCAAGCCAACTGTATCGCGTGGAGCTATGTCTACCGAGGTGGGTAATCTGGTAATATCATACATGCGTGTGTGTTTATGTCGAATTGCCGTAAAGCAATTCGTGTTTCGCGCTCGTTCTCATTCTCGCTTCTCACGAGACTTCCAATTTCTATCTTGCCGGGACGGTAGTGCCCAAGTTGCAAGGTTGGTTTTCCGCCTGGGAACGCTGGGGGGAGCGGGGAAAGTCACCAATATCACCAGAACAGGTTGTTTAACCATCCAAATGATTTCTAGACAGTTTTATTAAGTTAAAAAAGTTACCAAGTTCTCCTTTAAATAAAAAATACCTGCAACACTTTATTTCCAAAATCTGTCCAGCATAACTCCATATTCAACATCAAATATTCAACATCTGATTGACTGTGATTGTGTTGACTCTGTCAGTGTTTATAGTTTAAGGTTGATGTCAGTTGTCTCTAGATAACATGTATTTTGGGCAATGTTGTTGGTGTTAGTGGTCGACCAATTACATGATCGATACGTTTTCTGCTTGGCTGATAAGTGTTGGAAGCAGTTTTTATTTTGAAAGTGAACAGTTTGTAAAAATAAATCTAAATTTCATTGCAGCAATTGTCATGCATGCCCTTTAAACATGACACATTATGCCCCTTTTTAAAAGATGTAATAAATCTCTAGTGTCCCCAGAATGTGTCTGTGAAATTTCAGCTGAAAATACCCTCAGATAATTTATTATAGCTTGTCAAATTTGCCCCCTTTAGGGTGTGAGCAGAGCACTCTCCACAGCAGAAGGTGGCGGTAATGCACCTGATACACTGATTACACTGACGCCGTTAAAAACCAAGAAGAAGAAGAAGAAGACGATACTCTGGCAATAACAAAACAGGCGAACCTCACTCATCCAGAATCTCAGAGATAACCAGTAGCAAGTGCAGCCTTACAGAGAGACTCAGGAAAAGTTTCACTTTTAGACGCACCTGGACATTTCTAATTGTTAGTGGAGACATTTCTGTAGTTGTTGTGGAGTTACACTGATCATCTCATCATCATGTTGAACTTCTCCACAAGTGTCCACAGTTCCTGAGGTCTTTATAAGACAGCGGTGACATGTTCTGGTCAATAGTGTTCAGTGCTCGTCTGTGCTCAACCACAGAACAGAAAGACTCAAAATAACGTAACAAGTATGCATTTATTAACAGCCCAGCAAGCAAGTATTATGATATAAAGTTATTTGGCGTAGGCCCTGTCCGTAGCTCGCAATCCGAGGGTATGGAATCTGCAGGGATCATCCTGGTGGAGGTGGGGGGGATGGAGGGGAAGGGATCATCCTGGTGGAGGTGGGGGGGATGGAGGGGAAGGGATCATCCTGGTGGAGGTGGGGGGGATGGAGGAGAATGAAGGCGTCAGCATCTGCGAACTCAGACATGTGTAAGTACTGATCTTTTATACTACAAGTATTAGAACACGATTGGATAGATGAGAAGGTAATAAGTGACGTAACAACAATTTTCTTTTTTTTTGTCATTCTGCAAAAGTGAACACTCTAAACACAAACATGTGTGTTATGTTGATGAATTATGTGAGTGTGAGTGTGTTGGAGCAGCTTTAGGTGTGTGTTTGAAGACTCAGAGAGGGCAGACGGGGCTCAGTCATGGTGTGTGGTATTAATAAATGTTTAATTTATATGGGTTGGTACAACACTGCACCTCATGTCTCCTGATCCACAAACGCCAGCCTCCATGTGTGGCATCATTAGAGCTCAATCCTGCAGGAGAAGGAAAAACACACTTAGAGCAGCGAAGCGTTGTAATCCAGACTCCAGTCTTTCGCTTCAGACCTGTTGATCATTTGCTTTGTTCAGAGTCTTAAATTGTCACAATGTTGTAGTTTCTTCTTGACTTTCACAACAACAAGGCAACATTTCAAAGCTACCAAAATGTGTTTATGTAAGTCACATGTGAGTTAAACTGTCCTCTCATTGGTCAGAGTTCAGCTGTTATTATTGCCTTATCTGTAGCTGTGTTATTAAAGCCGTCATATTTCCATTTTCATTTCATTTTTTTGTTAAAGTTTTAGTAATTTTGGTGTGTTTTTTTTGTCGATATATTTGAGCTTTTCTTTATTTTCATTTTTGTTATATTAGTACATCAGGTTAAACCAAATTATTTTGCTATATTTAATTTTATTCTAGTTACATTTTATTTAATGAAATGACAATGTCTTATTTTAAGGTTTTAGTTTTAATTTTAGTTATAGTTATTTTGGTACATCAACTTAAACTAAATATTTAAAATGAGAAATGTTGTCGACGTCTAGTTGAAATATTTTTTTATATATATTTATTTGATTTTATTGCAGTTATATTATCTTATTTCAAGTCAATTTTTTACTTATATAAGTACATCGTTTTTCAACTAAAGTAAAATTAGAAAAGTTAACTTGGCATCTAGTTTAAATAGTTTTTTTAAGTTTTTTTATTTGTATTTTTTAACATTTTATTTCAAGTATTTTTTGAAATTGAGATTATTTTTTATTTATTTATTTATTTTTTAGTTATTTTAGTACATCAAGTTAAAGCTAAATTAAAATGAGAAATCCTGCCTCTGCATATATTTAAAATATTGATTTTATTATAGTTCAAGTAACGATTTATTTAGTTTCAGTGTTAGTTAACCATATTGACCCTGGTCTGGAATAGCGGAATTCCACTGTGGCATTTAACAGAGAAATCCGTGATGATTGAGTCATTCTGATGCGGGCCTGGATCCTGTATGGAATGCCAGGATTCTGTAATTCCCAGAGGAGGAGGAGTGGAAAAGCGTGAGAGTGAAATTCCCAGCGCTGGAGCGGAAGGCTGAGGGCCGTGAGCTGTGGAGACTCCCCGTCGTCTAAAAGAGTCATTTACTGCGGTAAACACTCTGGCCGCGGTATTACCGCTGTCACAATCTGATTATTCCACTACACCGGATCTGGAAGTGGTTTATACACCTCCTACTGTTAGCGCTAACTATTCCACCACGGTTTAACAGGACAAATGAGCAACCCCTTATTTGACTGTATTTAATCATCTCACAATGAATCTCACAAACACGGTTTTGGATGCGAATGAATGCATCTTATAAACCAGCTCAAATAAAGTCATGCTCACCCTTCAGTCTTAACGTGTGCTAATCGCTGTAGTAAACGAACTCCTGTGAGATGCTATAAGTAGAACATTTACAGCGCCTGCGAAAGATGGCGCAGCGTGAGCTTTTCATCCTGAGTTCAGTGTAATCCACATCCCTGTAATCGGCTCTTTCCTGACGTGTGTGTTTGAGCTCGACTGTGACACTTCCAGAGCACAAAACTCAACTTTCTTCAGATGTACTCTTCAATTAGCCAGCATAGCAATCTTCACGGCTGCAGAGATGCTGCTTTTGAACTCTTAAAGCATTCAGACTAATAATTTGGACGCATGCTTAGTGATCTCAAAACTTCAAGTTGTTATTCACTGAAAATCTTCCCTTCCGCCGAATCTCTCCAGTCTCAGTGAAGCTGAGATCATTCAGACTGACGTTAGGGTGAGTGAAGATGTTTCTGGGTCTTTGAATTCAAATTAGAGGCTCTTTTTCAGGATGAATGTGTGAATATTCAATAAACTAAAGTCATGCTGTACACTTAATCAAATCACAACATGAACAACTGTTAATATCAAAGTCTGCATATCAATTCACTTAATTAGATATGCTTTTTGATTACTAAATGATGTTTTATAAACAAAGTTCGGGAGGAGCACGTTCAAATAATCAATCAATCAACTCGTCAACAAACAATTACCATGTCTACCCTATCAGCATGAGAGGAAGCATATATATATATTCACTCTGTCAACTCACCTAACATTCCTTCACAGTTTTCAGCATCCCTCCACCACCCCGACTCCTCACTCTTGGCTTGTTCTTCCACAGCCAGGAATACGGGGGGAGTACTCTGGGTTCGGGCCGAATACGCATTTATTCTATCTGACTTATTTGTAAGTGTGAACTCGTGAAAGAGATAGAAAAACTAAACCATGGGATTTCGAATAATGAAATGGAATTATGAAAAAAAGAGAGATTTCTTCTAAACGTGTGATTTTCTTTTGTTACATTTTTAATAAATTGTTTTTAAGTTTTATAAGTTTTATGATTTAAATTAATTAGACATTCTTTTTGATTTCTAAAATGTTATTAAACCATTAAAACTGAATCTAGAAAATTAAAAAGAAAACAGGGAATTTGGGAAAAATAAAACAGAATTTTGGAAAAAATAAAGTTGATTTCATAGTGCCCTAAAATAAGATACATTAATACATTTGAATTATTTCAACTATTTGGACATGTTTCTTGATTAAAACATTTGAATTGAAAAATTTGGGGAAAATAAAACAGAATTTGGAAAAAACAACTCAAAGGGGCCTAAAAATGTGATTTTGTTCATTTTAATATATTGTTTTTTTATTGCCTAAGTTTCACGATTTAAAATAATTAGACATGCTCTTGATTAGAGCATGATTACAAAAAATTATTACAAAAATTAGACATGATTACAAAAAATGAATAATGCAACCATTAAAACGGAATACAGAACTATTATAAAACTGATCAAATAAACATCCAATAAAACTGATTCGACAGGGCCTTTCTGACTTCAGAATGTCAAATATCGATGAGACGACTGACCCTGATGACGTGAGGAAGACGAGTTGTGTTTAATCAGAGCACAGATACCGGGAGTCTCCCGACGGATCTCATCCGTGTCCCGGGGCTCATTGTTTCAGCGAGTGTGTGTAGATCTTATCCCACACGCATTTATCTGTTATACACGATCACAAGCAGGAGATGAGAGCCAGATAAACAGGAACACACACCTGAGGCTTTCACTGCTGATCCCAGACCAGTTTGGGCTTTTATGACACTTGCTGATTGTTGAGACTTTTGGATCTGAGATCTTCAGCTGATCATCAGATAGTGTCCAGTTACTCTCATTAAAACAGCTTGTTTTTAGACATAGTACTTCAACACAGAACTGTGGTTATACTTTGATGCTTTTTGATGGCAATCATGATGGTAATGTTTGGATATTATATATTTAAGTGTCATGCCATTATCACAGAACTGTTTTTGTAAGAGTGTTTAGTATTATTACTCTGTCAAGAGGCATTATTTTGTGCTTGTGATGCAGCTTAAATGCGTTTTGGTCTTCGAGAAGAAATGTTAAACGTGTGTGACTCAGCGTCTGGATATGAGTTTTATATCAGTGATCTCTCTGTTCTTCCAGCTCAACACTCACATTACAAAGTGAAGCGGTTGACCTCTGACCTCAACCCATGAGGTTAAGAGAGGTTCCTCAGGTCATGTGTTAATGACACCTTTTAGAACATCAAGAGAAATTACACTCTAACCTCCAGACGTGACTGCATGCTTGGCCTTGAGCCACACACACACACACACACACACACACACACACACACACACACACACACACACACACACACACATGCACACACACACACACACACTAGTCTAGCATTTGTTGTCGAGTGTGGGAAGCACTTCAGCTTTAATAATATGAGATTTTTGCCAAATGACACAAAAAATCTATAAACTTTATGACCTGTAAGTTGATGAAAATGTAATGCGATGCTGCCTCAGGTGCGGCTGTTATTATATTGATGGATAAAACACATTAATCAGCGTCTTCTGTATGATGGTTGTGTTTTAAATACACGTTATTTAATATTAGCGACTCAAACTCAGATCAGAGAGATTCTGAGCTGCTGGATCATGAGCTGCTCACGTGTAGATGAACACAATGATGCTCTTCACTCTGAATCACGCAGCGCAGATATTTATTTAATTCAATCGCACTCATTGCAATTTCGGTTTCATTTCAATTAATCGTGCAACCCTATGCTCTTTCAGCTAAAGTTTAAGGCAGCATCATGGTGAGAAGACAGTCCCATAATGCATTGCAACAAGCACTGTAGAAATCCATCAGGTTGGCATGATTAGTATTTCTTCCACTAATCCACAGGCAGTAACAAAAGTAACAAATATTTAACATTCATTTTCTTTTCTTTTTTTTTCTTTTTTTCTTCATTGGAATGGAAGGAAACTTGGTAAAGGTTTTGGCACTTGCTGTGTGAACACGCACAAAAATCATGGACATGATTTGAACCGGTTGAAGTGGTCCTGTAAAAAACAGTCACACTTGAGCTCCTCGCGGTCAAACATGAGCGGATTGGAAATGAATGAGACGAGTTTCCTCTAGTGGAAGCGTTCGGTACTGCAGCCGAACACACTCTCACTGAAAGCAATTTCTTGAGATATCAAGCTCAAATTTGGAACACAACTTGTTTAGATTTATGGCTTTGATTTTTAATATATATATAAAAATTTAAAATAATATTTTTGCACATTTTTCATAACAATAAATGTAAAATTCTGTTACCTTTTTTTAAGTTCACTTTTTAAAACTTTTTTCACTTCAATAATCTGCCAAGTGTCGTCTTTGAAAAGAGATCAAACTTAAATCCGTTGCTCTAAAGCATTCAAGATTTACGACAGTTTAAGTTAGAAGGTTTTCAGGATTATAAATACAGTGTAAATATAATTTAGTAACATAAAATTTTATAATTTTGACCGTCACACGAAGAGCACCAGAGCTCAAAACATCACTTGTGCACGTTGCCTGATGTTGTCTTCTGAGGCTCGGTTTCGCTGCCTTAGCAAGTAGTTCCCTATGTAGACAGCAGACATTTCTCTAGGTTTAGGAACAGATGCACACACACGCTTCACAGTGAATGTGTCAGGTGTGTGTGTGATGTTCTGCTCCTGATGATCTCTGCTGTCTGTCTTTGTTCCTCAAACACTTACTCAAGCAGGATTACAAACTTTGGCTCGGTTCCATTGTTTTTCCAATGGAATAAGTGACGCCATCCCATCCGGAGACGACGGGAATGTCCGTGCATCCCTGATGGAGGTCTTTTAAACCGCTTTCCACTTTATCTTGTAATTCATCACTTCATGGAATTCCCCCGTTCAGATTCGGTAATGAAAATCAGTGGATATCAAAACACACTCTCTGCCTCTCTCCATTTTATTGTTCTTTGTTCTTTGAATAAAGTTTCATGTTGTCAACACAAATAGAAAACAGATCCCACGGATTCAGAAATCGGACACTATGGATATTTGTACAAAGTGGCGTCTCGACATGTACACACGTACGCACTTTGTTCCTCAGCTGTGTAATTTGGAAATCATTCATCAAGTTTTTTTTTTTTACATTGTTGAAATATATAAGATATATATTTCTGTGGTTTTTCTTGATGTAGGCTTGTAACAGATTTGTACTGTATAAACGCCAGAGGAGAACTGGCCCCCGACTGAGCCTGGGTTCTCCCAAGGTTTTTTTTTTTTTCTCCATTAGGTCTCCTGATGGAGTTTTTCGGTTCCTTGCCACTGTTGCCTTTGGCTTGCTCAGTTGGGGTTACTTAATTTAATTAATCAATCAACAATACTATTGATCAGCATTACCAAACATGGATGTTTTACACTAGAAACAAACACTGATGTACTATTTTATTTAATCCTGTGAAGCTGCTTTGATACAATCTGTATTGTGAAAAGCGCTATATAAATAAAGTTGACTTGACTTGACTTGACTTAAAATCATTTTTGGTCATTGAAATAAAACAAAATATACATATTAGATGAAAAACATATACTTAAAATACTGTTTCTGTGGTTTTTCTTGATGTAGGCTAGTAATATTGAGGATTGGGACGCTTCAGAGTTCAAAACAAAACTAAAATCAAAACTAAACCTATTAAAAATCATTTTCTGTCATTGAAATGAAGCTGAAATACAATATAAATATTACATGAATGACTTAAACTTAAAAACTTAAACTAATTGCAGTGCTAAAGTTACTTAAGTTGAAGTACCAAAATGACTAAAACAGAAATGAAAAATAATGAATAAACAACATGCGCATTTGTTTAGATTTAAATTTGCATTCATGTACTTGCGTTTTTAATGAATTTTTTCGTGAACTTTCTCCAACTTCCTGTTTCAACAGGAAATGCATCAACACAATTTCATCTTTGCGAAGAAGCTGAATGATTCTCACACACATTTCTCACAGCGAAAAGTCCCAGCATTGATCCTCGAGCTCATTGGGAATCAGAGGCTCCTTGTTTCTTGAGTTTGGTAGTAAATGAAAGCACTGATGCAGATAAGCAGCCTAACGACTGAAATGAGAGAGAGAAACACTGAACACAAGCCCAAATCTCTCCGTCAATAGACTCTCACCAATTATCACTGGCTAATTAGCGTTGTGGATTAAACTGTGAATGACTGACTCTGCGATGCGTCATATCTTATTTAAAGCCTTTAATTAGTGGTGTTTGCCAGTTAAGCTTCATGTTAACTATTTCTAATAGTTGAGGTTTGTGATTTGAATGAACTCCTCACCTTGATTGTTCACCCTTTCTTTGCATTTCTCTCTCTTTTTCTGTGCAGTGAGAAGGACAAAAGGTCATTAAACTGCTGTTTGAGTTGAGAAAACGTAGACTTTAAGGGCAGGTCTTTGTAAGTTATGAGATGTTTCAGATATAGGACAGGCTTTTGTCTCAGTATTTTGGGACTGTAGAGACACAAACAGCTTTATAAACATCGCTCTCTGTCCTGCTGGGTGACAGCAAGCGTTCTGTCCTCGATCTGCATCAACAGTCTCTGAGGTCGATGAAGTGTTTACATGCAGTGTTGACGGCATCATTGATCGCACTGAGAACATTGAGAGCTTTCTTAAAATGAGGACAAGATTACTAATTATAGATGATGCATGCTAGTTTTGTTGCATTGCATTCCTTGATTGCAGTGTAGACAAAGTGTAACACTAACTCGACAGTAAAATAAATGTTTTTGAATTATATTAACTCTTCCCCTTCACTGATGGTCTTTTTGTGTTTTCACTGTTATACGGTAGGGGGCGCTATTACACATCTTCTGAAAGAGTACTGAATCTCCTGATCAAAACACATGTGAAGAAGAAGCAGAAGCAAGCCATATCATATGTATTCATATGCATATGTAAAATAACGTGATCATAGACTGATCTCATAAAATGGCGTATGTATGACACGCCAATTCGTATTTCCATTTTTGGCATGCTATCAACACGCATAATCGCTTTTCAGCGTGTTTATCCACGCCGTTGACTTAACGTTACATTACTCTATATAAATATATATGACCTGCCCCAACCCCGTCCCTAAACCTACCCGTCACTGGGGTTAATACCATTTATGAGTGTTCCCCTACCATCCTAGTAAAAACAATATCGCTCCCCAGATGTAGTCCCCATTTTGCTTCGTTTCGCTCGGACATTTAACGGCGTAGACATACACGCGGAATCGCTCGGACATTTAACGGCGTAGACATACACGCGGAAGATGACGCCGTGGACATACACACGGATAGCTCAAAATGCGTATAGATAACACGCCACTTGATTTAAAAGTGGCGTGTATGTTTACGCAAAGTCATGATGTCATGTTGATGTTACTGAATGAAATGTGGATGCAGGACGAGCGACAGGACGGAAGCTTTAAGGTGTTGATGGACTTGATCTGCTGCATCTGTGCTTTGATCATCACTCTGAATCTCATCGGATGTTGTCTTTGACTGCATGTGGTTTGATGTAGTTGTTTTTCTCAGCTTTTGTTTAGAATGTTGCTTTTTAATAAACTTACCCACATTCAAGTATTGATTAAAAAAAGCATGAAGCTAGAATAAAACAGTTTTTTATTTATTTATTTATTTATTTTTTAAGTTTTTGTTCAAAATATTCTGGGGCCCTTAAAACTTTTGTGAAAATGGTCAAAAATGCTGGTGGTGGCTGGCAACTTTTATCAAAAACGCTGGGTGGGGAGAGAATTGTCGGGTAATTAAAATAAAATTGAGATCACAATAGCCTACTAGATTTTTATGATTTAGATTTAAAGATTTAGCTACTTTTTATATTCATTAGTTTTTAGTCTTGCTACAGTACGTCAGAAACACTTGTCATTGTCATTATTGTATTCGAAGACTGTTTTTTTTTATAATAAGGATTGTCAGTACCGCTCTCTTAGCAGATCACGTATTACACATGAAAGGACTCATTGTTGGTGTGTTGCGTCGCATGCGGTGACGCTGAGGGACAAATATAGAAGCAGCTTGCTGTTCCCACGTGGAGTTGCGAGGAATAAACTGCCCCGGATAACCCTCAGAGCCCTGCGGTAGCACAGAATTAGCACGTCACTGCAATAGTGTGTTATGCAACCATTCAGCTGACCATCATCTGTCCCAAACCTGACGCCTGCGACCCCCCCGCCGGAGCCCATCTACACCTCCTTTATCCCGACTTACAGCGGTTCAGAGGTCTGGAGGTGAGAATAGATCCATGTATCCCAAAAATTACAATTATGTCCTTATTTATTTTGTTTAAAAACCCATCTGTAACCCCTATGCTTTTATTTTTTTGTATTTCTGCAGGTGAAGCAGCAGATTGCCGGAGGGTTTGATGCATGCACTAATAAAGTGTATATCTTGATTGCAATGCAAGTCTCTTTGGATAAAAGCATCTGTCGAATGCATGAATGTAAATATGCATGCAGCTCTTTTTCTGAACAACTGTTTGATAGTCATGGTCACTCTCAACAAGTTTTTGGGTGAACTATTCCTTTAAGTGCACACACTCCTCCCGAAGCAAGATTGTCAAACCCTATCTTTTTAATTCCCTTCTCCCTGTCTTTTTCCACCCTGACCTCATCGGGTTATTGCAGTCCTGGGAAGCCGAGCATGTGAGCTTCCCCAGGTCATTAAGAGCAGGCCTGAAAAGACTCTCTGCGGGCCGGAGATAAACCAGCCAGCGGACGCGCAATAAGCCCCGAATAAAGACAGCTCTGTGGAGGGCCTAGCTGGACACTGAGGCCGGGATTAAAAACCGTCTGAAAGGAGGAGAAAGTCAATGGAACGGCATGAAAATATGAAGTGAAAGAGAGGTTGTGGGGCGGCGAGGGGGCGGGCGAGATGAATGGGAAACTTATCAGCATTCGGAGCGCATGCGAGGACCCACCGCGACTGGGTCAGGGAGTTCTCCCAGGAGGAAAGGTGCACTCGGGAGACGCTTATCTGTGTTTGCTGAGGCACCTCGTGGATAAAGAGACGGGACAAAACTTTGGCCGGTGCATTACAAGCGCTTGCACAGCATTGGCGTAAAGTGTTTAAAACCTAAAAGCAAAGTTACTTTTCATTCTCTGCTTACGGGTAAAAAGTGGTTTGAAATATGAATATGTAAATGTGTGCTGCACGCTTTCCTCTCAATAACACAATAAACACACAGCAAAAATGAGAAGTTGTACTACCAATGATAGCTCAAAGCTGTTTACCAGCCAGAAAGCTTTTGGCAAACTGTTTCGAACTCCCTAAATGAACTTCACATTGGCCTGATTTTGTTCAAAAATTACATTCTTTCTCCGATTTTGCTTGAATTATGTGGTGGCCTTAAACGTGTTCCAAGAGCTGTTACACCTGAAGCCCATATAAAGGCAGTTTGCATGCCATGTATTACTTTTTAGAAACGTTTTGCCCATTTTAGGCAGTTTTTGGCAGGAAAGCCACGTATGGAAAGGAGGGCTATCAGACATAGAACGAGAACAGCGAGTGAGTGTGTGTCCGTCTTTGTTCCTTCCTGTGGGTTCCTTCAGATAACATCAGCTTCAGCCATTACAGCCTGCTATCTGGGAGAAGGGGCTCTTTCAACTGTCCCCGGGGTCAGGATACAGCACTGATCCTTTCATTAGGCCCACCTGATAAAACGGCATTAGGGATCATTTCGGAAATCTGAAGGGCACACACTGAATTCCCAACGTCACACACTCCGGCTGAACAGGCAAATTACGCAAATTGCATCAGATTTCATTAAGATTGGAAATGCTCTTGACGTTGAAATCACACTGCGCTTGGGTCTTTTGACTCGATGACAGCATTTACAGGTTCCTCTGCATTATTGCATTGTTTATTTAAAGTAATATAATGTACATTTGCGTTATTTACAGATTTCATTTGATTGTTGCTGTACTGTTTACCACAACAATGATGCTGTCTTATATTTCTTATTAAAACATCCATCCATATACTGTATATATATTGTGCATTCATACAAACTACCATCCATACATACAAACATACTTCCATCCATCCATACATACATACAAACACACACACATACATACACACATACATACATGCATACATACATACATGCATACAAACATACATACACACACACATACATACATACATACATACATTTACTATAAACTTACAATAGAGGTCTAGCAGGCAAATGTACAGCTGAAGTAGAGGAAGAAAAAAATGTTAAGTGTCAAACAAAATGGGTATGACCATAATTAAAATCAGTCTTTGACAGCAGACCCAGTAAACCAAGTAAAACCAGATTTAAAATGAATTTCATACCAGCACACTCCAAAACTCAATCAATGTGCCTGTGGTCACGTCAAATCTTCTACAGAAATGTTAATGTGCACAGATGAGTGTGTGAGAGAGAGAGAGAGAGAGAGAGAGAGAGAGAGAGAGTCTGTGTGTGTGTGTGTGTGTGTGTGTGCGTGTGTGTGTGTTGGGGGGGGGGGGGGTGTCTTGAACAAACACAGGGGAGGCGTCTGTGGTTGCGGGGAGTTTGTGGGATGTTATTGGTCAAGCCTTCGTAACTGAAGAATTGTCGGGTAATTAGATCATCCTGCGCAGAATAGGAATCAATTTCCGACCGGGCAGCGCCGTGGCTTTTCCTAATGTGAGCCACATTGGGTCCTGTGATCCACGGCAGTAACTCAAAGCAGATGTGATGTCCCGCTCAGGTGGCCACCGTGACCGTGAGAGTTTCTCGGGGTGAAGATGTGTGCGCTTTTCTGCTCACTGCTTAAAGTAATAATAGATCTGATTCTAATTATTTCTATTCATTAGCATATTTGGATCATTGTCTCAGCACTCAGTCAGCTATAAATAAACCAGCAGGTAGTTCACAGCCTGACTGATTGCATTGTATTATTATTATTGATTATAATAATAATCAGTTCTCTATTTCTTTACAGGAGGTGCAGAAATTGAAGTAATATCACTTGCAAAATTCACACGTGTACATGGGCACTAACACAGAGTCCTACATGTGATAGTGGGTTTTGATTGGCTTTGAGCAATTTTATGGTCATTGGTTTTGGTTGAAGGTGTCAACATTACAAATAATTCTCCTTTAATAAAGTTTTAAGGTGTCATCTCTGTACCAGCACCTAATTGAGTTGCAAATATTATGATTTTGTCCGAACATGTTTCCTAAACTTAGCTCTGCCGACCCATCTGCGTTTAGTCAGATAAACAGGTAGTATTAAGCATTTTTCTCATTTGATAGCCATTCAAATTCGGCAGTGTGTTTAGGCGAAATACTTTTTTTGCAAGCAACATATCAATCACATTATTCATACAGGTCACGTACTTTCGGAGGTCCAGCACCAACTGAAGAACTGCCATTGAGATGAATGGGAATGCTAACAGGTCTTTTCAAGGTAAAGCTGAACCAGTGTTATTTTAGGATCATTAATAACCCCAAGCTGAACTCAAACCTCTTGAGATAAGTTACGATGAGGTCCTGTTTGTCATTCAGAGCAAATAAGTTGGTAAATGACCTTGTTCTCATCCATCCCAGATTATTTGCAGCTTTTACAACCCAGCAACACAGGTGAGGAAATGAGATCAATCAGAAGGTGTCCGACCGCCGGTAGATTGAGGAAAGGAAAGAGTGAAGGAAAGAGGGATGAGGAGAGAGAGGGAAGTCTGGATGCAGGAGCACGTATTCTCCAGATGAGGGTGAAAATAAAAACCACCTGTGCCGAATTCCCACGTCACCCGTCCGCTGAAGAGAATTTTGATCCTCCTTAAAAAAATGTGCAAAGCATCTCAGAGTCTCAGAAGGCCGTTAATGTTCACAACACTCGTAATTATCTTGGCACAGCACATTTAGCTACATGAACTTAAATGCACTCAGCACTTAAACTCAATTGTTTCATTTGTTCAACATAAACATTGAACTAAAATAGCCTCATTGCATGGCTGAAGTGTTTAAACTAGTTCTAAACCATTTATACTTGATGTTTAAGGATAGTCTTGCTCGTGCATTAATGCTTGCACTCGAGCAGGCCATGAAAAACATGCTTTTATTTTGTTACAAGGATGCCGAAACCGAATTTAACACAGATATTTAGGCTGATACAGAGCCTTTTGGAACCGCGGCTCGATTGAGTGAGTCAAGCTGGTCACGACGCTGATGATAATATCAAGTTTGCTCTTGGCTTGCTTTCTTCTGGTCCTAAATCACACACATATGTGGCGCACTCATAGATCTATGAACCCGAGCGCTAATGCACATGAGCACAGATGCTATAATCAAATACTCAAAGCAGACCTGGTTGGTAATGTTTCGTACTGCACGCAGAGATCGTAAAAAACGCAGCAGGTTGCAGTTTCCATCCCTAAGAGCAGTTCAGGAACTGGATTGAAGGACATCGGACAGAAAGCATGACTTTCCTAAGCATGTGGAAAATCGGTTTTCTGTGCCTTTGGGCTCCTGGAAGCGGTCCAATAGCGATAGGCCTGTCTTACACGTATTACTTATTACTCACCCCCACGTCATCCAAGATGTTCATGTCTTTCTTTCTTCAGTTGAAAAGGTTTTTGAGGAAAACATTCCAGGGTTTTCCTCCATATAGTGTCTTCAATGGGGTCCAACGGGTTGAAGGTCCAAATGTGAGTTTCAGTACAGCTTCAAAGTCTCGACACGATCCAGCCGAGGAATAAGAGTCTCATCTAGACAAACCATCCGCCATTTTATTACAAAATAAACATTATATACTTTTTAACCACAAATGCTCGTCTTCCACTAGTTCTGCGATAAGCCAAACATTATGCAATCAGGTTGAAAGGTCAAGCGGGACGTAGGTGTAAGAACAGACCCAGTGTTAACAAAGCGAACGTGCAAAGACTAAGTCAAATGCCATTTACAAAATAAATAAATAAATACATAAATAAAAGGTAAAACAACGATGTCGGATGATTTTGAAGTTGGAGGAGAAAATGAGATGGAGTTTTTTGCCCTTCTCTACATTTCTGAACCGGAACACACGTGACCTTTCAACATGATTACGTAATGTGTGTCACATCACAGCTAGTGCAAGACCAGCATTTGTGGTTAAAATGTATATAAATGTTTATTTTGTTTATAAAGTGAGCAATGGTTTGTCTAGATAAGACTCTTATTCCTCGGCTGGATCGTGTCGAGACTCACATTTGGACCTTCAACCCTTTGGACCCCATTGAAGACACTATATGGAGAAAAATCCTGGAGTGTTTTCCTCAAAAACCTTTTCAACTGAAGAAAGAAAGACATGAACATCTTGGATGACAAAAGAGAGAGTAAATTATCAGGAAATTTTGATTCTAAAGTGGACTAATCCTTTAAGGAGCAAAAAGACATCAGGTATAAATTCTTCTCAAGGAAATGTTCATTGATTTAAGAATGTTGAGATATTTGTTTACCAAGCATCTTCGTCAGGCACGTCGTTCCTGCAGTTTCAGAGTTTGTATGAGCGTCATGATGACGTTTTGTCCCTCTTGAGGTGTACATCACTCTTACGATTACAGCTTGGAGCCGCTGGAGTCCTGCGGGTGACGGAGGGGTCAGAGGATGGGAATGGAGTCAGTTCTGCGGGCGGTAAATCAGAGGAGACGCTCCCACTCTTCGGTTACGCTGTACAGTAAAGGCTCCATTGATGTACGTCAGACGCATATGGACGCTGCTTCTGCTGGTCTGCAGGTGATCACAGCACAGTAAAGATGGACTAGAGATGCTCATAATTGAATTATGATGGACTTTAAGGGTGAAATAGGTGGAGGTGGTAATTTCTTTTCAACTGAAGAAAGAAAGAATCTGTATGGATGACGTGGGGGTGAGTAAATTATCAGGAAATTTTCATTCTGAATTTTTTTTAAAGTATTCACACTGATGGCATAAGACTAGAAGAACTTTATATCAGGATCAGCAATGCTACTTTTTATAACAATGCTTTTAAATGGATAGATATCCTCTTACTTTGAGTACTGTGTACATACGTGTTTGCCAAAGTTCATCAGACATTGAGAAATCGTAACGCCAGTGAGATCCCTAATCGGTTTCCCTAGCACGAATTGTGGTTTTCTTTGTAAACGTTGCATTATGTGCTTCACGTTTTATGTCTGCATCAGCAGATACTCAGTGCAGATGCAGGCAGACACCTGTAAAACACTCCAGCTGAAGGAGACGGGGGAGGGCGGCCCAACACTTCTCCAGGGATTAGTTGAGTAATCCTGCTTTTAACTGGCAGCCAAGGTTGGGTTGGGTTTGTTCTCTAACAATAAGAGAGAGACTCATTAAAGATATTAGTTGGGCTGGGCTATTGGCCCATTCACTGCTTAATTATGTGGTTTGATTCTGATTTAGACACATATTGGATGTCTCCACCAAAGTGCTTCATTTCCCGAGGGGAGCTTTGGCTGGATCAGCAAACTGTCTTTGACCAGTAAGCAGGGTCATGTGCATTAATGTAGTTTACTGGTCCAACATCAAGTTTCTAGATTTGGCTCAGGTTTTTCCTTCAGTGTGCATATGTGGGATTTTTTTTCACCTGTAATAGCACAAGTTTCCTCAACAAGATGCATGCTTTGAGGAATCATTCATGTCACATAGTCTGTAGCATGATGCATTCACTAAACCTGAGGTCACAATAGCAAGATTTTGCATGCAAAAAGGTCTAGTGTCAGTAGTGTAGAGATGTATGTAGCACAGCTCAGACAATAGTTATTTACAAATCAAGCAGTTTTCTGTGGCTCAGCGTTGCTAATTCGCTGATCAACTTGAACGTGAGCAAAAACGCGTGTCCGTATATTTAGTATAGAGGTTGCTTTAGTAAACAACAATAAATGAAAAGTTTGCAGACAAATATATTCGAGATGACAAGGCACCATAGGTGGTCATGGATAATGTACATGGCCAAATACAATGGAGCGACACAGTCTTAAGCTTTGACTTGTGTAGTTTACGTGGTTTGGCTTGTGTTTCTGGATGTCTTTCAGCATTCGGGGTCTCCAAGTTCAGACAAATGGATACAGGCTTTTCTTTGATTTGGTGAAGTAGTCTAAATGGCCTATGTAAGCAGATACCGGAGCCCTAACCATAATTTTCAGTCCCACAAAGTGGTTCAGGTGAGGTGCACCAGAAATTACTGCAATGAAAGAGTTTGGCTCCGCGCTCTCTAAACATGCAGTCATGTACATCCATTATTGATATGTACACATCAACATATAAAATGTAAATACTGAGTTCATCACCCATTTTGCAGCCTTTGATATCCAAGGCAAGACCACAAGAGGATAAATATGCTTAATTCCCCTAAACAGCCGAGAGTTGGTCTTCCTGACAACCTGGGGATTTATGTTTGTGGGTCAGATTTCCAAAAGTTAAGCAGCTTTTTGCTTTCCAAATTTTTCTAAGATCTTCTTGGCAGTCAGTAAGTCAGCATATCATGTATAGGTTTACCTGGAGAAAGCAATTCCAAAATGCATTGCAATTCATCAGTGAAATATTGCTTAGAATAATACACAAGTAGAGTGTTTGAAATAATTTGCCATTTCAATTAAAGTGCGGTCACATTAGTGATATTTTGCAGGCAAAAATAGGTCCATTTGTCTCATCAATAGCATGGTGATGGGTGAAGCTTGCTTTCAAACCATGCAACTTTTCATTGGTCAGCTTGGTGAATTCAGTCGACCAACATGAAAATTAGCTAAATATACGTGGGGAAATGTTTCGCCCTCACGTGAAACTCCCTATTCTGTTTATTCCTATTTGAATAATTCAATTGAAGCTATGTTGACAAGATACAGTAGCAAGCCAGCTCATTAGGTTTTGGAAACAGAGCCAATGATCTTGTACATCATGACAGGAAAATACAGTCAAAATCTGACATTTAATAAACAGTCATTTTCATAGGAAAGAGCTTAGTTTGAAAATGGACCTTCGACAATGTGTTTTTTTGGTAAGTAAAATACTAGATTTGGAGGGATTACAGCCGAACATCTCATCTGGACTCTGTCATGAACGTAATCATTAATACCAAAAGGTAAAGAATTCCCATTTAGTAGCATACATCTGTAGATCATTATAATAGCAGGCATGGCTAATTACAACAATGAATCCCAAGAGATGCCAAATGGGATGCTTTTATCACTATTCTGCCCTCTTTTAGCTATCTGAGAGACAATCCTCCTCTCTCTAAATAAGTCCTCTCTAACACCTTCAGGGCCAGATCAGATTGTCCGAGACGGCCCATGTTTAGCCAGCCCTGAGGTCCTTTGCTTGCATTAGCGACACTTAGACCCTTCTAATGGACGCTGACCCCTGTTCTAGCCACTGATTGGCCACTTGGGTCCAATCCCACCCAATACACTAACCTGTTATTTTGGTTGCAGTTCACAAATAGAGCAGCAGTTGTCTCGGCTGTTGCCTCCAGGGAATGAAGCAACATTCCTTCTCTTTCCACTTTGTGAAACACTCCATTATGAAGCAAACGGCTCTGGCTCTGTGGAAATCACATTAATAGATATAGTTAATGTTAGTGTGTGTGTTGGTTGTGTTTAACAGCATGCTTTTCTCCTGCTACTCCTGTGGTTTGGTGCAGTTACAGTTTAGGGATCAAATGGTAATCAAGCTTGTTTCTGTGTGGTCACAGATGGCTGAAAACCTTTTAACCACCTCTGACCTACTGTGAGAAAGTTGCTTTCAACAAAAGCAATTCGTCAAAGAGCCAGCTATATACATAAAGTACAATTCGAGGTTTATTAGACAACAAATGAACCTACTTTACTCAAAAATGGTCCAAATGTTTAAAGATGGTTGTTGATTGTAAAGATGTCATTGGTTTTCAGATATGTCTATGTGGTGTTTTTAATAAGCTTTAAGACAAACCATGTGTAAATTCATAAGTCGACAGCATTTCTGAGTATTTTCTCCTTAAAACTGCAGTGAACCAAAGACAGTCTCAAAAACACGCTTTGAAATCGCTGGTGTTTCTGACGTCACAAACTACCTTGTAACCAATCAGATCAACGTGTGATCGTCAACCAGTGGATCTCTGAGCTGAGTGAGTGAGTGGAGGCGGGGCTCATTTGCATATTCGTAGAACCGCACATACTAAATGAGGGAAGGGTGTCGAGTTACATTCAAGATATTTTAAAGCATGAAGATTTTTTTAAAGGAAAAAACTTTGAAATATGTCATTTTAGTGATCAAAGATGAGTTTTAAGGGATAAAATGATTGACTACAGGGGGACTTTAACCGACCCTCCAGATGCATCTGAAATGCGTTAGTTTCTCATAACTGATCTCAAGCCAGTTTAACTCCATCTGTCCTAACCAGGGTCACTATGTGAGCTAGAGAAACTGATTGTAGATCAGCGGTGGGTGACATATACCTCTCCCGTGTGAGGCCACTGCATGAGAATACAGCAGCTGCTGGTCAGACTGAAACCTGAGAGCGTTCAGTGCGACGTCAGAGTCTGAATCCTGCGGGGTCCGGGGCCCCAGCGGCCCTGCCTTCACAAGCTACCAGCTTTGATTGAATCCACACACATATTCATAAGCATTTTAACATAGCATTTACCTGCAAATCTTTAGCTTTGGGTTTAGCATGAGAAGTTAAGCATAGCCGTGTGAAAATGACTTAAACAGACACTCAGGTTAGCTCTTGCAGATCTCCTCCGGTGGCACTCGAAACATCCCAGAGTTCTAGCATTACTTACTTCACAAACCATCCCAGACTTCAAGGAGCAGAATTATCTAGTCTCGGATTGGGTGGTATTATATCACGGAAACTGTATCCACCTTATTTTGCAACATGGAAGTAATCTTTTCTGTGAATTGTGAGACTTGAGATTCATTGTTATTTATAGATAAATAACATAGTGCAGTAAATGGTAAAACTATTCGTGTTGCGACTGAGAAATTAAAATATGATAACAAATACCAGTTTGTAATATAAAGCGGCCAACGGACTGTTTATGTACGGGTAAAATAACTGGAAGCGAATGACACCAGAAGTCTTGCACATTCAATTTACATGGCCATGCCGCTCTTATGTATTAAAAAATATTTTTTTTGTATAACCTAGTCAATTAAATACTTCATAGTTGAAATTCTCCAAATAGATTGTCTTTTTATTTTTGAACTCGATTGACACAAACTGTATTTTTAATGTATTGTATTAATCCATGTTTTCTTATATCTGTGATATATTTATCGCCGTACAAACAGTCAACACCATTGCATGATGCATAACGTCCTACAACCTAACTCCACTTCAACAACGTTGCCTAAAATGGAAAATGTTGCCAATTTAATGCGTCTGTTTTGTCCAGATCAAGTTTGTGGAAATTGTCTGCACACATGGAAAAAATGACACATGAATGAAGAAAAGATGGCGAAGTGGAAACTTACTCAACCCTATCAACATCATAGACACTTTCTGCACGTTTGGCACTTTGAAAGAAGCAAAATGGTGAACTCTTGGAAAGTTACTCTAATCCGATGTTTCCAGACACAGGTCAGCTATACTGACCAATGAGGTTAAATCGTGTAAAACTGTTTCACAAGCTTTGTACAAGTGTCCTCTGCCCTCTTCAAAGGGTCTAGAGCTTGTAAACTGACTCAAGAGAAGTTCATGTAAAGTTTAAAATTAGCTTCAGCAAGTCCCTGACAGAACTGACACATGATTATGTTTTTACACTGATGGCTCTTTCAACAAGTCTTTTCCTGTACGTACAATGGCAAACAATCTTTATTTAGCCACATCTCGGTTATTCAACACACTCTCCGAGAGTAAATATGACCAATGAATGGTCAACAGATCTACAAACAGCAGGATTGATTGACTGATACTTCTCTTCGCTCTTTAAGTTCTGTGTGTTTCTTTCACAGATGCGAAGGGCCATCAGGATGGAAGGCCGTACTGTCAACAAATCCACTTTCAGGAATCTTTCTCACCCTTCTTAAAGCCACAGGTTGAGTAAGACCACAGGGGTGGGAAGTTTAGATCTCAGGATAGTTGTTTTGACAGCGTCGCAAATCTGTCTTCAGGGATAAGCCTGGGAACTCACCTCTGAAAGGATAGGAAGAGAACTGACAGGCTTTTGCATTCCGAGGGATGTGGAATTTACGGCTTACGCTACGGAAAGTCGGAATTGGGATGGAAGACGATGGGCGACTTAATCCGAGGAGAAACGCAGGTTTCAGGTGACTGAGGCTCTTGATCTCCGACCATGAGAACACCTGTATGGAGGATGAAGGGTCATAAATTTGTCATTGCTTGAAACTGTTAGATAAATAGTACGGCAGAGAAAGCCTCGTCAGAATCTCATTCCATTAGCTTGTGCGGAGTAACGTAATTTCATTATAGGCCTCGGAAAGTGATTGATTTTCTTGCTGGCTCAGCTCGCAGAGGCCGTCAGTATCTGACTAACTGGCTAAATCGTTCACTTGACCCTGAGGCTCGGCATTTTTCACTTTAAATTAAGTGCATCTAAAGCCCATCCATCCTAAACACTTAATCTCAAGAACTCCTCTCTCTCTCTCTCGGGTCTCTTGTGTTCTTGAATACTAAGAAAGGATGAATATGGTGTCAAGCCTGGTGCCTTATATACTGCAAACACTGCGAAAAAATGATTTTCTCACTCAGTGTCTTGTGCCTTTCAGTGGAAAATCTAAACATTCTTAAATAAAGAGACATTTACGTAAAGGATTAGTTCACAATTTCCTGATAATTTACTCCCCCACGTCATCCAAGACTTTCATGTCAGTGGAAAAGAAATGGAGGTTTTTAAGGAAAACATTCCAGGATTTTTCTCTATATAGTGAAGGTGAAACATCATTACGTAATGTGTGTCGCATCCAACTTCAAAATCGTCCGACATCGTTGTTTTACCTTTTATTTATTTATTTTGTAAATGTCGTTTGACTCAGTCTTTGCACATTCGCTTGGTCTGTTCTTACACCTACGTCACACTTGACCTTCCAACCTGATTACGTAATGTTTGGCTCATCGCAGAACTAGTGCAAGACCAGCATTTGTGGTTAAAAGTATATAAATGTTTATTTTGTTATAAAATGTCGGCTGGTTTGTCTAGATAAGACTCTTATTCCTCGGCTGGATCGTGTCGAGACTTTGAAGCTGCACTGAAACTCACATTTGGACCTTCGACCCGTTGGACCCCATTGAAGACACTATATGGAGGAAAACCCTGGAATATTTTCCTCAAAAACCTTTTCAACTGAAGAAAGAAAGACATGAACATCTTGGATGACATAAGAGAGAGTAAATTATCAGGAAATTTTGATTCTAAAGTGGACTACTCCTTTAAGGAGCAAAAAGACATCAGGTATAAATTCTTCTCAAGGAAATGTTCATTGATTTAAGAATGTTGAGATATTTGTTTACCAAGCATCTTCGTCAGGCACGTCGTTCCTGCAGTTTCAGAGTTTGTATGAGCATCATGATGACGTTTTGTCCCTCTTGAGGTGTACATCACTCTTACGATTACAGCTTGGAGCCGCTGGAGTCCTGCGGGTGACGGAGGGGTCAGAGGACGGGAATGGAGTCAGTTCTGCGGGCGGTAAATCAGAGGAGACGCTCCCACTCTTCGGTTACGCTGTACAGTAGTAAAGGCTCCATTGATGTACGTCAGACGCATATGGACGCTGCTTCTGCTGGTCTGCAGGTGATCACAGCGCAGTAAAGATGGACTAGAGATGCTCATAATTGAATTATGATGGACTTTAAGGGTGTTACATTGATAGTGGAGTTTTCCTCTTCTTTGAGAAAGTGATTCACCTTATGTATACTGTATATACTATTCAAAAGTTTGTGGTTGAAAAGTTTTTGAAAGAAGTCTCTTCTGCTCACCAACACTGCATTTATTTGGTCAAAAATACAGTAAAATTGTGAAATATTATTCCAGTGTAAATCAGCTGTTTTCTATGTGAATATCTAGTAAAGTGTAATTTATTCCTGTGATCAAAGCTGAATGTTCAGCATCATTACTCCAGTCTTCAGTGTCACATGATCATTCATTTTAATATGATGATTTGATGCTCTAGAAACATGTATGATTATTATCAATGTTGAAAACAGTTCATGTTTTTGTGGAAACAGTGATGCACTTTATTTTTTAGGATTCTTTGATGAATAGAAAGTCACTTTTTATCAATTTAATGCACCCTTACTGAATAATAATTTTTAAAAAATCATATTGACCCCAACCTTTTGAACATTTATAGGCCTATATTTGTGTATATAAAGTGTATAATTTAGCCAGTCAATTAGAAAGCTTTTTTGTTGCCATTTTTGACTTATTTATTATGCATAATAATTATAAAAGAATTAGCAAAGTGCTTAGAAATACTTAACTACTTAAAATGATTTAACAGTTTATACTTACATAATAATGTAATGATAACTAAAGCATTTACACTACTGCTGAATTTAAATTAACTCCTAATGCAATGTTTACTTAAAATTAAATTGGGAAATTAAAACTTTTTTTGCATAGAGCTGGTTTTGGTAGTTTTTTACTTTTATTTGGTCAATAATATGATGTATAATCATGCAAAGCTGCCCTGCATCATTGCACAATCAGTGTCCGAAGCGTTTAACAGGGTCAATCATTAACACGAGCTTAAATAGCGAGCACACAAAAGCAGGAAGGTGTGTCAGTAATGTTAACAGCACATATTTACTGTGGCCATTGAGCTCGGGGTCAGAGACTTCCATATGTAAACGAGCGCAGACAGCTTTAAACACCAGCCAGCCGTGACTCTGAGCCGATCGCTGGAGCGTTTCAGCTGGAAGACGAGAGGAGAAGAGGATCTGCGACTCAGGAGATGAGCAAGAGCCGTAACACCAAACAAAACATCCATAACGGCTTCAGATCATGTGGTGTTAGTAGTTTCTGAGGTGTTCTGGGTGGTTGATAGATGGATTTTGGGTGAATGTAGATTGATTTAAGAATGTTTAAATATTTGTACACTGGAAAACGAGACAAAAATAGCACAGTACAGACTCGTTTACACCAAGAACGATAACTATAACGATAACGGTATAGATAATGTTCTAAAAATCGTTCTGTAACGGAACAACAGTGTCCACAGAGCAACTATAACGATAACGGCACAGAGAAACGATCTCACTAGAATCACTTTCAGAACCAACTTTTCCAGATGATGAACGATAAAAACATTGAGAGCCAATCAGAATCCGTCCTGCTCTAAGAGCTCAAACACTTTAAAGCACAGACGACAAAACTGCAGCGCTTATAATAAACAAAACGATATCGTCCGCTAGTCTGGATGACAATATAGTTATAGTTATTGTTCACTCACACACACACACACACACACACACACACACACACACACACACACACACACACACTCTCTCTCTCTCTCTCTCTGCTCCTCACTTAGTCTAATGGAGCCAGTGTGGCTTCATATCATTGTATCATTTAAAATCTATAACTTCTTTTTGAGAAATGTTTAGGTTATAAAGTGTATATTTAAAATATATGAGACCTGTGTTGATATTTCATATCTAATGCATGAAAATGCTCATTAGTGATCGTCGTTGACTGGACTTGATTCGGATGTGTAGGGCTCATTGTGTCTCTGCTTCACTGACTGCGTGACAAAGGCCTTTCGTCCATCAACTCACATGTTGGGACTCATATTGTGGGACACTCACAAGCTTCCGACCCTCTCACTTGACCTTTGACCCCTTGAGTGACCTGTGACCCTCAGCAGGACCCTGGGAAACCGTTTGTGGGTGTGTTAGGGTTCAAGTTAAAAACTGAAACTTGTTCTGCAATTCAGCCTGAAATATTAAAGAAAGTTTTATGAAGGAGAAATGCATAAGTTCGGAGGTTTCAACGGTTCGTAGATGTGAATGTTTCTTCTTCAGGATTCTAAGAGAAAAAGCAGTTAGAGTGTGTTAGAGTGTGTTTATGCCCACAAGGAATTTGAAAAATTGCATTCGATAGCCAAAGAGATCATCTTACACATGCACTTCACTGTCCAAACACACTGTATATCACTAACATGTTGCAGAGCAGATTTATTGTGTAAATATGTTAAGGCAGATTTGTTTAACAGCGTGCC